>BDMV01000007.1:38451758-38852691 GCA_008326285.1 Oryza officinalis
GTCGAGGACATCCTCTTTCGCGCAGACTCCTAAGCCTCTGCCGTCCTGCCCACCGCTGGCGTCAGGATCCACCTCCATCTGATCTGCCTCCTCACAAATATGTGGCACGCCTGATGTTTAGGATCGTTTTCCTGTATGGATATTGAGATGGCAACTTAGAGTGCCTAGTTACAACATAAATCTCGCGTGGCCAGTAGATTAATAAGCTCTTGTTCAATATTTTTTTAAAAAAGAAATTAATAGTTTTATTGGACATGAGAAATCATGAGAAATTGACAACTCTGACTGTCTCAGCGAGACAATCGAAAGTTGTGGGTGATATTTCAAAGTGTTTATAGTTCAAACTCTTGATCGCTTAATTAACTGTTCGCCTAATTAAAGTGGACCGTTAAGTTAAATTGATATTGAAGCAGTTTTACATCACACGGTTTACATAAATTAAGGCCAAATTGGACTAGAAAAATACGTGCAACAAGCCCATGATACGATGATCCGTTCTTCAGATGGAGAAACAAAAACATGCCATCTCCGAGGTACATCTTTGTGTGTCGATATCTCAGGCAAACTAGCTGTGTGTTTTGGGTGGTGGACAGCCTGGGTTCATGTGGACCATTTGAGCAGAACAATTTCAGCAAGGAGTGAGGTCCAAGGGGAGTGTGGACAACACAACACACTCCACATGGGCCAGATTCTCCAAATCCTTTTCGCTGCTGCTGCTGTATGGACCTCGACGACACCTAAGATATTGTGGTCTGTCCTTTTTCTGCGATAACTCGTAGGCGACATTTCTTTTTCCCCACTGACTTGCCTAGCTATTATTGATGGTATAAAAGGAAAGCACTTATAATTTTGTTTGCGACAATAAAGGACACCCATGTATTTCAAGGGTATATACTGTACAGTAGTAATGTAGTAGTGTTCTGTCCTTTCTACAAGGCTGTAATTCTATGGAATAAACCTAGTTTGATGCCTTCTAGGCGCTATGCTAAGTAAAAGTTATGTGTGTTCTCTACTGGACCGGCCTCCTCCCTCCCTCCCCCTCCTCCTTCCCTGGATCTCTTTTCTACGGCTGAGCAACGGTGAGATACCTTAGCACCATCTGTCTTTCTCATCTTCGATGGCTTGCGGCGCTGCCAAGACATCACCACCAGTCTCGTCTCCTATATATAAGCATTATATATCCAATGCGTCCGCAGCGTCCCCTTGTTGCCCGTCTTGTTCTTCGTCCACTGTTGGTTCGGCCACCGTCCACAGCCATCACTCTTAACACCGGAACACCCCCTTCCTCTTCTCCCTCTTCCACATTCCTTCTCACCTCGACCCTCACCTTGAAACCTAAACTCTTAACCTAGTGTCATAATCACCGTCGTCATCACACGGTCGCCAGAGAAGACTTTATTGTCATCTCCGGAGCACGAATCTTAACGTGGACATAACAATAAGTAAATTCAACTGAAATTTTAAGAATTTCAGGTAACTGAAATCTAGCCATTCCCCCTCCCAAAAAAAAAATAAAAAAAATAAAAAAGCGAAGCTGACGTGCAGGTGCAGCTACCACGTGGGCTGGTAGCCTGGCAATGTTAGTAATTGGGCCAACGACACCAAAAATCCGGAAAGCTTCGCAGCCCAATACTTTACACTCCCATCACATGTGCGGCCTGTGCGGTGCTTATCCCTTCCACCGGCGCTCTCCTCTTCGTCTCGCTTAAACCCAAAGCTCTGGCTCTCTCGGTAGGTTGCCCTCGACCTCCCACCGCCTCCATGGCCGCGCCGGGCTCGTGCCTGGCGTCGCGCTCGCCACCGGCCTTCCACGCCGGCGGGTTCTTCGCAGGCCGCCCTGCCGCCGTCTCTCCCATCCCCTCCTGCTCCGGTACGGATGGTTGGGCATACTAGGGTGTGCCCAACCTCTTCCCCTCGTATGCTATTTGGATAATCCAAATGTTTACTTCTCTGCGCCTGCCAGTTTCTAGTTGATCTGGCTTCGACGTGCCCGCCGATCGTTTTTAGGATTGCATGCCCCTCTGGATGTGGCGGGTCTGCGCATTTATTGTTATTTTTTTAGTAATGTGTATGCAAACCATCTAGGTGGCATTCGTTCCTTTACTTATTAGTTATTCGTTCGTTTACTTATAATGTCTATTGCGCTTGCAATTTCTTCCAAGATGGCAGCTTCGTGTTGTGGTTATGTATGTGCGTTAGTGTGTATTGCAGTACTGGGAAGTTTGTGTACCTTTCATCAAGACCAATGGCTTCAACTGCGGACACCTGATTCTTCTTGGTTGTCTTGCTGTAGGGAAATCAGTTGCACCGAGCCGACGCTTTGTCGTGTCTAATAAACTTGCTTGGGTTGAAGATGAGTTAGTGGAGATAACAGAGTACAGTTCCTGTTACTATCACTTTGTTTTTAAGCGTCAGTCGCTTCCTTTTTGTTGCTACATTGCTTGCTCTGGGAACTAGGCTCTAGATTTCTAATATGTTTTCGACAGTTTTGACTGAAATGGTATTAATAATTCTGCAAACACCATTACACATTTGAAGGCCACAAGAGCCAAGCTCTGCAAGTTTAAAGAAAAGGCCACCTTTGAGGCGTGGGAAAATCTCTCCACAACTTCCAGTGCCAGAACACATTCCGAGACCATCTTATGTAGGTTCAAATAGACCACAAGAACTATCTAGTGTGCGCCAAATACACAGTGCTGAAGGTATCTCTGGAATGAGAGCTGCTTGCAAACTTGCTGCTCGTGCTCTGGACTTTGCTGGGACATTGATTAAGGTAAATACTATTCTTTGGTATATTACTAAATTTCTCTCTTTTTCTATATTATTTTGCATATTATGTAGTTCATAATATAACAATTGTTTCAATATTGCCTCAGCCATCAGTTACTACAAATGAAATCGACAGGGAAGTGCATAACATGATAATTGAGGCCGGTGCTTATCCTTCTCAACTTGGCTACGGTGGATTTCCTAAAAGTGTCTGTACGTCACTAAATGAGTGTGTCTGTCATGGAGTACCTGACTCAACACAACTACAGGTTCTATAAAGTGAAAGTTGTATCTTTCTATCTGTATGTACCTATGCAATGTGGGCTGAAGTCCTTCTGTTGCAGACCGGAGACATCATAAATGTTGATGTAAATGTGTTCCTGAACGTAAGTTATCCGTTTTGATGTTTTGTTTATGTTTAGTTGGCAAATTTGTATATTTTGGTTAGAGTTGGATTATTATATGCCCTTTTCCAGTTTGTAATAAGATATGCATCTTTCTCTTCAGGGATACCATGGGGGTGCTTCTAGAACATTTGTATGTGGAGAAGTGGATGACTCTATCAGGCATTTTCTGAAGGTAAGCTATTATCGATGTGGCAGATGGTTCATTCAGTATGCTCTGTAGTGATTTGCACTAACACAACTTTTAGGATCATTATGCATTTATGGTTTATGCATCATGATGTGTCTGCTTTCCTCTGTAATGTTTGTTGACCTCATAAATCTATTAATTTCGATGCAGAATGTTCTGTGAGGAGTTTTGCATTTGGGTCGTATCATACCAATCTATTTTTATTATTGATTAACAATCATTTCTTACATCAGAACATTAATGAACGATCTTTACTGGAACAGGCAGCTGAAGAATGCTTGGAGAAGGGTATTACAGTTTGCAGGGATGGTGTCAACTACAAAAAGATTGGCAAGAAAATAAGGTACTTATGTGTGTGTTTTTTTTTTGGGGGGGGGGGGGGGGGGGGGGAAANGTTACCATGGTGCAGAAGTTGTTAGGTAATTCTTTTTGAAAGTTTTGATAACTGATGCATTTACTTGCTAGTCCAGATACAACGGGGAAAATTGTTAGGATCACTTCTAACACATGAAATGTAGTTTGATTTTCATGTTCTGTTTTCTAGAAACCTTACATGTTAAATTTCCCAATTTGATAATGATAGAAAATTTTCATTCTTGTAGATTTGTCTTTCAAATGGTCAAATGGTGACAATATCTTGGAAGTTGCTTACATTTGTAGGCTCCATTTGGAACCCATAAATCTAAAAAATTCAGCAAGAGTGGATGTTTCCCATAAAAATCGGTGGAACTTATGCATTCCTAACATGCAAATAATTTTTTTCCTGTTGTAAGACATGGGGCAAACATATAGATCGAAAAACAACAAGCAACTAAACCTGAACTAGTACTAATACTCTTTGATGGCAAAATTATTCAGCTTTGCTGTTATTCCCTTCTTCTGAGCTTTTCTATAGAATGCTTATGATGGTGCATAACTTTGATTTTTCTTAAAATTATTTCAGCAAGCTTGCTTATTTTTATGGCTATTATGTGGTGGACCGTTTTGTTGGACATGGGATTGGACCTATTTGGCATTCTGAGCCACTAATCCTACATCATGGTGAGTACGTTGATATTTCCCTGCTTTTGTGACCCAGCTTATTATTTGAACAAAACTTTTGGGTAACAGTTTGGGAATTTACCTTACAATATTACCAAGTACATAGATTTCTGTTCTGGTATCCTAACAAGTTCTTTGTTCTGCTATGCTTTTGGTTAGGTGTGTAAGAACTAATTGCTTATAAACATTACTTTTAGCCTATACATGATCACCGAACTCTGCTAATGATTTCTTCTATTATGGTTTACATTTTCCCCATAAATGACCGTTTCGAAGTACTAGAAAACCAACAAGACATAGTAGCTTGCTTGGCTTTATTTAAACTGAAAAATATGTAATATTAAGAAAGAAGTTGTGTTCTAGCTAATTCTGCCATTCCATAGTGGTTGTATTGTAAGTTATAGCCAGGAGGACAGGGACAGTATGTTTAGTTTCCATAAGACTGGACTGTTTACTTGTTATTAGGTATGTTTGCTTATGACTGATACTGCTGTTGGTTTAACAGTTCCTATTTATCTTAAGTGAATAATGTTGAAGTATTATTTTGATTATACCCCAGCAATTATGCTAAACTAATGCATGATGATAGAATCACACATTAGACTAATGAACTATCACTTTTGTAGCCAATGACAACTCTGGGCGAATGGTTGAAGGTCAGACATTTACTATTGGTAAGTGCTTTCAACTATGCTTTGCTATATGTTTGGGTTTCCATCATTAGGTATTGTCATTGATGTACTTATGCTTGCACTCCTAGAAAGTCTTTGTTTTTTTGGTAGCAAGGTATTATATATAATTTGCAAATTCTTGATGCTGTATCTTAAATTGGAAGCCATGGATCCCAACAATTCTCTTGTAATAACCCTAAAATTAAAAGTATCTTGGGGGGTGTGTGTGTGTGTGTGTGTTTTTTTGGCAGAACCTATTCTTACAATGGAAAAAGCTGAGACAGTTACATGGGAAGATGGATGGACTACTGTCACTGCCGACGGCAGCTGGGCTGCGCAGTTTAAGCATACTGTACTAGTCACTCGGACAGGGGCTGAAATACTGACAAAACTTTGACATCTTCTTTATTATGATAAGAAGTTGTTGGGCCATCTACCTTGAGCATTGTTTTTATGTTCATATAACAGCTCCAGCCCCCCGCTTGCATCGAATCCTACCGAAATGTCTCTTTGGTACTGACATTGCCACCCATGATTTCTGCCCTAAAACGTTGGTGTTTTATGTGTACAATGCTCATCTGATACTTTTGATCCACTGCAGGTCCACATGTGGCAGGATTACAGATCACAGGCTGAAGAGCTGATCGATGAGATCTGTGATGGAAGTTCTGTACCAGGCGAATGGCTTGTGCGAAGGGTTTGCGGATCCTTTGAATTTGGTGTGTGGCATGTGATCAGTTACTGACGTATTGCTAGCCTAGGCATGTGTAACTGTGTAAATAGTCTGAACTTGTTTTGTTTCCTCTTAATAGAACGCCGAATACTTCAGTCGCTTGCATTGCTGTTGGCTTGATTCACCTGCTGCAGCATGCAGATAAGATCCATGCCATTACAAATGTGTCATATTAAAAAAATTACATTACTATTCGTGATATCGGCTGGATGCTACTGGAATATTGTAAAATTGAATCCATGTTATTGCCATCACGTTTTCCATCTTTATATAGACCAAAATATCTCTGGATGTGACTCACATGTCAGTTCCATCTTCCCTCTTCTCTTTTCCCTCTCTCTCCACCTCATTCTTGTTGAGCCAGATGAGGGCGGTGATGAGGCAGCAAGGGAGGAGAGCGGGGAGGTGGCGGCCAGCGTGGCAGGGAAACGCCGGCTCCAGATGCGACGTGCAGTGAGGAGGATGCTGACTCGCACCCTCCATGCTTGCGACGACGAGGAGGACGCGAAGGACTCCGACGGGGCTATTGTAGGATCAAGGAGGCTGACTAGAGGAGGGTGGATAGGTGGTTTTAAAACTTTTGGCTAAACCGAGTTATATATGCGGAAGAGTAAATCAAAACGTTTTTTCACAATTCAAAGCTGAAATCAACTAGTCTTAACTAAGTGCGCAAAGAGGCTAGCCTATGTTGAGGTTTGCAAGCCTAGGGTGACAATAGCACAAATAATTTCTAGTATGTAAACTTGCTCAAAGTAAATTAGCACAAATGTAAATTGCACAAAATAAAGGAGACAAGAGACATAATTTTTCAACCCGATGTTCGGAAGCTTGCCGGCTTCCTACGTCACCGTTGAGGCGAGCCCAACTTCACCGCTTAAACCACAAAGCCACCGAACCCCTTCGACAAGAGGTGGGCAAGGTGGGAGCCGGCTCCGAAGTGGACTCCCAAGCCTCTATCACTATGGTTGTTCTTCCTCCACTTCGAAGATGGCGAACACCAAGCCACTCACAATCAACACCGGGCCTCCTCCACAACCTTCTCGGAGAGGTCATTGGACAACTCCTCCAAGCCATCTAGGAGGTGGCAACCTCCAAAAGTAATAAGTCTAGGATGCTTGTCGAGGATGATCAAGTGTCACATTAGCTCTAATAATAAAGCAATGTACTTGGATTGGCTTAACTCACTCTCCAACACCTCACTAGATAAACTAAGTGTACAAGGGTGTGAGAGCTCTTGCAAGGGTTCAAGATAATGCAATGGAGTACCAAAACCTTACCCTTGCTGCTGGGGAGTGGGTATATATACCCCTAACCACCAAAACTAGCCGTTGGAGGCGAAATTCCAACTCACGGCTGTCGGTCGGTCAGACTGTCATGAGGTGGCCGGTTAGATGTGGACCCCCGTTTTTGTAACAGGAATCACTCGTGTTCATAGTACCATTTTCCTGGATCGAGTAGTCTGGTACCCACGATTACATTGCTTGATCATCAAGAGTACATACACCAATCGTCTTACGCAAAATATTACAATATAGTGCCCGAAGGCAATAGGACCAAACGGTCCGAAATACAAGCAAAAGCAGAATATAGATAAGGCAGTGGAGTTAAGGCAGCGGCACGTCATTGCCACAGGCAACGACCGAGTCTAAGACCTACTGAGCGCCATCGTCTTCCGTACCCTCCTGGTAGTACTCGTTTGGGTCTTCAGGGACTTCATTGCCCACATCTGAATGTTTTGTATATAGCAAGAGTGAGTACCAACCGTACTTAGCAAGCCACCACAGCAACGATGCATATGATAGGGGATAATCAAAAAATGGCTGTGGTTTTTTTGCGTAAAGCTAGTTTTGCAATTCCTTTCACAAGCCTAAGACTTAGCATAGACTAATCAAGTTTTAATACCATAGTTCATTAATCAACGACGGTTCTGTCCACCATCCATTGTGATCCCAAGGATAGCTCCCCGCCATTGTGTCGTCATGATTTTCTGGGGTCTACCCCTTCTCGCCTCCTGAGAAGTTGAACCACCAGCACATAAAAGTCATTATGCATACCCAACCCAATCAGTTTAAGAATTTAAAGTAGCCAAGTGAAATACATGTCCCAGTGCTCAGTGACCGCAAGCATGGCTATTCGAATAGATTTGATTTACTCACACTGCAGTGGATGTACACTTTACCCGTACTCCATGACTGCCCAACGCATGAGCCTCGCCCCAACACATGAGACGCGTCATGACAAAGCATTTCAATAACCTCACGTTGGCAGTACCCGCTCCATGAACTTACATCCTCATGCACTCTAGGCGTACATGGTTTCTAGTAGTGAGAGGAGTTCTGGCGCTCCCGGGGAAGGAAGACTTACACATGCATTAAGTTATAATTAAGTTTAGGTTTACACATGGCGGTCCTACTGGTGGCGACCCCACCGTAGGCCCCCGCCTCTCATACACATCAAGAAGACCACTATGCATGGATACTGCTTCCGCTCGGCCATTTACTCCGCTAGGTCTATGCCCATTCGAGAAGTACGGTTGTACGGGGGTCGTTTCATGCTTAGCTTCATGGCTCGATCCTTAATTGACCAAGGACGGCGCTAGCCTTAACCGGATTCCACCCAAATCATCCAGCCGCCCCAGTCTAAAATATTTGTTTAGTTTTATTTCTCCTTTCGCAAACCATGTCATTAATGTCATGGCAATGTGGCGCTCATATCTCTACATGCCACATATCAATTACCTTCCCTAAAGTAATTGCCCAAACATATAGCATTTAATAAATAATATGAGAATGCATGATTCTAAATTAGCATTACTAAGCATTTGTCATAAACAACTAGGGATTCACACGCATTTATGGGTACAAGGAAATAAGGTAAACAATAGTCAAAGGCATGGTATAATAACAAATAGGATATTCACCATTGCATGCAATTTTATTTGTAAATAAAGTAAGTTCGTAATTGGGACCAATATGTTCAAGGATTAGTGATGACTTGCCTTGCTCAAAGCTCTACGGGTTTTGATCCTCAGTCGGATTCGCAACTCCCTCGGGGTCTAGAATTACGTGCGAAAGAAATTGAATTCGATTAGAATTCAATTAAAATCCAATAAAATCCGATTAAAGAAAAGATATAACGCGAGCGTCGAATTTCGATATCGATTTCAATATTTATGAAATAGTTCTATTCTGATTTTAGTCCATTTTGTCCTAAAGTATTTGCGTTGATCGATTAAGGTATTAATTCAATTTAATTTACGCGATTCCGAATAAATTAGATTCCGATAATAATAATTAACCCTAATCGATAAATAAATGACTAAATAATCACAACGACTAATTAAGTGGATAATTAGATTAATGAGTAGGAACTAAATAAATAACCAACTAAATAAATGACTAAATGAATAACCGATTAAATAAATAATCCTAATTTATTAAGTAATCCTGATTTATTTCTAGAAATTTAACCGGCGATTAATCCTTCGATTAATATTTACGTATATAACCTAATAAATACCTAAATAGTTAAATGAAGAATCCATTGAATAAATAACCAATTGAATGAACGAATCGCAAGTTATTAAATAATCCGATTTATTTTCTAGTAGTTTTCAAAAATAACCGACGATGGATTTACCGACTAACATATATGTGTATGTCTATATAAATTCAATTTAATCTTTTCACCCAATTTTCCCAAACTCTCTCTTTTTCTTTTATTTTCTTCTTCTTTTATTCTTTTCCCTTTTTCTTTTCTTTTTCTCCCCCCTCTTTTCTTTTCTCTCTTTTTCCCCCTTCTCTCCCTCGGCTGCTGCCTCTCCTCTTCCTTCTCTCTTCTCTTCTCTCGGTCTCTCTCTGCCTCTCTCCTTTGCAGGCGGTGCCGACGGGGAAGGAAGGGGGGAGGGGGCTTACCGGCGGCGGCGAGGCGGCGCAAGGCGGCGGAGGCGGTGCAAGGCAGCGGCGGCGGCACCATGCGGCAGTTGAGGCGCAGTGGCAGCGCTCGGCGTGGCGACGTTGGCTGGAGCGGGGAGAGCAGGAGAAGGGGCTCGGGGCGGTGTGGGGGGAGGAAGGGGAGGGCTCGGGGGGAGGGGGAATTTATAGCGGGCGCGATGGGCGCGGAGGCCGGCGCAGCGCAGGCGGTCGTGGCAATGTGACGGCGCGCGGCGACGGGACAGCGGGTGGCGGAGTGGGCTTGGAGCTCAAGGTGGCGCGGCGGAGGCGCGGGGATGCGACGGGCGGCGATGGCAACGCGGCAGCGGCAGAGGCGGAGCACGGGGCGCGAGGCGGGGCTAGGCGCGGCGCGGCAGAGGGACGGGATGGCTAGGGTTCTTGGTCGAACAGGTGGCGGGCAATGAATAGTGCCAAATCCGATTTTTTTTGAAAATTGAGTTGATTTCTAATTTAAAATTTGCCCAAAATTTATAATTTTCACACAATTGAACTTTTCTTAATATTTGCATTACCTTACCCTAAAGAATTGCCCAATATTTTATGTCACCAAATTTTATATTCATACACATTATATATATATATATATATTTGTGTATATATATATGCATAGGTGTAGATAATTATATATTTATATATAAAATTTCCTATTTAAATTTATATTTCCCAAGTAAATTGATGACATTTATATAGAATGTTTTCTTTACTACAATTTTGTCCAAAACTTTATTTTAATTTAATTTTCTTAATTGTTCATTTAGTCGCTTTTCCTTTTTAGGGTTTGTAATTAAATGAATTTCGATTATTCTAAACTCCGCAAATAAAGATTCGAATAAACGAGCAATTAACCGCAGCATGATGCAATTCAATTTAATGGTTTTTGAAATCTCGCATTTTAGGGTTTCGATTTCGACAGTCTAATTTTCAGGGTGTTACATCAGACCGGCCTCCAATGTAATGGCTAGAAAACTAACCGTTACAGTGCATTTAATGCACTCGTGGTCTAACCGCCATAATTCGACCGGTTAGACCATGATCGGCTCCGATCAGACCGAGCTGCCATCAGTCAAACCAACTTCGGTTCTAGCTGCTCTGTATCGCCAAGGCGAGACCTCTCTTCAATTTCAGGTCAGTGGTCAGACCACCATGAGAGTTGCGGTCATACCGGAAAGTACATTGCGGTCAGACCGCCATAAGATCTGTGGTCAGACCGCAGGTCACTATTCAGCACAACCGACCATTAGTAGAATGACGATTTCTCTTGAATCGGATGTCGAAAATTGATGTTCTTGGACTCTATGGAAAGCTTATTCAAAGGACTATCCGACCCATGAATAATTCATCCAAGAAACACAACTTTTCTTAGGGAGAAAAGGCTCACACTCCAAAGGATACTCCTCCAGACAAAACCACAAGAGGCTACCCAATCCTATAGGATGTGCCTACTTCTCTCTTTGTTTTTGACTTGAGAAAACTCACCACACTTGGTTAGACAAGCCCACTAAATGCACCCACATGCATATGAACTAATATGGCACAAGATCATCCACATGCTCACTTCATAGACCCCTCTTGATAGTACAATGCCTATCTAGCAAATCCGGTCTACACCAAACATCAAGACCAGGAAAAGACTAAGGTTGTGTTCTTTCCAGTGAGTTCCCAACTCACCTCCCTCGTTTCTCATGTGCACGTTTTTCAAACTGCTAAACAGTGCATTTTTTGCAAAAATTTTCTATACGAAAGTTGCTTTTAAAAAATCATATTAATCTATTTTTCAAAAAAATTAGCAAATACTTAATTAATCATAAGAAAATACGTCGCTCTATTTTGCGTGCGCGGGAGGTGAGTTCCCAACCTCACCTCCCGAACACAGCCTAAGAAAACATTCTTAGCTCCATTATACCTTTGCCTTGCGCCATCCAACTTGGGGTCATTGCTTGAGCCAAGATCAACACTTGTGACCATCCGATTGAACCATGTTTATGCCAAGGTCTTGATCATCCTTTGTAAAAGTTTTCTTCTCATCACAAGCTTGACTTCATTCTTTTCAACATGTCGATGTCTTTGGTTTGATGACCATCAACCCATGGTGTCATCCATTTGCCTCATCACGATGGGACCTATCCCTTTGCACAGCTCAAAGGAAAACATTAGTCCTAATAAATCGGTTGTCATCCTCCACTTGATGACCAACCGGTTGCATATGAAAGATATGGATATGTTTGTTGAGTATTCATTAACACCACAAGTGTCATATACTCGCATGCAAGCTCAAGTGCAAAGATCCAATATAAATAATATGTGAACAATATGGATCTAGAATATGCACAACAAGTGTATATGATTTGCTCCCCCTAAAGATATGCATACAAAGGAATATACAAGAGAGACAAATGCATGCACAAGTAGAGAAGAACCAATGGGAGTTTATCCTATACACATGAAGAAGACATGTAGCAATGATAAAGATAAAGATAAACACATACCTTCATGATCTTCATGTTCTCATTGTAAAGGAGACTAAATAAGATAAGGCTCAAGTAAACATTAGTCTCACACTTATGTATTGATAACATGAAAATCATATATATGAACCTATCAAAAAGTAGGAGATAAGAAGTGATACTATCGCTTGATCTCCATGCATTTCATCCTTGTCATGATTAAGGTCCATTGCCAAAGAATACATAGCTATCGCAACTCGTTATCTAGAAATAACCTAATTGATAACTTATATAAAGGAAAGGTTAATCCCATAAAGCCGGTTTACCATCTATCACCAAAGCCACAATTACACAAATTGTTTGATCCAAAATCTTTCAATATTTTCTCTCTTTGGTGATATATGATAACTTGATATAAACAAAATAGAGATGGGATGAAAGATGATTTCAAATCAGGATAGAGATCTTATAATAAACAAAATATAGAATAAGCTCCACTTCAAGATGTACATACATATGGATATGAAGAAACACATATGCACATAATCAATTAAGATCAATGAGAGAGCTCACACTATATTTTGGATCTACAAGAGAGACCAAGTTAGAATATGTGAAGTTTAATACATACCTCTTATTATTTTTATTTTCATATCCAAATGAGACTAGTCAAAGAAAAGCACATAAAAACGTAAGTCTCGTATAATTAGATTTGTCATTAATCACCAAAATCAAATTAAGGTACTTGAACTTACAGCCATCACGACACACCGGATCAAACGATGGCGCCGACAGGGACATCCATGTGTGTGCCTTCTTCTCATGCTCTGTCCTGCTTTGCGACCCCGTCTCCTGCCACCGGGCCTCCTTCTCCACCACCCCCCGCTTTTGCCTTCTCCATCACCACCCCAACCCCTCCGCTGTCTTCGGCGATGACCTCACCTTCTTCCTCTCCCCTTTTCCCTCCATGCTCTCCAATAGCTTCGTCGGCGGCCTCCTTGGCCTCTTCAACTCCTTCGCTCATGGGGCCGAGGACATGGGCACCCACTCATCGTCGTCTCTCTCCCAGCTTTCCAGGCGTCCCCGTCCTCGACGCGCTGCCGCTCGTCAGCTCGGCCCCACACCTACGACGTGGTGGTGGCATCGTCGCTATCCGCGACGAAGATAGATGCATCCACTGTAGGCTGCTACGAAGAGGACTTCAACCTGACCAGGCAGCGGGAGCGACGGCGGTTCGACGAGGCGCTCTGGGGAGGAGAGGCGCATGCAGCCGGACGATGGGGAAGAAGAAGGAGAGGAGAAGAAAAGAAGAGAAAGAAGAAGGAGAGCGTGACGGAAAACGTGACAGAGATAGCATGGATCCAATTTTACAAAATTCTAGTGACACCTAGCCGATATCGTGAATAGTAATGATATTTCTCTAATATGACATATTTGTAATGACATGGTTTCAATTAACCCAATTAGGGAATGACAAGCAGAATCCTCATCACCATGGGCCAGCCAGTGTAATAGTATGCTAGTACTTCTTTGGAATAAGTTCACTTTAGGTCTCTTAAGTTGTCGTCGAGTCTAAAATTCGTCCCTGAACTGAAATACCAGATATAGCCCATCCCCCAATTTACAATACCGTGTCAACTTTGGTCTCTTGGTAGTATAGTGGCTGGTTTTGACCGACGCGATGATTGTGACCCATATGGGCCTCACATGTCAGCAGACGAGGGGAAGAGAGAGGGAATAGGGAGAGGAGGGAGAAGCATTGGCCGTTGACATGTGGGGCTCACGTGGGTCACACTTGTCATGTCAGCTAAAACCAAGCACTATACTACTAAGGACCAAAGTTGACATGATATTGTGAGTTAAGGGATAGGTTATAACTAGTATTTCGGTTCAGGAAATGAATTTTAGATTTAGCAACAAATTAAAAGACCTAAAGTGAACTTATTCATACTTCTTTTTAGCGTGGGACAATATGCATCAATGAGCGTCGAAATTCAGTTCCGGCCCAAATATGTATGGGAATATGCTATCTCGTGCATACGCGCAAGCAACAGCTCATGCCAGCTGGCGCCCCCCTTCCCCGCTCCCACGTTTTTTTCGTGATTTTTTCCTCTATTTTGGCGCCCCCTCCCCTCAGCGTGTTGTTCATTTTTTCGCGTTTTTTCTAATATTCTTTAATCTCAGCACACATGTTTTCAAATCTTTGAGTTGAAAGTTTTTAAATCTTAAGTTGAAAATTTTCAAATCTGAATTGAAAGTTTCAAATCTGGAGTTGAAAATTTTCAAATTTCGAGTTGAAAGTTTCAAATCTGAGTTGAAAATTTTCAAATTTGAGATGAAAAGTTGAAAGTTTTCAAAATTTGACTGAAAAATTTAAATTTTGAGTTTAAAGTTTTCAAAGTTTGAGTTGAAAGTTTTCAAAATTTGACTTCAAAGTTTAAATCTTAAGTTGAAAAATTTCAAATTTGAACTTGAAAGTTCAAATTTCGAGTTATAAATTTTCAAAATTTGAGTTTAGAGTTTCAAATTTTAAGTTGAAAGTTTTAAATTTTAGGTATGGCTTTTAATTTTTTAGTAGAAAGTTTTAAATTGTATTTGAAAGTTTCTTTCACGTACTAATTTCTTTCAATCTGTTAGTAAAAAAAACCTTTCGGAAAAAATGAAAAACCTTACCTTAATTACCGTTCTTATCCAAAACTAATACGGTTAGTTACGCTAACATCTAGCGCTTCTCAGAAACAAAACGTATCGCAAATGGGCTTAAACCCCGCGTGCGTCGCGCGTGGAATAAGTTCATCTGAGGTCTCTTAACTTAACTTGTCAACGAATTCAATTTTTATCCTTCAACCGGAAAAGTAGATATAATGGATCCCTCAACTGTCAAAACCGATGCAATATAGGTCTCATGACTGTTTGGATGACGGTTTTAGCTAACGTAGCTTTTATATGGCTAATTTGACTCGGTCTTCATCTGATGTGATATTGAAATGACGCTTAAGTGGTAATTTGATTTGAAAAATAATAAAATCTATAACCCCACATGTCAGTTATAAAAAATTAATTAAAAAATGATGAGACCCATGTGAGGCTCACATATCATTCTCATCCCCTCCTCTTCTTCCTCCTCTCTCCCCATCTCCCCTCTTCATATCTCTCTCTAGGCACGACGGGGAGGCAGCGGCGCGCTGGGGTCAGCGGGATAGGAGCGGCGCGCGGTGGCCGGCGGGAGAGGAGGGAGCGGGGCGCAACGGCTGGCGGGAGAGGAGCTGCATGACCTCGGCCCCACCGCCGCCGACTCCTTCTACTGCGCAGCGGCACATCGGGCAAGAGCCGTGCAAGACCAGCCAGGAGTCGATGCACCGGACGTGGAACCCGTGACCGCACCGCGGCAACACACGCACCTTCTTGTCGTCCACAAACTCGCCGAGGCAGATGGCACACACGTCAGTCTATGCCGTCTCCTTCCTGCCGCAATACACCTCAACCGGGATGCTCCTCAGCGCACGCTTCTTGAGGCCGTGAACGGCGGCGGGAGGAGGATAGTCGCTGTTGCTGCCCAATCCGGTAGCTCAGTAGCAGTCTTCGTCGTGGGACGCCGTGGCCGGCAGTGGGAGGAGGACCGACGTCGTGGCTGCACAAATCTAGAAGCTCACAGCGGTCTCCACCGCGGGAGGCCATGGTCGGCAGCGGGAGGAGGACCATCGCCGTAGCTGCACAAATCCGGCAGCTCAGCCACAGGACGCCATGGCCGGCGGCGAGACGAGGACGGTCGCCGCGGCCGCGCAAATCCGACAAGCTCACCGGCGGTCTCCGCCGCAGGAGGCGTGGCTGACGGTGGGAGGAGGAGGTGGGGGAGGTAGGTGGGTGAAGTGCGCAAGATCGTTGGCACGACGCCTTCCTTGGCCGGCGGCGGGATTCATACGGCGCAGGAGATGGGGAGATTGGGAAGGAGAACAGGCCTGGAGAGAGATGAAGAGGGAAGATGGGGAAAGAGAAAGAAGAGGAGGGGATGAGAATGACATATGGGTCCACGTGGGTCTTATTATTTTTTTATTAATTTTTTTTAACTGATATATGGGGTCACAATTTTTTATTATTTTTTAAATTAAATTGTCACGTAAGCATAATGTCAATGTCACGTCAGATGAAGACCGAGTCAAATTAGCTACATAGATGTCAACTAAAACCACCGTCCAAATCACTATGGGACCTATATTACATCGGTTTTAAGAGTTGAAAGACCGCTGTATCTGGTTTTTTAGACAAAAATTGGATTCGTGGACAAATTAAGCGTCATCAGATGAACTTATTCCGCCGCGCGCACACGCGGAACATGAATCTCGTATGTATGGACGACATGCATATGCTCCCCGTAGCCGTTTCGGCCTAACTTGTATGGGCCATAAGTTTGCCGCAATCCTGTTCCGGCCCAAAACATATGGGCCGGATGTACGCTGTTGTCCCGTTTAGGTTCCGGCCCAAACTGAGGCCTTGTTGGGCATAGCAGCATAGGCTAAATTTTGGCCCATCCAACCGTTGAAGATCGGCTGGATCAACATGTCCGCTGTTACACTGTGACGACCGGACCGTCGGATTAGAATCACCGTTAGATCTTCCATAAAAAGAAAAGAAACGGGATCACCTTTGGATCAGTTTTGTTTCCTATTGCCACGTCAGCTAAAACCACTGTCCAAATCACTTTGAAACCTTGCTTACACTGTAGTTGTAGAAGTTGAGAGACTTGCTATATCTAATATTATGGTTAAAAACACAATTCAAACTTGACGTCAAGAAGAAAGAGATTTAAAGTGAACTTATTTTTTTTGTCGGGTGATAACTTCGGAATTTTTTTATTTTTAATTTTATTTATTAAAAGATTTAAAAAAATAATTTTTTTTGAAAATTTACAAAACTAGTCGTCCATCGTTCCCTGGGAGGGTGTTTTTTTAAAAATCGCCCTTCCAGAGGGCGATTTATGTGACGTGGCAAACGACTGTTGGTCGAGGGCCAACGGCCGTCCAACGGGGGACGCAAAATTTGCAGGCGGCCCCCTTGTCGCTCACCCAGAGGACGATTTTTCCCTGTTGGCAGCCGCCTGCACAGGGCGGCGAGGGAGGCCTGGCTTTTTTGCAGGCGGCCCCCTTGCCGCCTTCTGGAAGGGCGATTTTTCCTCCTGGGGTCCGCCTGCAAAACCGAGGGCGGCCTAACATTTTTGCAGGCGGCCCCCTTGCCGCCCTCTGATAGGACGATTTTTGGCCCCCCCGTATATAAAGTCCCTTCCCATGTCCAAATTTTCATTATATTCACTCAAAATCCAGAAAAAAAGAAAAACGAGAGAGGGGTGAGGGGGAGCTGAAGGAAAGCGGCGAAGCTCTGTCCATTTTCTGACTCCATAGTAGGTAAATACATTACATTATATTGTCTTTGAAATTTTTGTTGCATTTTAGTTTTATTGTCATATATTTTAGTAGATCTGGAGCACACTATATATTTTTATAATTTACGAACAAAGGCATATGACATATTTATAGAAATTGAGACTTAGGACATAGTGCAAATTGTACAATATATTTGAGTTATATGATACATCTGGAGCACGCATCCGATTTGTAGAATTTAAGATCTAGGACAGATAACACATTTCCAAAAACTTTTAACTTATGGCGTAGTACATACTGATGAATTCGACATTAAATCCAGTGGTTATGTTTCAAACTTAGTTAACTTATTTTTTTGTTTCATTAGGCACAATGTCAAGTAAGGTCATATTTTAGTTAGCACACGGTTAAGGCAACCTTAGATTTGGTCCAGATGGTGTTGATCTATCAGATTTTAGAATGACATCGAAGGGCATTGATAGGCCTGGCGAGAGAACATTTCAGTCAATTTATAGTTGGTTGCTGCGAGGATTTAGAGTAGACCCAGACGTGAACACAATGTCAGTATCTGTTGTAGTGAGTCGTGCAACAGAAGATTATTTTTGAGAACTAATGCCCATGGATAGCACTGATGCTTGGAGACGGTATGTGGAGATGGCTTTTGAACGGTCATGGCCCCTTGTTATTTTTGTTTCGGTGCATGAAAATGATAGAAATCTTGGAATAGAAACCGAAGATGTTGAAGGTCCTAGCCATGTGGGGGATTGTGTTGGACCATCAAACAATGAGGAAAATCAAACAAGGGTCTTGCAGGCCATGGGCGTGGCGGATGAGGGGGAGAGAGTCGGTACAATCGTCGATGGAATGGAGAGGGAAGATTCGGATAACGAGCAAGCGGAGGGCGACGTATCATCCGATGAGGAAGATGATGTAATGCCCACTGATTGAACAAAAGAGGACTTCTCAGGACTTGTTATCTCAGAGGGGCATCATATACCCTGGGAATACAAGGAGAACGAGATAATTCAGGGTGCTAGGTATGCTCATAAGGAGGATATGAAGGAGACGGTGAAGCATTGGGCGGTCTCATTGCAGAGAGAGTTTAGGGTGGTCAAGTCAACCAACTATGTGTACGAAGTGAGGTGCGTGAGGGAAGATTGTCCATGGCGTGTTCATGCATATAAGGGTAAATGGTTTGATTATTGAAAAGTTAGCATAGTGACCGAGCACCAGTGCCACTTACAAGGGGTGGAGAAGTATCACCGCAACATCACTTCAGCTTTTGTTGCAAGTAAGATGTATAGCAGTGTTGTCTTCAACAATGACTTTGAACCAAGATCAATTATTCGCCACATTGAAGACAAATTCAAGTACACCATAAATTATGCTAAGGCCTGGAGAGCCAAACAAAAGATTATAGAGATGAGATATGACACATTTGAAGCATCCTACGATAATTTGCCTCATCTGTTAGCCAGCATTGCCCAGAGGAATAGTAATACTTACTATGACATGCATACATTTCAATCGGTTGATGATCCTACCAAGAGTGTGTTGCAAAGAGCATTTTTCTCATTGGGTGCTTGCATCAACGCTTTTGTGCATTGTTGTCCTGTACTATGCATAGATGGAACATTTGTGACCGGTAAATACAGAGGTCAGATATTGACAGCGACCTACAGCAGATGGGAAGAATCAAGTGTTACCTATGGCTTTTGCATTTGTAGAGAGCGAGAACACTGATAGCTGGTACTGGTTCCTGGAAAGAGTGCACATCGTAGTTGTGCGTATGAGACCCAATGTTTGCCTTATACATGATCGCCATGCGGGCATGTTGCGGGCTATTGAATACCTAAAGAACGGTTGGGATGAGAAGGGAATTCCAGCTAGGTGGCCCGATATTCGTAGTAGGTGGTGCATGCGTCACATGGGTGCTAATTTCTACAAGCAATTCAAGAAGAAGCATTTGACATATCGTTTCAAGAGGCTCTGTGCACAGAACCAAGAGAAGAAATTTAATGAGTTATGGAGAAGGTTGGATGAGTTGACAACTAAGCAAACAGACGAGCAATCTCGCCGGTCACAAGCTAAAGTTGACGAGCCTCCCGCACCTCTTGGTGTACTGCATGATGACCCACCCATAATGAGAAAGTGGTCGGGATTATCTATCCGAAATTTCATTCATTGGATTGAGAACGAACCAAAGGAGAAGTGGTCTCTGCTGTACAACACCGATGGTTCTCGATATGGCATAATGACAACTAATCTGGCCGAGGTTTACAACTAGGTAATGCGAGGATTGCGAGAACTCCCATTGTTTGGTATTGTCGAATTTATCCTTCACGGCACATAGGCCTACTTCAGGGATCGATACAAGAAAATAGCAGATAACACACGGCACACACGGCACACAGGTCCCTCATTGGCAGATAACAATATAATATTTGGCAACGTAGTGACCAAGTACATGGAAGATAAAATAGCTAAGGCAAAAAGACATCGAGTCATTCCTCAAGGCACAAAAGTACATCGGTATGAAATAATGTATGTTGATAGGAGCAGGCGTGGTATCTACCGCAAACAAGCCGTGCAGGAATGTGTCCATAAGACCGATGGCGGATGTAGTTTCAGCTGTATGAAGCCAAAGCTTTGACACCTGCCTTTCTCTCACGTACTTGCCATAGCCGGTGATTATGGCATACTTCCCAATGTGTACGTGTCACATTATTTCAGGAAAGAAGCAATCTTTCATACATGGAGTGAGGAGATATATGGGTTCGGGATCTCAGGATCTTACACAACTCTCAGGCCCCAAGTTTTTTAATTCCGGATCCATCCAAGCTAAGGGTGAAAAAAGGCCGGCGTCAGAGAAGACACATCAAAAATGACATGGACGAGGCCGAAGCTGGTGGTAGGACTATACGTTGTAGCAAGTGTGATCAGCGCGACCACACTTACAAGAAATGCCCGAAGATTGTGGAGGATCCGAGCGTCGCGGATGTCGGTCCATCTGGAGAGGCAGGTGATGGAAGCCGACCAGCTGGAGAAGGAACAACAACCAGGCGAGCACGTCCCAGGCGTCCTCGTGCAGCAGGGAATGCGATGGTGTAATATTGTCTGGAAACCATGAAGTAGACAAATAATGTATCGTAATGAGTCATCACACTAAGTATTCGTATCATGTAATTTCAATGAATCTGTTGACGACGGATTTTGGTAATTGACTCGGAAGGAAAGAGGAAACCGAAGCAGAGAAGAAGGATTGAGTTGGAATCGGACCAAGCTTTGTATCGGACTCGGTAACTGTATCGGACTTATCGGACTCGGTAACTGTATCGGACTTGGGGAGTGTTGCTATAAAGGGCATATCGGCCGATACGGATTTGGTTTGGTCACGGGCCGATACGGGTTGTGAGTTGACAGTGTCAACGTGGGCTTGGTCTGGGCTCGAAGTAAGCTTCAAGGAAGTTGCCGAATAGAGATAAAGCTCGGTTTTGGGCAATTGTATCTTGTAAATTAGGTAGTTTAGATCTAATCTGTGGCTAGAGTCTGCCGCAAAGACTTGTTTGTTAGTTGTAGATAAGATCGTGCCCTACAAGGGTTCTGTTGTAACCTCGGGTATAAATATCCCGATAGTTTGTACAGGAAAGCTCTCTCGAATCAATCACAAAAAACCAGTTCAATCTACTTTCGGCGCATCGCCAACCCTCGCAAGAGGTCTTCTTCAGCGAGTTCTTGCTTCCTCCGAGCAGAGGTAAGAACTCGTTCCCGACGATCTGCATCGTCGGGGCTAGCGTGTCGCTTTAGACACGTTAAGCCTCGATGATGTGATCGTCGATTATCATGTCTTGGATAATTTTGACGAGTGTCTCGATTAAGCCTTGCCAGCGGTTTACTCGTTTTAGGGTTTATTGCCGACAATGGTTTAATTCTCATGCTTGGCTAGATTATTCAATGCATCTGTCATCCCCAAAAGCAATCGACGGCCTGATTTTCTTTGTGTTAAGTCTCAATTCATACTCTGAGTTGCTATCGACCTTAGTCCTGTTTTGAGATCTAACACAAAGCCTGTTTTCGGTTGTAATTAAGGATAGTACCGGGATTTTAGCCGGTCTTACCTAGCATATGTAATTGCTTTATATTACTTGCATATGTTTGCCGCTTATATGTGCGGATCGATGAGTATAAATGTGTTGATCATGAAGTAATCTTAAGATCTCTTTCTGGTTGATGTATTTATACTGGCCGATTGGCTTATATAAGGTTGCACTAGAGTACTAGCTGGTGTAGTTGTCTTAGTCATTCTTATCGGCCAATATTATTAGTTGAAGCCTACATGTCAATGAAGGCCGATAAGATTAGATTCATGTCTTACATATTTTCTAAGTGAGCCGATACAGCTTTGCCCTATCGGCTGGGCTATGACAATGTGTCATCGGTCTGTTGACCGATCGGCCATTGTTTTCTGACTCGGTTCGCTTGTTTCTTGTTGATTGCAGATCAAATCAACTGGCACGCTCTACTTACGACTAGGCAAGCCATTTGGACCTGCACTGGAGCTAAGCAGATCTCCCAGGCCGCCGTGGTAACGCGGAACCCGTTTGGTTGCTGGACGGGTCGAAATTCTGCGCCAACACGCTTTTGGCACGCCCAGTGGGACTTCAAGATTCAAGCTTCTCACCAGCAACAAGAACACCTCGAGATGTCGAAGCAGGCCGAGATCGTCGAGGAGAACGTCATTCCGGTGACCGCCGACCAGCTTAGCGCAGAACAAAAAGCTGAGATGGACAGTCTGGTCGCGCAGTTCCGGAATATGTACCTGCAGACATATTCCATGACTCGGCAGGGCACCTTGATTCAAAAGTCCAAGGTGGTCATGCCGAGTTCTGGAGATGGAGCTGGAACGTCGGCGGCGGCGCACGATCAAGCCGTCAAAACTGAAGACACTGCAGCGCCGACGTTGCAGGACCGAATCGACTCCGCAGTTCACTCTGCGCTAATCAACCAGTCGGGGATCCTGGTGAACACGGTGACCAATACGGTCAAGTCGATCCTGGATGGTTCAATCCATCAGTACAAGCCTCAGGGTCCGATCTACCTGCCAGAAAATAAGTTCCCTGCTTATCGGACTTTGAGGAACGACCTGAGCACGGCTCAGCCGACAACGCCGATGCCACCTCCATCGGCGCAACCAACAACGACCCTGCCGCTGGTCCTCACCAAGCAGGCGGGAGGAAGCCCTCAGCACATCACGGAGGAGCAGTACGCTCAATGGACCAAGGGGAAGCAACCGGTGGTTGAGCCGATGCAGCAAGTTCCCGTCCATCAGCCATCGGCCGGACAACCGCACGCCCCGGCAGTCAACGGTCCTCCGCTTCAAGCTGCATACAACGTGCCGCAAGGCTTTCAGCAGCACACCGCAGGGCAGTACGGCGCGCAGAACCTGGATCACCACTATCAACCGTACTCCCCCAGGCACTACCAAGCAGAGGGCCTCCAACAATCCTACCAGCAGGACCTCCCGCATCGGCCTGCAGGATACTGGGCTGACATGATAGCCGAAGTGATGCGAGATCAATTCGGCTTGAAGCCCAAAGAAAACTCTACAGTGTATCGGCACCCGTATCCCGAGGAATTTGACAGGGTTCCATTGCCGGGCCGATACAAGATCCCGGATTTCTCCAAGTTTTCGGGACAAGACAATGTCTCGACATATGAGCACGTCAGCCGATTCTTAGCGCAGTGCGGGGAGGCATCGGCTGTCGAGGCATTGAGGGTGAGGTTTTTCCCTCTGTCCTTATCAGGGTCTGCCTTCACATGGTTCTCTTCCTTGCCCTGCAATTCCATCAGAGGATGGATAGATCTGGAGAAGCAGTTTCATAGCTATTTCTACAATGGTGTACAAGAGATGAAGCTGTCCGATCTGACTGCCATCAGGCAGCGAATGGATGAATCGGTCCCTGAGTACATACAAAGATTCAGAGATATACGCAACAGATGTTATAGTCTCAGTCTGACCGATTCCCAGTTAGCCGACCTGGCATTTCAGGGATTGCTAGGGCCGATACGCGAGAGATTCTCCTCTCAGGAATTTGACAGCCTCGCTCAGCTGGCACAACGCGTATCGGCCCACGAGCAGCGATTCCAGGAGGCGAAGAAGTTCGCAAAAAGGGTTAACACGGTGTATCAGTACGCCTCCGACGATGAAGACGATGAAGACGCCGATGTCGACCTAGCCGAGTGGGCCCGGATGAAGAAATCAACAACCTGCCAGTGGGCCAAGAAAGGAGATAAAGAGGATAAATATGATTTCGACATCAACAAGGCTGACAAGATATTTGACCTGCTGTTGCAAGAAAAGCAGATTCAGCTGCCAGTAGGTCACGTATTGCCATCGGCCGAAGACATCAAGAAGAGGAGATATTGCAAGTGGCACAATTCCTATTCACACCATACGAATGAATGCAAGATCTTCCGGCAACAAATTCAATCGGCCATTGAGCAGGGCAGAATTAAGATCGATGATGCCAAGCGGCCGATGAAGATTGAAGGCCACCCGTTCCCAGTCAACATGGTGCGGGCGGACAGGGCCGATGGCGGTGGTCATCGGACTGGCAAGCGACCTCATCAGACCTCTGAGGGATTGATCAGAAAATATCAGCGGAGGCGGGAAGAACAAGCTCAAGACCAAGCCGATCAAGACAACTCCTACGACCCACACTGGGAGTGCGAGTTTTTTCGCTTCTGCTGGAATGAAGGGATGAGGTTGCCATCTATCCAGGAGTGCCCTGCATGCAGTGGTACAGAAGATTCGTATCAGGGCAACTCAAGCAGACAAACGCATCGGCCGGCCAAGCAACGGAAATCTGTGTATGAAAGGCTGGGGCCGATGCATCAAGATCAGCACAGTGAAGATGAGGAGCAAGTCCAGAACCCCCAATGGTGCCCAAGTGATGTATTCACCAAGACGCAGAAACGGCGGGTTCAGAGGCTGAGGAGGAAAGAGCAAATCCAAGAACAACAAGCTGAAATACCCCATCGGCCAACCAAGACCAGAAAAGAATGGAGAATAAAGTCCACGGTGGCCAGGGCCGATGAGGGCACCTCCAATACAGCTCAGGGCAGCTCAGCTCCAAAAGGTAAGAAAACGGCATCGGCGCCGGTCAACATGGTGTTTATATTGCCGGCAGAATACAGTGTGCAGGCGGCCGATGAAGCGATGGCTGATGAGGAACAAAGTTCAGCCAGACTACGGTTGTCACCGGACCAAGCCACCTTCGACAAGCCAGTTGACGCCAGCTATAGACATCTTCGGCCGTTGTACATCAAAGGATTCATCAACGGGCGGCCGATGACGAAGATGCTGGTCGATGGCGGCGCAGCAGTCAATTTAATGCCATACACAACCTTCAGGAAGCTTGGAAAAGTACCTGAGGATCTTATCAAGACAAATATGGTATTAAAAGACTTCGGTGGCAACGCATCCGAGGCGAAGGGGGTCCTGAACGTGGAACTCACCGTGGGCAGTAAAACAATTCCCACCACCTTCTTCGTCTTCGATGGAAAGGGTTCCTACAGCTTGTTGTTGGGACGAGATTGGATCCATGCTAATTGCTGTGTCCCTTCAACAATGCACCAATGCCTCATGCAATGGCAAGGGGACCAAGTCGAGATCGTGCAGGCCGATCGGTCAGTACATGTCGCCAATGCCGATCTCGCAGTTTGGGAGATGGAGGGAATCGATTGCTTGTCCGGGCGAGTCTGGGACGCCGATTTCCTCAAGGTAACCGATTGCGATATCGAGGCAATTGAAGATCAAGACCAGCGGTTACTTTAGCGAAGATGCACCATCCGCCGTTGATAATGACCTCTACACAGATGATGCGGTGGATGAGTTAGACGGCAAGTTAGGACAAGGTTTCACGTCGGCCGATGAGTTGGAAGAAATTGACATAGGGATAGGTGATAGGCCTAGGCCGACGTATGTAAGCACTAATTTGCCAAAGGAATATAAGAATAATTTGATAGATCTTTTGAAAGAATTCAGAGATTGTTTTGCATGGGAATACCATGAGATGCCTGGATTAAGCCGATCGATCGTAGAACATCGGCTACCAATCAAACAAGGCTATCGGCCTTTTAAGCAAGCTCCTCGGAGGTTTAAGGCCGATATGCACGAAGCCATAAAAGCAGAGATCACAAGACTTTACGACGCCAACTTTATCAGGCCCTGCCGATACGCGGAGTGGGTCTCCAACATAGTTCCGGTGTTGAAAAAGAACGGCAAGCTAAGGGTATGCATCGATTTCAGAGATCTAAATAAGGCGACGCCCAAAGATGAGTACCCTATGCCGTTGGCCGATTTGCTCGTTGACGCCGCTTCTGGGCATAAGATCATCAGTTTCATGGACGGCAATGCGGGCTACAATCAGATCTTTATGGCTAAAGAGGATATTCACAAGACAGCCTTCAGGTGCCCAGGGGCAATCGGCCTATATGAATGGGTCGTCATGACATTTGGTTTGAAGAATGCTGGGGCTACGTATCAGAGGGCTATGAACTATATTTTTCATGATCTTATCGGCTCTCTGATTGAAGTCTATATAGACGATGTCGTCGTAAAGTCAAGGGAACATGATATGCACTTGGCCGACTTACGCAAGGTACTAGAAAGGGCGAGGAAATATGGTTTGAAGTTGAACCCTAATAAATGTGCCTTCGGCGTATCGGCCGGTCAGTTTTTGGGTTTCTTGGTCCATGAGAGGGGGATTGAAATCACACAGAAGAACATCGATGCCATCAAGAAAATCAAGCCTCCAGAAAACAAGACCAAGTTACAGTCTCTGCTTGGCAAGATCAACTTCGTCCGGCGTTTTATATCAAATTTGTCGGGTCGTATAGAGCCATTCACTCCGCTGTTAAAGATAAAGGACGACGAAGAGTTTATATGGGGTGACAAGCAACAGAAAGCGCTAGACGATATCAAAGAATATTTAACTTCTCCGCCGGTCTTAATCCCTCCACAGAAAGGAATCCCATTCAAATTGTACTTGTCAGCCGATGAGAAATCCATCGGCTCAGTCCTGGTTCAAGACGTTAACGGCAAGGAAAGAGCTATTTTTTATCTCAGCAGGAGAATGTTAGATGCGGAAACAAGGTACACGCCAGTGGAGAAATTATGCCTTTGTCTATATTTTTCATGTACTAAATTGAGGCATTACCTGCTTTCCAACGAGTGCATAGTGGTGAGCAAGGCCGATGTGATGAAATACATGCTATCGGCCCCTGTGTTGAAAGGACGAGTTGGGAAGTGGATCTTTGCTTTAACGGAGTTTGATCTTCGATATGAATCGGCCAAAGCGATCAAAGGACAAGCCCTGGCCGATTTCATCGTTCAACATAGAGATGACTCAGTTGCATATGCAGACATTGTACCATGGACGTTATATTTCGATGGATCCGTCTGCAGACACGGTTGCGGTATCGGCCTAGTCATCATCTCCCCTCGGGGGGCAAGTTTCGAGTTCGCATTCACTATCAAGCCTTATTATACCAACAATCAAGCAGAATATGAGGCGGTGCTCAAAGGCTTGCAGTTGTTACAAGAAGTCGAGGCCGATGCCGTGGAAATCATTGGTGATTCACAGCTAGTAATTAATCAACTTTCTGGGGAGTATGAGTGCAGAGATGATATTCTCAAATTCTATAATGAAGAGTGCACAGAGTTGTTACACGGTTTCCGGATCGTAACGATGAGGCACATACCCAGGAAGCAGAATTTCGAAGCCAATGATTTAGCTCAGGGGGCATCGGGGTACAGGCCGATGGCTAAAGACATTCCAATTCAGGTTGCTCTCGTGCACGCCGATGATTGGAGGTTTGATATCATTGAGTATTTGAGAAACCCTTCCCAATCGGCGTCACGCAGAATGAAATATAAAGTGTTACACTATGTTTTACTGGACGATAACCTATATTATCGGACGGTTGATGGTGTCCTACTCAAATGCCTAGGTCCTGAGGAGGCTAAGACCGTTATGGGCGAAGTACATGAAGGGATTTGTGGCACCCATCAATCGGCCCATAAAATGAAATGGCTGATGAAGCGCGTCGGATACTTTTGGCCAACCATGCTAGAAGATTGCTTCAAGTATTATAAAGGATGTCAGGATTGTCAGAAATTTGGAGCAATTCAGAGAGCACCGGCATCGGCTATGCATCCAATCATAAAGCCGTGGCCGTTTCGAGGATGGGGAATAGATATGATCGGCCAGATTAACCCACCATCTAGTAAGGGACACAAGTATATATTAGTGGCTACAGATTACTTCACAAAGTGGGTTGAGGCCGTTCCTCTCAAGAAGGTTGATTCCAAAGATGCTATTCAGTTCGTCAAGGAGCATATCATATATCGGTTTGGGTTACCTCAGACGATAACCACAGATCAGGGATCGATCTTCGTGTCCGATGAGTTCGTCCAATTTGCTGACAGTATGGGCATCAGATTACTCAATTCTTCTCCTTACTACGCGCAGGCTAATGGGCAGGCAGAGGCTTCCAACAAGTCTTTGATCAAATTAATCAAGAGGAAAATTGACGAACAGCCAAGACAATGGCATACAACGCTGGCCGATTCCCTTTGGGCGTATCGGATGGCTTGCCATGGTGCAATCCAAGTGCCTCCCTATCAGCTGGTCTATGGGCATGAAGCTGTACTGCCGTGGGAAACCGCCATCGGCTCAAGAAGGATTGCTTTGCAAGACGACTTGACAGCCGATGAGTACCATAATCTTATGGTTGATGAACTGGACGATTTGGCACATGTTCGATTACGGGCCTTGGAGAAAATCAAGCGCGATAAAGATAGAGTGGCCCGTCATTATAATAAAAAGGTTGTTGCCAAATCGTTTGAGGAAGGAGACCTTGTGTGGAAATTGCTAATGCCGATCGGCTCCAAAGATAACAAATTCGGCAAGTGGTCACCTAATTGGGAAGGCCCTTTTCTCATTCATCGATGTGTTCCTCACAATGCCTATCTGCTCAAGGGATTAGATGGCGAGATTTATGGACGAGCTCTCAATGGCAAATACTTGAAACGGTATTATCCCAGTATCTGGATTGATTCATGATCGGCCCCCTAGCCGATTTATGATAACAGCCGATGTAGTCAAACATCGTCTCTAGATGGCCGATAAATACTATCGCCCTTAGTTCAAATTTCAGAACATGAGCCCTCATCTTCCAAAATTTGGGGGGCATCATTACATACAGGAATTTTCAAGGAATTATCAGAAGACTTCGGCTTGCTGGCCGATGCGATGGTTTATGCAGGAATTTTCACAGATTGTTCAGTTTGGCGATTGACTTCGGCTATCTGGCTGATGAGATTGCGTATAATCGGATTGTTCATCTTGAAGATACATATGGTTGGAATTTTCAAAACAGTTCGGCTGCACGGCCGATAAAGGGTAAAGAGGATTTCAGAATCAATAAATTAAGCTGGAATTATCGAAACAAATTCGGCTGCATGGCCGATAAGGTGTACGGTTCTACATTGTAGAAATAACATGTGCTACATCACCCAATGAAGTCTGCAATAGCAGCAATGGCCTTACGACGGATGTGCTCAACGTCTTCGATAGCCTGGGCATCATCGGCCATCGTCCCTGGGATTGGTTTCAGTGACTTGCTCAGGGTTGCGAGGTACTTGGCCGATGCCTTGAGCTTTGCCGTCTGGTCTTCTATGATCTTGGGCGATGCAGCTATCCCGGCTTCGACTTCCTGGATTTCTTGGCGTGTAGCGGATAGCTTCGATTCTAGCTCTGCCTCGAGGCGACGGAGTTCTTCAAGCTTATTTTTCAGCACGATCGGCTCCACCGCTAGCTCATCCAACCTGGTCTTATCGGCATTCACCTGAGCTTTGCTAGCGGACAGAGCCGATTCCATTTGTTCGCGCTGTCGTCGCTCTGCAAGTCTTTCCTTTGCTCTGAAAAGCTTGAATCGGTACTGTTCCAGGAAGATGGCCGGCGTAAGGATTTCCATCAGGTCTTCGGGCAGTTCGTCTTGGATTTCTTGTACCCTGACTCTGATGGAGGAGCAGTCTTCTACCAAGCACTCCAGCGAGGCTTCTAGCCGATTCCCAATGTCAGTCAGCCGGTTCTTCAGATCGTCGGAGATTGGTGCCTTGGCTGCGCTGGGTATTTCCTTATCCTCATCATCAAGGAACTGGCCGATATCGAAGGAAAACATGTCGGCTAGGTTCTGCAAGTATCAACATGGGTTGAAGTTAGTCTTGTTAGTCAGGAATCGGCAGAAAGAGGATCAGAGTGATCATGGTTACCTGTGTTGGAGCATTGGTGGTGATCGCATCGGCCTCCCTTTGCTTTGACGACACAGCAGGCGAGGGGGCTGGCCGATGTGGTGAAGGTGATGGAGCCCTAGGCTGAAAAGCAGGAAATTGGTGAATAGGGCTATGAGATTAAAGAAATAATGAAAAAAATCAATTCTTACCGAGACAGTCGGAGAGGGCGGTGGAGAAGGAGAAGGGGTTCTTAATCGTGCCTTGGCTCGTTCGCGTCGTTGTAAAGTTGTTTTCTTGGATCTTGGCATAGGGGCCGATTGAGTTCTTTCCTTCAATACAGATGACACCGCAGCCTGAAAAGGATATGAGGTTAAAATATGACAGTACAAAGGGATTATGTAAACACAGAGAAGGGATTTTATTGACCTTGCGAACTGCATGTCTGGTTCTTCTTGGTTGCGGGGCGTCATCTTGGTCATCGGCCGGTGGGATCTCCGTAGCTTCGGCCGATGGCTCTTGGGTGGTTTCGACCGATGGGTTTTCTTCTTTGTCTGCATCGGCCGCTGCTGCGTCGATCTCCTCCTCCATCACTTGTTCTTCGAGGAATTCTTCTAAGGAGGGGTCTAGCTCTTCAGCATCGGCTTGGTCATCAGCTCTGGCTTTCTTGCTGACTTTCTGCGATTTGCCTTTGGCCGGTGCCTTCCTCTTGGGGTTTTCTTTAAGCATCGGACCTTGGAGAAGTGATGCCACTTTTGGGGCAGTAAGGCCGATGATAGACTCTAAAACAGTCGACCCCGATGGAGCTATGGCTTGAGCGTAGAAGATCTTTCGTCCGCTGTTGCTCACAGATGGAATCGGCTCATCCGGGACTTGAGGGCTGATGCCTTGGATAAGTTCTGTCACGTAGAACCTGGCCGATTGATGAAAGATGTGAGCGGCCCACTCTTGCCACCAGGTTTGGAAGTTAATATGCACGAAGGCACTCAGATGCAGCCGATCGCAGTCACCGAGATGAGGGAGCTCGACTTCCATTGCTTTGTTCATGATCAGGGCCGATGGGACTATGCCTCTGCTCTCTAGGAGCTTATGAAGATGCAAGCTGATGGGAAGTTGTCCGAGCCCGCATTGTCTAGCAGCTGTCATTGGGGTGTAAAACTCATAAGACAAGCTGGTGCTCCTTCCCTGAAAGACACCTACTGGAAGCAGGCATGGAGTGAGGCCGATCATGAACAATTCCCTTGATTCCATGTCGTCATTTATTAAGCTCAGTTGCAAGTCGTCTGGAAGCTCGAAGTCTCGGTCCGATGTATAGACAAACATATCCATCCTGGCTGATGGAGGGCCGGTGAAGAAGCGGATGAACCATGCAGCCATATCATCGGCCGATTGATCTGCGCCGGGGTAGATGGAGGCTGCTTCCCCGTACGACATGCATCTTCTGTCCCTCGGGTCTTCGTGATCGGCATATTTGGATGGAAAGCGGGAATCTGATAGAGGTGGCCGATCAACCATGGTGTTGGTGTATATGGTTAGCCAGAGTTGAACGAACCACCATGGTCCTCCATGAGCCACAGTCTGTTTCAGCATCAGGTCTTGTGTGGCAACATGGAGTAGCCGATATACAGCTCCTAGAAGGTATCGGCCCAAGGGGATTTGTCTCTTGTCGACCAAAGCTTGAGCCAAGTGTTGACAGTTTGTAGTAGGGCCACAGGTCGATCCGCAGAAGACAAATCTCTCCAACCATAGCGTCAGGAAAGCTACGTGTTCTCGCTCTGAAACTGATCCCTGTTCCATGTGTTCAGAGATATATCCGGACCAGCCTCCGATTTTCTTGGTCTTCAACTTGTGACTGCTGTTTACTAGGAGGCTGAAGGGGTTGATCTCAGAGCTGATATCTAGTCCTGTGAGTACCTTGATATCTATAAGGGTTGGGGTCATCGGACCTTGCTTGAACATAAAGGAGTTCAAGGTATTTGACCAGAAGTAGCTGGCAGCTGACATTAATGGCTCATTTTTCTTGGTATCGGCCAGGGACAGAGTTATGCATTGGCCGATTCCAATCTCATCCCAGTGGACTTGTTTGACGGCAGCGATCCTTTTGTGCCAAGTCCTATATCCAGTAAGCTTTGATGGCCATGATCTGAAGGTGTGCTTCCACGCCGAAACGATGGGTTTGGCTTGTCTGAAAGGGATTCTGTCTGTCTCGGCGTTGATGAGCCAGGTTGGGTCGCAGTCGCCCATGGGGCCCAAGAGGAAGCGATGGGACTTATCGTCGGTGGGAATCAGGATTTGGTTCTTGAAGACCTAAAACGTGAGAACGACGATGAAAATATAAGGCCTAAGGGGGGCAGAAAGTAAAGACCTAATTTGGGGAAATCGGCGGAAATGATAATAATGCGGGTTTTGAAAGAATCGACTTACCGCAGGGATCTCGGAGGCGTAGAACGGGGCGGAGGCCATCGTTGTCGTTGGAGGGGTCGCTGTGAAGGGGGTCGAAGTTGACGAGACGCCGAGGGGTCGCCGGAATTAAAGAACACGAGGGGTTTGTCGAATCGGCGGCGAGAGGATTCGAATCTGGATCTGTGCGGTTTTCAGGTTAAACCTAGCAAAGAGTCGATGAGTTCCCTGGAGCTAATTCCGCCACATTATATAATGAAGCGGAATTGGGGGGCATGTGTTGACGACGGATTTTGGTAATTGACTCGGAAGGAAAGAGGAAACCGAAGCAGAGAAGAAGGATTGAGTTGGAATCGGACCAAGCTTTGTATCGGACTCGGTAACTGTATCGGACTTGGGGAGTGTTGCTATAAAGGGCATATCGGCCGATACGGATTTGGTTTGGTCACGGGCCGATACGGGTTGTGAGTTGACAGTGTCAACGTGGGCTTGGTCTGGGCTCGAAGTAAGCTTCAAGGAAGTTGCCGAATAGAGATAAAGCTCGGTTTTGGGCAATTGTATCTTGTAAATTAGGTAGTTTAGATCTAATCTGTGGCTAGAGTCTGCCGCAAAGACTTGTTTGTTAGTTGTAGATAAGATCGTGCCCTACAAGGGTTCTGTTGTAACCTCGGGTATAAATATCCCGATAGTTTGTACAGGAAAGCTCTCTCGAATCAATCACAAAAAACCAGTTCAATCTACTTTCGGCGCATCGCCAACCCTCGCAAGAGGTCTTCTTCAGCGAGTTCTTGCTTCCTCCGAGCAGAGGTAAGAACTCGTTCCCGACGATCTGCATCGTCGGGGCTAGCGTGTCGCTTTAGACACGTTAAGCCTCGATGATGTGATCGTCGATTATCATGTCTTGGATAATTTTGACGAGTGTCTCGATTAAGCCTTGCCAGCGGTTTACTCGTTTTAGGGTTTATTGCCGACAATGGTTTAATTCTCATGCTTGGCTAGATTATTCAATGCATCTGTCATCCCCAAAAGCAATCGACGGCCTGATTTTCTTTGTGTTAAGTCTCAATTCATACTCTGAGTTGCTATCGACCTTAGTCCTGTTTTGAGATCTAACACAAAGCCTGTTTTCGGTTGTAATTAAGGATAGTACCGGGATTTTAGCCGGTCTTACCTAGCATATGTAATTGCTTTATATTACTTGCATATGTTTGCCGCTTATATGTGCGGATCGATGAGTATAAATGTGTTGATCATGAAGTAATCTTAAGATCTCTTTCTGGTTGATGTATTTATACTGGCCGATTGGCTTATATAAGGTTGCACTAGAGTACTAGCTGGTGTAGTTGTCTTAGTCATTCTTATCGGCCAATATTATTAGTTGAAGCCTACATGTCAATGAAGGCCGATAAGATTAGATTCATGTCTTACATATTTTCTAAGTGAGCCGATACAGCTTTGCCCTATCGGCTGGGCTATGACAATGTGTCATCGGTCTGTTGACCGATCGGCCATTGTTTTCTGACTCGGTTCGCTTGTTTCTTGTTGATTGCAGATCAAATCAACTGGCACGCTCTACTTACGACTAGGCAAGCCATTTGGACCTGCACTGGAGCTAAGCAGATCTCCCAGGCCGCCGTGGTAACGCAGAACCCGTTTGGTTGCTGGACGGGTCGAAATTCTGCGCCAACAGAATCTTGTTGTAAATCTGCTGTTCGTGAACCTTACAGAACTTGGTATTGTACACCAGTATTGTATTCTGAACTTTTCGGTATTGTATGCTAGAGTTGCAAACAATTTGATGTAGCACTGTAATGTTGTTGTAATCTCTGTATCATTGTGCTGAAGTAATATTTGTTTCTACTGTTCCTAACTATATTTAAGTAATATTTACTTTTTCTAATCATTATTTGGCATGCAGGTATGGCGGACGACACACCTGAGCTCTTCAGCCGTGGCATTGACAGGAACCACCGCTCATACTTGTCAGCAGTGCAGGGTGCGCAGCTCGGTACCTTCCGCCCACGTACTTCACGCCAGTTGTTGCATGTCGACCCGCGACACGTTCCTTGGTACACCTCGTTCAAATTTTAAATCAGCACATTTGACTGTAGTAATACTTTATCGGTACTAATGTGTGAGGTTTACATTACTCAGGTTGCGTGAGGCAGGCCTCCTACCACTGTGTAGGCTTGTTGAGGCTGGGGTGGACGAGAGAGACCCAGCAAAGCGCTGGGATGCAGACTGGTCTCTTCTTGCAGCTCTGGCAGATCGTTGGAAGCCCGAGATGCACACGTTCCATCTTCCTTGTGGGGAGATGACTCCGACACTGCAGGACATGTCGTACCTCCTCGGTTTACCTCTCGCAGGAGACGCAGTTGATCCTGTAGACGGTGCTGGTGGATGGAAAGAGGATCTCATGGAGCGTTTCGTGCACGTGGTGCGCCTTCCCGGTGTACCGCCGCCCACTACCCTACACCTGTACACTATCGCCGGGCCGAGCAAGGCTTGGTTGCTTTAGTTCACCATAAGTTCAATGCTTGAACGGGTTTATGGTTTTTTGAACCAATATATTCATTTTTACTAATATTTGGTTAATTGCTGTAGGCTGACCAGCTCCACCCGGACGTCGATGAGTACTCAGTTCGACGCGCCCTTGAGGCGTACCTGCTCTGGCTATTCGGGTAGGTGATGTTCACCAGCACTACAGGCCATGCTGTCGACAAGGGTTTGATCCACTACGCACGAGACATCGCGGATGCTAAGCTAGGCAACGTGCCTAGGTGGAACTGGGGATCTGCAGTGCTAGCGGCCACCTACCATGCCCTCTGTGAGGCGTGCACGAAGACCGATGCGAGAGCGATCTTCGCTGGTTGCCCTCTGCTCGTTCAGCTTTGGGCAGCTGAGAGGTTTTCCATAGGACGACCTGTGGTGGACCACGCACCGTACGGGACAGGACACAGAGTAGAGTGGCCAAAGGACGACCCCACGATGGGGACGTACTGGTGTCGACGTGGGGTAAGTACAAACTCTGTACATTTCACCGTTCATTTTCTTTAACGCTCGTTCATAACATTCAATTCCATGTGTACCATATCCAACATACACCATATGCAAAAGCATGTCATACATGGATATAAATCAATTGTCAAATATTCATATCATGTTGATTTATATCATCGATCTCACACTTCATATCCAAATGTGGTCATTATTAATGAATTTGTCATCAATCACCAAAAAGGGGAGATTGAAAGTTCAAGTGTCACTAATTTGGTTTTGGTGATTAATGATAAATCCAATTATACGAGACTAATATTTTTATAAGCATTTTCTTTGTCCTAGTCTCATGTGGATATGGAAGTGAAAATTGTGAGAAATAGTTCACGGACTTCATATGAGTTGAGATAGAAATATTCGTTGATGGTGGACCTAAATCACAACAATGATAAAGTGCACGGAGATCAAGTTATATGTATCATTCCTCCTCTCTATGCACATATTAATATATTCATATATAATATTTTCATGTGATTACATATGCATGTGAGACTAATGTTTTGTTTGAGCCATATCTTGTTTAGTCTCTTTACATTGAGAACATGAAGATGATGAAAGTATGTCTTTATTTTATTGTCTATATTTGATAAATGTCTTCTATTCTTGTATAGGATAAGCTCCCAATATTTCATATCTTTTTATGCATACTCTTGCTTCACACAAACATTTTGTATGCATACATTTAGGGGGAACAAATTCTATAGCTTAGTTATGCATGTAATTGATCCAAGTTATTCACTTTCATTTAATTGTGATCTTTACATTTGAGCATATATTTGAGTATATGACACTTGTGGTGTTGATTAATACTCATCATTTATTCATATCCTTTTATACATGCAATCGGTTGGTCAACAAGTAAAGGTTGACAACCGGATCATTGGGAAGATTGAAACATGAGTTGATACTCAAGAAAGATATGATTACACCTAAAGATACTAAGGATGACAAAGCGAAGATATTGAATATATGGGATACAAAGTGGCTACTATGGCAAGACGGTGAAAGGCAAGCGATGCTCGGTCGCGATGGACCATGCGGCGGTGAAGGGCAAGCATGAAGCTTGGCGCTAAAGAACCAAATCTGGTGGTGAAGGACAAGTGACGACTTTGTCATGATGCACCGTGCGAGATCATTTGAAGCTACAAGTAACCGCATCAATCATTTGAAGAATATATGGTGAAACGGTTTTGGCGTTGATGTCTCTTAAGACAAAGAAATGAAGATAAAAAGAAGGCATTCCTATTAGTATAATTCTCTTCCTATTTACTTTTGAGTATAGGAATGCCGTACTATCAAGAGGGATGCAACGTCGATATGTTTGTGTATGTCTGGGTGCTCAAAGTGACCTATCCTAGTGCTACCTTGAGAGAAACCTAAGTTTTAACCTATCATTTGAGTGGTTTTAGACCTTACTTTTGGTTGAGTTGGGTAGTTCTTTGAGTGAGCTTTCCATAGAGTCCAAGTTCATCAAAAATGGACTTCCGAGCAAAAAGTTATGACCGTTTTTCCTGGTGTTTTTCGGAAATTCCAAAAATATTTCAGAAAGTCCAAAATTTTTTTGGAAATTCCAAAAATGTCTGCGAAACTGAGATTGTCTTCTGTTGATTTTCGGACTTGTCCGAAAATGCATTTCGGAAATTCCAAAAAATGGAATCTTGGCCTCCAACGGCTAGTTTTGAGAGGCTCGGGTATATAAACTCTTCCACCCCTTCTTTGAGTGGCTGCTGTTCTTGGGTATTATTAGACACATCCAAAGCCAAATAGTCTTCCCCATTTCCCTACCTTTGTGGTGTCTCTTTGTGAGAGGGATTTGAGAAGGGAAGAGAGTTGGATTGAGAGATTGAGAAGTTGAGAGCTAGTGAGCTTCACTCCATACTTTGAGCACTAGAGTTCATAGCAAGCAAATCTTCGATTGTGTTTATTACTCTTGGGGACTAAGGTCTCCTAGACAGCTAGGTGTCGCCGGTGAGCACCCAAGGTTGTGGTGTGCCTCGGAAAGTTTGTGAAGGCTTCGATTTCGCCTCCGCAAGGGAAAAAATCAAGAATGAAATCGAGGAGTGAATTTGTGCAACCTCGTGAGGAAAGGGTTGAAATAGACCTGGCCTTTGTGGCCCCTCAACGGAGACGTAGGATCCGTGGATCCGAACTTCGGGAAACAAATCACGCGTCTCCTCTCTTGGTTTTTTCGTTCTTGCCTTCTCTCATATTGTGCTTGAGTTTGTTTTAACTCGATCCATTTGCATGCTTAAGTGATATAGTTGGTGACTTAATATCTTGCTTGGATACCTTGTTTGTCACCTTTTGATTCATTTACATTTTGTTTGTTCGAGCTACAATTTCATAGCTAGTGTTTTATTCCGTTATCCGCCAAACTTTTTGGTTGAGACCGGAACTTTCAATCCCATATCAGAAGTTCCGATTTGAACCGAAAGTTCTCATCTTTCTAATATGCTTTGAAGTTGTGATAATTTTTAGGAACGCCTATTCACTCCCCTCTAGGCGACATCAAGGTCCTTTCAATACTGACATGCTTACATATGTCCTGAATAGGCCGACGCTGCACGAGCTGTCAATGCCGATATTAACTCGGTGCTTGTCAGGTTGGACGCTGGGTTACACTTAAGTAATGCTGAGCAGAGGCTAACGTTCGACCGGATGCAGTCGAAGATGAGCGCTATCATGCGCTTCTCTTGTCGCAGCGCCGTGGACACGGTACCTCCAGCTGGTCCAGCACAACCACGTCCACGCGCCCCTAGGGCCGGAGTTGTGCGACCTACAGCAGCGGCTTCCCACGGTACTGCTCCGCCCAGAGATTAATTCCATAATATCTGATTTATTATCGGTAACATGACCACGTCACAATAAAATGCATGGCTCGCAGGTCCCCCTCTGCCTTCCCACGCCTTTGCCAGAGCTAGCACTTCGTCCCATAGAGCGTCGATCCCTCGTCCAGACATGCACCCGCGAGTCCCTCTAGGTGAGCGTGCGTGATTCGTTACTCACGTTAGTTGTACTCGTTGATACAAGTATTTTTTATCTCGATGAATCTTATGTCCTTTCTCTCACAGGGTTTCAAGCGGGGATCTTTGGTGCAGGAGCTTCTTCTTCACACGCCAGCGGCGCTGGTCCTAGCGACCATTTCTACGACGACGACTTGGAGGACGCGACATACTAGGAGATACTTGGCTCGTCACAGCTTGGCGGAGCTCCACCACCGTAGATCCAGGAGCAGCCACCGGACACACCAGTACCAGAGGGACGGGCAGGTCGTGCCGTACCACCGGACCGTTTGACGTACTCCCAGGGACACGTTAGGGCATAGGGTAGAAGGGAGAGGGGCAAGAGGCCTCGACAGTAGTGCTCCACCTCTTGAGTGTTTGTACATACAGTTCTTCTGGTTTATATTTTTGTGGGCCAGTACTATTTTCACATTACTGCTACAGTTCTATTGTCGCTACCCATTAGTACATAGGCCTACCGTCGTCCGTATGCTGCTACAACTACTTCTGCATACGACAACAAACTTTCAGCGCTCTAGGGTCAGGTCCATTACATCGCATGGTACACCACAGTAACCAGACACAACGCCAACTCAGGTTGTCAATATGAACTTTCCCCACAACTTTGTTAGGTAAAGTAATTCCTGCTTGTGCGTGCTCATGTCGTCGCAACGCTGCAGGAACCCTACGCCAACTATTTTGGCTCGCACAGTAAACCACAGTGCACGGACACACTGTCAGTTCGAGTTATCACAATCAACTTTCGGCGCTGCTTTGTAAGATAAAGTAATTCCCACTCACGCGTGCTCATGTTGTCACATACAGTGAAGAAAATTAGCTCTCATTAAATCCTGGTCTAGCACTGGTTGTTCCACTATAAAATAGACAAGCCGAATACAAGCTCGTCATATCATCTTTCAAAATTCCATGAATCTAGAGAGAATGGAAGCTCCATTTGTTGAGCGTCTCGATTGGCGAAGCAATCCTCTCGCTGGTTGGTTTCCCCCATGGTGTGACCGTCTGTTGTGCGCTTGCGGGGATGGATGCATACTTAAATCATCCCTCATGGTACAAACTCGGGGCAGGAGATTCATCTAATGCCCAAACACTGATCAGGTATGATTCATTTGTTCCAAGTTGAAATAACTACAATCAATACATAAACTGCTTTTGTGCACTATCATAACATCTTACGCAGACATATCGTACGGTATGCAACTTCATTGAGTGGGTAGATACGAAAATCCCACAAAACGATGGAACATGTGGATATTCATGTAGTGAAACAAGATCGGAGTACCTTAGGCGGAAGGATGAGCATGAACACCGAATTGCTAGAGAAGCTTTAGAATGACAGGTAAATCCCCTGGGACTCCCCACATGGCGGGAACGTCCTGAGTGTCGTTGTGATGACTGTTGTCAAGTAATAAGGTCCGTAAGACAACGAACTCGATGACAAAGATGCTTCGTGTGTCCTAACATTGTCGATGATGATTTTGTCATAAGTATCATCTTTTTCGATACCACTAATCGCTACTTTCCTGCACTAACCTATTCTTACAATATTGTACAAATAAGAGGATGTAAGGAAATGTCAATTTGTACAGTGGATCAATACAGTCAGAGTTACTTCCATCAATCAAACAATAACGCAACCTGAGATAACCTCACAATTCATTCAGGCATGGATGGAGTACGAACGTCGGGTACAAATTGCAAGCTTAGACTGGAGGAACAATCCATTAGGTTTACCTAAATGGTCGAAACGTCCAAAGTGTGGTTGTAGATGTCGCTGCCAAGTGGCTACCTCCTTTGCAGAACAAACATTTGGCAGGAGATATTTTGTCTGCCCCAACATAGACAACAACTTCGTTGTACGTCTTACATTTATCCAATTTCGCTACCGTCTGCATAATATTACTACCCTAACTTACTAACTACGTTTATTTCTTAGGACAATCCAAGAAGGTGCGGATTCACTTTGTGGATCGACAATGTCAATCCAACATATCATGGCCAAAAGATAATTGAGTCTAAAACACAAGTAGATTACCAGCGATTGAAGGAGCACAAAAATGCAGTACACGTTGAACGACGTAGAAGGGGTCGGTAGATAAGCTCAGACTCGATTCGTTGGGACCCACAAAATTGTATCGTGTATCCATGACACTTCTTAACTATCTTATGATAATAATGTTTAATTATGACGGTGTCTTGTTCTATACGTCACGCAATTTAAATTAATGAGATTGTATTGTTTCGATTTGCAATGTTCCTTTTACGCTTCGATACGTTGTATTCCTTACAATTTATAAGTACGTGCTTATATTTTCTTAAATTGTACCTTCTATTGTGTACATGATTACATAATTGAACATACGCGACAAAAGGAATACATCATTATAAAAAACCCCTCCTCAGGCTCCAACCCGAATTGAAAAATAAACCGTTGGAATTTTAAAAAAAATTATCTCCATTTAGTTCGGTTCTAAACGATGATTTACCAAAATTTTTGAACGTAGAGTTCAATATTTTGATATAAAAAAACCTTCTTCTCGGACTCCAATATGACTGAAAAATAAATCGTACCAATTTTACCAAATTCTTCATGTTTTGTTCCTTCTCAGAACGATGATTTACCTAATTTTTTTAACAAACAGTTTAATATTTCGATGAAAAAACCCTCAACTTAGGCTCCGATCCGAGTTAACAATCAATCGTTTACATTTTGAATTTTTTTTTCCATTTTGTTCGTACTCAAAACAGTTACTTAATTTTTTAAAATAAGTTTAGTGAAAAATCGCTCTCCTCGAAGGTGGCAAGGAGGCCGCCGGGTAAGGGGAAAAACGCCCTCCTAGAGGGCGGCAAGGGGGCCGCCTGCAAAAAAGCCAGGCCGCCCTCACTTTTGCAGGCAGCCCCCCACAGGGGAAAAACGTCCTTCTAGGGACGGCAAGGGGGCCGCCTGCAAAAAAGCCAGGCTGCCCTCGCTTTTGCAGGCGGCCCCCCACAGGAGAAAAACGCCCTTCTAGGGGGCGACAAGGGGGCCGCCTGCAAAAAAATCCAGGCCGCCCTCGCCGCCCTATGCAGGCAAAAAATCGCCTTCTGGGAGGGCGGCAAGGGAGCTGCCTGCAAATTTTGCATCCCCCGTTGGAAGACCATTGGCCCTCGGCCAACGGCCGGCTGCCATGTCATATAAATCGCCCTCTGGGAGGGCGATTTTATAGAAAACGCCCTCCCAGGGGGCGATGGGCGACTAGATTTGCAAATTTTCAAAACAGAAAATTACTTTTGTAAATCTTTTAATAAATAAAATTTAAAATAAAAAATCTCGATAACTTCGGGCCTTATAGGACCATCAGATTTGGATCCCTACCAAATTCGGCCTGTCTTTATAAAGCCCACATAATTTTTCATAGGTCTATCTTGGCCCACGCAGGTATGTGCCATAGTAGCAACGTCACGTGAGACGTTAGATCGCGCTACAACAGGTGAAGACAATTTTTACGATTAATAAAAGCTCTAATAATTTAAACGACAAATCGAAACAAGACAAACAAAACAATGGCAAAACAAAGCTAGAAATCATATATAGCATTGAGCCCGGTTACGCTCACTTCATACGTCATCACATGAAGACTTCATGTACATCTTTCCATAGCCTCACAAATCGATCGGGTGGCTATTTCATAAGTTGACGCATGTGTATTTAATTTGCTATACCTCATCTCTTAAATATTGAAATTTTGATTATTTAATTAATGAATTTTTTTATTGTAGATGAAAAACATGTGCAAAGTAACAAACTTATCGCATACATATTTTAAACAATAATAATTTGAGGAGAGAAATTTGGAAGAGAAAAGAGAGGAGATTGAAAGGATAGGGAAAGGACCAGAATGATTGGGAGAAAAGAAAATGAAAAAAGAAAAAAAAGACGCCTATCGGGGGAGGGGTGCGTGCGGCGTCGAGTGAAGACTGTTGACATGAAATTCCATCGTGACACACGAAGGCCTGGAAGATTTGCTTAACTTCAGTGCAAATCCTAAAATATCAGGTTCGGGCGTACCAGTCAGTTTGATCTTACAACTGACAAGATAGATAAATTGATGATCAAGGAGTCGATCGGGCAATAAGCCGATGTAGCGATACTAGCCGATGTAGCGATTCTAACCAATGTCGATAGGATTTAAACAATTAGATATATATTCGATGTAGATTCAAACACTTAGATAAAGATAATGAAAGAACTTGAACAAACAATCCAATCGGCCGATAATAATATGGTAAAGTAGATGTCCAATGAACCAATTGACCAATATTAATACAAAATAATAATATGGGCTCGATGGTTAAAGCATACATCGACTGGAGGTCTAATGTAAAGATAACTGATCGGCTAGCATTCCAATAAAACATATCACAAATCTATAAACTTAGCAAGACTTAGATTATCAGCAGTAATATAAAATATCGGACCGAACCGAGATAGTTCTAAATTACGTTTGATCGAATAAGCTAGATAAGCCGATAGATCTATGCTAATGTGATGGATATAACAAATCTATTTAAAACAACATTGCGATTGTAAAGATATATCGACTAAAATAGAAGATCAGACCTAATCGAGACAGTCCTAACTAAATCGATGCATCTTTAAACACAATGCAATTAAAGATATAATTGAAATATCAGGTAGACAACTATACCAACCGAACCAGAGCAATCCAAAAGATCGAAACGATGCAGCCATGAACAAACCAATATAGCCAATACAATTGCCATGACCGGCGAAATTTAGGGCTTACCCCTTCGCCGAAGATCGCAACGATGCATTCCCGCATCAGGTGCCAAGTTCCGCCGGTGATAAAACCTCAAAAAATAGGGTGGCGATGTGCCCGAAAGTAATTATATTAATCTGTGTAGATAAATTACAAAGATTCTGGGTGTATATATTTATACCTTGGGTTGATACTAGTTTTGATCGGCCACGTTACAAGTTCTCTAAAAATAAAAATAAAAAGAAAGATATAAATCCTAATGAGACATTAGACAAAACTTTTTAAATGTAAAAGAAAAATTAAATATTGCCTAATTAATAGATAGAATTAAACTGTCGTACCATGATTTTTACGATTCTTTTCTGAACTTGGTCTCTTCTAGATAAACTTTTATCGACTGCTTGATTTTTTTTCTTAACCGAATCCACTAAAGAATCTCACCAAATTTTAGCATTAACAAAGACGCACAGGACAGGGCGGCGGAATGGTATGGACTGGTTGGGTTAGGCTAGAAGAGAGATGTATAATAGTTATTTTAGACTCACGTTGAATTAAATACGGATGATTTATAACCAACTCAAACACGAATAAACACGAATGACGTATCTAAATTTCAATAGTAGTGATTATCAACGGACATCAAGTGAAGTTGGAATATATTATCAACGGACATCAACTGAAGTTGGAATATACTTCGCCGGAATATTCCACAGCCAACTGCTCAGCTCGAGGCGGCGGACTGCTACAGCTTACAAGGAGAGGGGCAGCGCGGAGAGCCAGGATTGCCGATGCGGATGCTTCCGTCGATCGCCGGCGGTGGCAGCTGCGGTTGTTCCGCCTTTCCGCAGGTTCTCGTCGGCTGCGCCGGTGCTTTTTTTTTCTTTTCTTTTGGCCGGGAGACCGCGTCACTGCGTCAGAGCCACTAGCAGTCCAGAAATTCAGAAGTTGGCACACGTTCGGCTGAGTTCGGCAGTGTTCTCCCAGCGCGCCCTACATTACTCGCTTCTAACGCACGTTTTTCAAACTATTACATGGTATATTTTTTTAAAAAAAGTTTCTATACAAAAGTTGTTTAAAAAAAATCAAATTAATCCATTTTTAAAAAAAAATAGCTAATGCTTAATTAATCACGCGCTAATGAACCGTTCCGTTTTTCAACAATAAATGCAGCAGCACTTTTAGTTACTACGTCCAAAAAACAAAACTAAAATTAAATATTTTTAATACAATATATCTGAATAACTCAGAATATATTGTATTAGATTATGTCATATCTAATTTTAGATTTGTTTTTTTGGATGAAAGAAATACTGCACTGCATTATTTGTGGATCTTCGTCACATGGTATGGGTATGAATTGGACTACTGGACAATGGAGTTGAGCCATTTCAACACAGCGCATGAATCTGCTGTTGGGGAGTACTCCATTCTTCCTGAGAGATTTTAGATAATTGAGACACTTTTTAGTACTATAAATTTGGACAAGACTAATATAAAAGATTTTAAGCAGATAAGATACTTTCTAATACGAATCTTAACAGGATAAGAAGTGTCCAATCCATTCAAAATTCTTTATATTTTAGGACGTAGAGAATAGTACATAAATTTACATGCTGTGAAATTGGGGCTATGGCAACCTGAGGTTCTGTATAGAGTTCGTTCTGTATATGCAATTGCAGGTTTCAGTTTCAGTGCAAAATTTGTTTGGCGCAATGGCAGAGGGGACTACAACATCAGTGATGACAGCACAACAGCGTCAGTAAATCTAACGTCTCCTCTATGGGAACTATGTTATTTATTGTTGGAAACATAACATGGAGCATCTGAATTCGAGGTTGTGCTTGCCAAATTTAATGTGTTTTTGTACTTTGTGTTGGACCCTCGGTGTTCCAAGTTCCAACTTGCAAGTTCCAGGCATACAAATTTGTACTATTGCTTTTCTTGCACTACATGTCGGTTATTGCCACCCGAATTTGCTGAATCGGCAGTAGTACAAAAACCGATGGGAGTACCATTCACATTGTCTGGTGTTATCTAAGATCACTTTAAATTTAGGCTCTTTTGTAACGCATGAATAAGAAAAATATAGGATTGAAGTGTGCTAGCACCTTAAATCCTACGGATTAAAAAAAGAAAAAACATTTGAAAAATGAAGGAATCATAAGAAAGATGGACACAAAGAAATTTTTTCTAAGAGATTGAATTGAAGCTCATGTTAAAATTCCTTCAAAAAACTACTATGGTTTGAGCCAATCCAAAAAAATGTCATAAGTTTTTTCTCATATTATTCCTTTGACCCAAATGACCACATGAAAATTTTCTATAAGATTGAACTCCTGTAAAATTACTTATAAAAAATCCTTTGTTCTAAAGGAGTCCTGAAACTTGAATGATTTTAAAAGTAAAAGAGATGAACAATGTTAGATTTTAAAATTTGTAGCTGTTTATTAATATTTTTTTGTACAAAAGTTCATGCTGAAAAATTAGATTTCCTTTTCTTGCGACCCACCCTCACTGCTCCTACTGTCTTGTCCCTTCCCAGCTGGGAAGTGGGAACATAGCTAGCAAGGTTACACAATTGCCAAATCACCCACATAAGAACAGATAATCAAGAAGCAAACAGCCCATTCTAGATTCATTCCATCAGCAAGTCCAGTCACCACCACCATTCACCAAACTCCAAAATCCCCAAATCCCAAACCTTCCCCCCTTTCCTCCTCCCACACCCCCCCACACCAAGACACCACCAACTTTCAGTCGCAGCTTCCCTCAAGGCCCCCAGCCATCCGAAATCTGACGAGGAAATTGCCAGGGAAAGCTACCAGCAAGCTCATCAAAAGCAGCAATCTATCCTGTCCCAAAGGTAGCTGCCCCAGAAAATTTACCAGGAGATTGCAGGAGAGAGCACCACTCCCAAATGGGGAGTAGGAGCAGAGGAGGGAGAGGCGGCGGCAGCAGCAGCCTGCTCCTCCTCCTCCTCTCCCTCCATTCCTCGCTGCTACCATGTAAGCTACTACTCTTGTGTTCACTGCAGATGCTTTCGTTTATTGATGCCACCACGTTCTTGGTAGCAAGCGATTCCATGGCTTCTGCTTGATATTTGGGTTGTTTAATTTGTTGTGCCATTTTTGGTTGCTCAACTTTTTGCACTAAGTGTTGGTTGAGATGTCATCTTCTCCGTGCGCAGGTTTTGGGTTTTTTTTTGTAGCTTCGAATTTGTTTGCTCTGTTTCGTGGATGCTGATGGTGGCGAGGTTTTGTTGTTTGCGGATGCAGCGGCGTCGGCGGCGGGTGGGGGTGGTTCCGGGGATCCGTACGTCGGCGTGACGATCGGCACGGCGGTGACGAACCTGCTATCGCCGTCGGACCTCGCCGAGTTCCTCCGCGCGCAGCGCATCACCCACGTGCGCCTCTACGACGCCGACCCGCGCATCCTGTCGGCGCTGGCGTCGTCGGGCGCCCGCGCCATCGTCGGCGTCCCCAACGACGAGCTCCTCGCGCTGGGCTCCTCCCCGGCCACCGCCTCCGCCTGGGTCGCCCGCCGCGTGCTCCCCTACTCCGGCGCCAACTCCAGCACCCCGGGCCTCATCACCGCCATCGCCGTCGGCGACGAGGTCCCCACCGCGCTCCCCTCCGCGCTACCCGTGCTCCTCCCTGCCATCCAGTCCCTCGCTGCCGCGCTCGCCGCCGCCAACCTCTCCTCCATCCCAGTCTCCACACCGCTCCCCTTCTCCGTCGTCCTCGACCCGTTCCCACCTTCCCAGGCCTTCTTCAACCAGTCGCTTGCCAAGTCGTTCATCCTCCCGCTCCTCTCCCACCTCGCCAACACCTCGGCCCCGCTCATGCTCAACCTCTACCCGTACTACTCCCTGATGCAGAGCAACGGCGTGATCCCGCTCGACAACGCGCTGTTCAAGCCGCTCCCGCCGTCGTTGGAGATGGTCGACCCGAACACGCTGCTCCACTACACCAACGTGTTCGACGCGATGCTCGACGCGGTGCACGTCGCCGTGAAGAACCTCAACGTGAGCGGCGGCGGCGTGCCGGTGCCGGTGCTGGTGACGGAGACCGGGTGGCCGTCGTACGGGGACCGCAGGGCGGAGCCGTACGCCACGAGGGACAACGCCGACGCCTACAACTCCAACCTGATCAAGCACGTCACCGACAAGCCCGGCACGCCGATGCGGCCGGGCGCGCAGGCCAGCGTCTACATCTACGAGCTCTTCAACGAGGACCTCCGCCCCGGCCCGGTATCGGAGGCGAACTGGGGCCTCTTCCACGGCAACGGCACGCCGGTGTACCTGCTCCACGTGTCCGGCGCCGGCGGGTTCCTGGCCAACGACACGACGGACCGGACGTTCTGCATCGCGTCCGACGACGCCGACGAGAAGGCGGTGCAGGCGGCCATGGACTGGGCGTGCGGACCGGGGCGCACCGACTGCACGGCGATCCAGCCAGGGCAAGGGTGCTACGAGCCCAACGACGTGCGGAGCCACGCATCCTTCGCCTTCGACAGCTACTACCAGTCGCAGGGCAAGGCCGCCGGCTCCTGCTACTTCCAGGGCGTCGGCATGGTCACCACCACCGATCCCAGTGAGTACCCACACCACTGCCATTTCCTCCTCATTGCTGATGCATTAAGGTTATTATTCTTCTTTCCATGTTTTCAGTTAAAAGTTTTTGATTTGTTCATTCATGTTTGCTTGGAATTGGAAGGATTTAGTAGAAATGCTTGCGGTTTGGGTGATATTTCTGTGACAATGAGTCAGGATTTTGGTTAAGAAATTCACTTGTTAATCAGTTGACAAGTGACGGTTCGAGTAGTTTGGTTTGCTCATTTGCACAGTAGTTTCTCGTGATCCCCTTTAGGTCTTTAAAGAATTGCAACTGGTCAGGGCAAGCCTGCTATAGTTAGGTCACACGGTAAACGTTTCTCTGAAGATCTGGGGTTTCGATTTCAAGTAGGAGAGACGCCATTGTCACGCTCGAAAAGTTGATGGCATTCATTCATGGAAGTCCATTCAGGAAAGTTGTGCGGTTTGTCTTTTAATTGGACAACACAAGCGCACAGGTATTTATTCGGTTGATTGTTAGGAGAAAGGTTGCTTTTCCTTCTAGGTAAGGGTAGGAGAAGTGCTGCAAGCAGCAACCATGTGTGGTTTTTTTATTTATCTCTAGGAGGTAAGAAAATGTCAGATTCATGGAACATGGATTCAGAAAGAAATTAGTCCACTCGTTTGGAACCATGTTCTACTTTGCCAGGATTCTAGCAAGCTCATGATGTCCATTCTTATTTTCAAAACTGAAACATTGCAGTGTGCATAGACTGAGCTGCTTGTGGCCGACAAATGGATCCCCAGAACTCATCAGTGGGTCCTACCTGTTAGTGACCCAGTGATGATATTCTTTGTGCCCATAGCAGATCCCTTTTTAATACGACAATGAGTCCATGACCACATCGAATAGGATGAGAAAGGGAGCATAGAGCATACACACGCTGAGCTGGATCCGGTTGTAGATTTGTTTGGTACTCTGCAAGTCGACTGGGATGGGAGTGCTCAGGGTGTGGAGTAGAGTGTGATGGTTTGATTGGTAAACAAGCCCACAATGCCATTTCATAAAAGAGAAAAGGCACCGCAAGATTGCAAAAAAGAATTCCCTTTTCGCATGTGAGTAGGAGCAAACATATGTCCAAGTCACATGCGAAGGGCACAATACACCACCTCACCTGCTCTCTCCATCCCTTTCACCAACTTATCCTTGTATGTACTTTCTTATGACATTTTGAATGAGTGGTGGATCCAGAATAATATCACAACATATCTGATACTCAAATTACCAGGCAATTTTGTAATTTACATGGCCTAAAACAATAAAAAGAAGGACGTCCGACCGGGCTCATACATGGAAAGAATTTTTGATTGTATTAGTACGACAGTTTTCGGTCATCTTTCTCAACCGTGTCATTTTGTGTGATGTTTCAGAACCAAATTGCCACTTATGACAAAGCTAAATCATGGCCAATGGAGATGTATAAGTAAAAGATCTTATACTCATTTAGTTTTTCATAGTGGTCTGTCGCATGCTTCAAAAGCTAAAGTTGAGATCTGTAATCTTTTTGTTGCCCATGATTGCCTATAGTTGCTCTGGCATTGTTTGCTCAATTGCACTGCATTTTCATGTGCAACCTTGTTTGCATTTTGGTTGTGGGGTTTGGGTACTGTTGGGTAGCGTGCAGGAATCTTGGGATGTTGCCTTTTTTGTGGTATTACTGAATCCCATCGAGGTCTTGTTGTCATGAATTTATCATCATTATGACGTGCAAGTACCAAAAGTAGGCTTTATGGAGTTATCACTGTGTACCTGTGTTTTGTGTGGAAGTCCTGCCCCATCTCCAACATCTCAACTGTGTTTTCGATAAATTGTTAATCTCAATGTACCATATCAATCATGGTTCGACAGTATTAACGGGGGAATGCAGATAGTTACAGTACCGCGTATATATAGCCACTGAAATCATAGTCTGAATGGTAATGGATCTGTACTCCTGTAGAGTGGTCAGTATAGAACATATGGTGAGCCAATGAGGCATTAGTGCCAAATGGTGAGGGAATGTCCTTACCATCGTGCCATGTCATGAGAATTGCGTTGAGCTAACAAGCAGAACTGAAGTACTGAACTGTTGTTGTGGCCAACTACTAGCAAGTAGCAACTGCTTTGGACAGTGGCCTTGCCTGTACTAGAGAAAATGAAAGGGGGCAAGTGAAAAGCGAAAGTGCATGCTGGAATCTTCTGGATCTGGATGTCATCTAGACCTTTCGAAAATTCATATGTGGATCCAGAGTCAAGACAAAAGTATAATGAAAACAAGTGGTCAACTGGTGAGTATGCTGGGGAGCATGTATTGTTGTCTGGTATGTGAATACCACTATTACTACATGGACACATGAGTACAGTACACATCTGTATGGTTTTATCCAAATTTTTCTTGACGTATTTTTTTGTCATATAAAACCATTTTGCAAACATGGCTAACATGAAGTCTGGCTGTGAGAATCTAGTGATTCCGTGTTTAATTTGCTTACCTGTTTAAGGAATTGACTGGTACAAGAAGTACTGAATGGAAGCTCTGAAGTTAGTTCACTGACATACTATACGTTAGGGTACCTTTTAGGCTGATCAAGTAGGATGTTGCCACAGATCTACCGCAGATAATGATAATTTTGTCGTCCGTAGTACTGTGTATTGTGCTCTGTTTCGCGAACTGAAAACTGATGATGTATAGTTGACTGACATACTATTTGTTGTCTTTGTTTTCTCATAACCATTTATGAGCACCCGTTTAACATTATTATTGAGTTTTTTTTATTTACTAACAGACCTATACTTTTTGTTGTGCAGGTCATGACAGCTGCATCTTTCCAGGAAGGTATATAGCTGAATATCTTCTCCGTATTGTTCCTGATATTTTCTAGCTGATTATTTATTTCATAGCAAGGTATCTTAGGGTATAAAAAAACTAACGCACTGAGTGCCACAGAGTAGGGACATAACAGGGTAATGTTGGGATATGATAAACAGTAAAATTGTAAATGTTCCATGAACCTTCTCTTTACTTTGAAAAAAAAAACTGTTCGATGCAATTATAAGTAGGCCTGTATAAAATGCTAGGGAACTTTGCTAAGCAAGAATGCTGACAATTTACATTTGCTTCCATGTGTTACGAGAAAATGCAACAGTCAACATAGTTTCTACAGACCATTCTGAACTTCCGCATTGAAGAACAAGTTAATATGATATGTTTTCTTGACTTAGACACTGCGAACTGTGAATTGAGAGATTTTTTTGTGCATATCATAATTGCATTTCACACAATACCTGAACTTGTGCTGATGGAATCAATTATCATGCAGTAAGCTGTTGAGCAACGTCACCAAATCTGACGGGGCAAACACAACCACCGCGCAGACGAGCGACGCAGAGGGCTCTGCAATATGGAGGCTAAGAACTGGAAGAGAGAGAGGGTTCTTGTTCGTCCTCCGGTGGTTGTTGAGCTTGATGGTGGTGGTTATCACGACAAATTCAAACTTTTGGACATGACAAGAGCATGGTAACTGTAACAAAAATGGAAATTTTGGGAGAACACTTTAGATCAGGAGCATGCAGTGGCTGTATGTTTAGTGATTCTTTATTGTTAGATAAGCATAAATAAATCATTCTTGTCCATTAATATCTAGCTAAAGAAATGTGTGTATTATCTGCAAAATCTTCACCTAGGGTATGAACTATGAAGTACCTGCTCTGTCACCACGACACCACCCTTACTCAATGGGCTATTATGGGCTATGGGTGTCTCTTGGCAGACTCCATTCAGCTGATGCAAAAACCCAAGAGTCAAGATAGGAAATTAGGCCTCCTGATACACGGGAATTTTTCATGTTCATTACAGAAATCAAGCTTGAACCGGCAACATGTTGGTTTTGCCAGGGAAAAAGCAATGATCAGGGTACACAGATTGAGTTGGAAACGCATCAAAGAGGGAGCATGGCTGCAGCTGCGCGCACCCGTGCAGTGCACGCACACAGCAAATCGTTCAGTCACCGCATTGTAAACTACTCGTAGGCGTACCGCGTACTAGTAATCATCGCCATCATTATCTCATTATAGTCATGGAGGGCTTTTACGGTGCTTGGGAGGTACTCTAGGTACCTCTTAAGCTACAAAGTGTCGACCGTTGATCTTTAAAGGGCAATTTAGGGATAGAAAATAAAGTAACAGTCAGTTTTGAGTAATAACAATCTCTAACTTCATTCCTAATTGTTCGCTGCTAGTTAGTTGAGTAAATTCATCACGTGCTGCTCCTCGTCTCATATAGCTATTTTTCATCTAATGTTGTCATTTAACTCTTGATCAGAATTATTCCCTTTTGTAATCAACGTGCACAAATGGAATAGATCCTAATCATGATTTCTTTCACAATCATTGACAATATACATCGTGAAAGTAAGTTACTCGGCTATGAATGTGTATTTTATTGTGAAGCGTTGATGTACGGCTGCACAACTAATTGTATTATACTTTCACCTAATCCAACCTTAAATTTCATCTAAATAATTTTTATACGTAATAACAGGTCGTGCAGTTTACAGTTTTATGATGAGTTAGTATGCAAAATTGGTCAATCATCACTTAGATTTATCATGACATATGGTATTTAGATAATCTTATTTAAAGACGGCCATCAGATCCAAAGACACTTTGTAATCGATTGCAGGTTCCATGTAATCAAAGTCTGACAGTCAGTAGATCCGAATAATATCAACTGCATCAATGGATCAAAACTTTGCTTTTTTTAAATAATAGATACAAATTACTTAACTAACCTTTCATCTAATCCTGAAACTAATACCTGGCCCACGTATTTTATACCTCTCCACAGGTACCGTGTGTTTGAAACCGTTAGATTATAGCTAATCAACGGCTATCGGATTTTTCAAGCAGACTAGAATATCTCATAGTCATGACTCATTAAATTCTAAAACTCAATATACAATATCACATTATTATTCACTAATAATTATTACATTTTAAACATCATACATCATGTAAGAATGATATATTATTTATAATTTTATAATTTATTAAATTTTAAAACTTTAAAATATAAGTATGTTAAAAATCATCATCCCACATAATTCATGTAACATTTAAATATATCTTTTCATCATTTTTATAATATCCTATATACCTATATAGTTCATTATTAATGTTATTTCTCTCTTCTCTTATTAAACCATATCATATCAATTATTTTTAGCACTTAGATGATTAATCTATGGTCCAAATTATTTTTCTCATTTTTTCTCTTATCAAGCCATATCACCTCAATTATTTTTAGCCCTTAGATAATTAATCTATAGCCCAAATTACCTCTTTTTTTTTTCTCTTATAAAGCTACATCACCTTATCATCATTTTATATACTATTTAAATTATCATAAACCATATCAACTTATATAAACTTATATCATCTAGCTATCTCATACATTATTTTTATTTATTGCAATTGTACTAAACTTCCGTAGCAATGTGAGGAGTTTCACCTAGTAATCCGCAAATCCACTTATACAATTAATAGGTAGCCCATACTTCGTAACGGGATTAACAAAACAAAACCTTACTATAAGCTCGATCGTATGATGATAGTCAACTATTTTTTTGGCTAGTTGAATAACCATGTAATGTACATATAATTCAGCTATAGCACACAACAAAAAGAAATTAAGTACCATGAGTTGACTCGGCTAACGAGTACGCTGATTCACACGTTCGACCATCTCTCCCTTTTTAATAAACAAATGCTGTTGTCTTTCTCACACACACGTAACCCGAGAGCTCCAAATTGTGCCATCAAGCCTGATTGTTGTTCTCAAGTTGCAAGTAGTGAAGCTGCAATACAACATGGCTTGGCCTAACTACGGCAGGGTTTCACAACAGCGGCTAGCAAGCCAATCTATGACAAAGCTAGCCCATCCTCAAGTGACCGTCGATTTTGTCAGGCTGGCAGCTACTATGGCAAGACAGATCCACCATCCACATGAGTTGACCTTGGCGACAACGTCAATCGCGGAGCAGTAACCAGCAAGTTAAATCACACCACCATAGTACAAAAGCTACAAAGGTGCAACCATATATCGGCAATGTGTTCCTGCTATATATCTGCTTTGCATCGGCCACTGACTAAATAGATTTTTTTTTTGTCAGTGGTGAATGAAACTAAAAGCGGATAGTCTGGATCAGGAGGGCACAGAGAATAGACACGTGTAACACCGTGATTTTGGCTGTGATCTAAGACGCATGCCAAGATCTCGATGAAAATTTCTTCCACGTGACCCAATATCTCGATCACAAAATATCTATCCAATCGGAAACTTGAGAAGCAAATCCAAAATTCCTTTCCCTTTGATTCAATTTCTTGGATACCAAAATTCCCCTAAATTCCCAGTCGAACACAAATATTACCTTTTCAGGATATTTATTTTCGGACCCCTAGAAATTGATGACTTCAAATATGAAAAATCTAAAACTCCTTTGAAATCCTTCACTTTTGCCCTCCATTCTAGTCTCTACAAAATTATTCGAATCATCGCAAAATTCCAAAACTCATCTCAATAACAATAATCCCAACCAAATTTGAGATAAAAACTAAGTTAAAAATACCACATTTGAATTCATGTTATGATTTCAAATATTCATTTTCATCTCAAAACCCTTTTCCTAGAAAAATCAGCAGAGGAAGCTATTCATGTTGGGCCACATTTCATCCCTTTTCCCTGTCCCCGGCCCAGCTGCTCACTCTCTTCCTCCCTACCTTTTTTCAGCCCAACACAGGCCCGCCCAGGTCCCCCACCTCTATTTCTCTTCTAAAGCCAGAGCGGCCCGATTCCTTCAAGTCTATCTCAGACTGCTATCCTTCTCCACTTTCGGCCCATCTTCTTCTCTACTTCCCTTGCTTCGGACCAGCCAGGCCGGCCCAACATGCTCGGCTTAGCCGTCACACGCGAGAGCATCGCTCAATCGGACGAAATGGATGAAAAGTTTTGTGGCGATTGAAAAATTATAGATTTTTTAAGTAGTTATATATAAGATAAGATAAGATAAGATAATTAAGTAATTTTATAGGTTAGCCACTTATCTCTCTAGTTTAGTTATGGGATGACGACGACGGTCAGGACCACGCCGAGGTGGCAGCTCGGCCTCAGGTGAAGTTCGTCGTAGCGTTTCTTCAGGTACTGAACCCCAATGTCTCCCGTCCCGATCAACTCGATGCTTCCCAGCCTGTAATCCTGCAGCTTGCACACGAACCGGTCCGATCTCTTCTCCAGCGACGAGGCATCCGCCGTGAAGCTGTTGAACACGGCGAGATCCTCGTTCCAAATGCCGTTGTACGTAGGGCACTGGCTCTCGTGCGCCGGCCTCAGCGCAGTCCAGGCGTCGACCCAGCCGCCCGCGGCGGCAGGGAGAGGGAACGGCAGGTCGATGTGGTCGTCCCAGCTCATGTCGCCGCCGAGCACGACGTTCCTGGCGCTGCTCAGCGCGGCGACGGAGTGCTCGGCCTGCGCGTACCGCTCCAAGGAGCGCGTCTGCGCCGCCGGCGTGTCGGGGCTCTCCAGCTGGGTCGTGGTGATGTGGATTACCGGCGACGTCCCCGGGTTGATGTCGGCCTCCATATAGCCCCTGCCGGTCGACGTGTTGGTGAACTTCCAGCTCGCGAGGTTCTCCATGGGAATCTTGCTCATCTGCACGCAAGAAATTCAGTGGATGAACAGGCGACATTTCCTCGTTTTTTCTCAAAATACATGTAAAATAGTTATAAAGGAGTATTTAGAAAAAAAATGATGACATTGATGCTGTAAGTATATAATGTGAATTGTCCCGAAAATATGAAGAACAATATAAAGACAAGGCTGCATCTGCATACGATCAAGCAGAAGTGCGGTTTGGTTGCCTGTTCTTCAGGTTTCACTTCTGAGCAGTGGTAGCCCTTCCACCACGCAAAGCTCTGAAAGATCCTGAGAATGTATGGCGTGATTTCCTGCACATCCCAAGAACATCGTGCAGATAATTCATCTGAGATAATGGAAATGTACTACTACATTTCTAGATGCGGATAATTAATTAAGCAGATGAAGAAGAACGTTCGTTTAGATTTACCTGGAAGAAGATCACATCCGGCTTGTGTTTCTCCACGAGGCTGCCGATGGCCTTCATCCTCGTGTACACCGCAACATCCTCGCGAGACCAAACGTTGTATGTCATAAACTTGATCTGCATCTTCGGGTCCTTTCAAGGAAAAAATTCAGAAATCTAAGATCAACAGCTCAATGTAAGATATGTTTGCAGAGCTTGCTAATAAGCCGGAGTGAAAGATGAAGATTACTAGACTTAAGAGATTCAATATTTCTCAGCTGCCACAACAATTGACTAGATTTTGATGCAACATGATTACATGAATATAAGATAAACTCGTACAGAATAGTAATTTGGTGAAGGGGTCAATCGAATTACCATATCTTCTTGGAGTGAACCAGTATGGTGGTATTGATCAGAAACGTAGGTGATCTTTTGCCTACTGATGATGATCCCCCATAAGAACCTGGTGAAGACCAAAGGCCATATATATAGACTGGAGTAGTTCGGTTCAAGAAATGGAGAAAGAATTAAGTCTTGTTTTTAATTGTAGCAGGTTACCGAAGAGGCACCTATCTACTCTGAAATCTAGGAGTACTAGTAATTATGGAATCGAAGGGTCCATTGACCACTATATGGGGAATGTAACATTTAGGAGGAATTCAAATTTATGGAAAACCAATAACTCTTTCACATTACATTTACATGGATTTTTCATCTTTTGGTCAAGCTAAGTGACTGATGTGAAGTGGGATGACGCCGATGTCATTGGCGGCGAGTAGAGGTGGGCATAAAAACACCGAACCGAAGACTGAACCGAACCGAATTGTCGGTTTATTAGGTGATCAGTGTTCTCTTCGGTTTTGTTTTTATCCTGGCTTGGTCTTCGGCTCTTTGATCGGTTTTTTGTTTCTGGAAACCAAGGAAACCATATAACCGATCAACTACTACGATCCAATCCGATTACATGAAAGCCTTAATGTCCAGTCCTTTCATCGGTGAAAAAGCTCATTAATTCCACCACATCTCACCAACCCCCAAGGCCCATAACCTATCTAGGCTAGTTCACACTACTATCGTGGCCCAAAATCTTGCAACGTGACGCTTGTCCTAGCTTGCAGCGTTGTAACAAACACGACAATTTTTTCTCGGCTTACCCAGTAAAACCGAGAAACCGAACCGAAGTAGATCGGTTTAGTCGATGCGGTTTATAGATTTTTTACGAAAATTTTGGCTTCTTGTGATTGAAAAACGAGTTTATAGAAAACTGATGAAACCGAACCGCAATTACTAAATAAACCGAACGCCTAACCCTAGCGCCGAGGTCCTATTTATAAAAAAAATCAAAAAGGAACTATTTGTAACATAAAAGGATCTATTTGTAATAAAAAATATTTACAAATAAGTCCTCGACACCAATGACACTTGCACTAAGCACCTATTTGTAAATATTTTTATTACAAATAGGTCCTTTTAAATTACAAATAGGTTCTTTTAAAAAATTACAAATAGATCCCCGACACCAATTGACGCCGTCCCCTTTAACATTAGTGACTTAGCTTTCACTTGGGGCGAGGGGATGATGCCCACGTCATTGCCGTCGTCATATTGAACCACGTCGTTAATAACGTTGGCGCCGCGAAAAGGGTCCATTTCTAAAATAAGTTTTTTAAGGATCTATCTGTAGAATAAGTTTTCTAAAAAGACAAAAAGGTAAAAAATCTAGCTACATTTATTTTAGTAACAAACATGATATGTATAATCTCCGCTATTTACTAGCCACTAACAAAGTAAGATATTGCATGTTGTTTGTAAAAGATTGTGTGCATGGATGCATGTACTGATATCCATTTACTCCCATACATAAATAGATTTAGGGATTATTTGTGAATAATCTAAAAAAATATATGTTGGTCAATTGGGAATGAAGGAAGTAATAGAGGTGACTACTGCTCTAGTTTTATCTATGTCATCTATAGATACCCACAATTCCCAATAACTCCAATACTCTTATAGTTTTACTAGATGGGAATCCCGTGCTTTGCTGCAGTATATGACAAAGTGGTAGATATGAGTTGTAAAATTTACTTTCTTACTATATACAATTTTCTTTCATGTGTTTTTTTATATCTTATACTTTAATCAACTATTCAAAGGTTATAAATGATTGAGATTTATGGTGTGGTTTCTTTGAAGAAGAGGTGCAATTTGTATCTTTGATGAATCATGCAAAGACTAAAACAATTAAGATGATATGGCAGCAATTGAGATGATGTGGCTTACTAAGAGAAGTGAGAAATAGCATTAACTATATTTAATAGGGATCCACTTTATAGATATATAGGATTGGGGTTTGTGTAGCTTTGCCCCTGTCACCAGGGGTGGCTCTTTCACTCACTCCTCGTTTTAATCTTTAACTTATCAAATGAGTCTACATGGCATCTTGGGACAAGTGCTTAGAGGTAGTACTCTCTATCCAAAAGTCTAAGGCATATTTTATTTTTTGGTTTTCTCAAATGAGTTGGGCATATTTGTAGTCTCTATTTTCTAAATTAAATTGTTGACCGAAACCCAAGCATACATCTTAATACTAATTGGTTACATGCACGCTTTGTTTTTGTCACATGGAGGATGAGTTAATTTTTTCTTAATCTTGGTGACAAAAAAAATATATATGCCTTAGATTTTGGAGTAAATTATACTAACAGTAAAAAACTTGTCAGGTGGATACGTTATAGTACAAGAACTTAAATTTGAACATACTGATGCATTAACTTGGCCATGTGGTGCGATTATGGTCAAAGTGGATGCCAAATTACATGTTTTGCCATGTCAGCAAAGCACGCACTGTCAATTGCACATGATCGCTTCCACATGAGTACTATATTTTAATATTTTAATGTCTGCTTCTTAAATTTGTCACGAATTTGCAACTCTCAGGTTGAGCCATTCCTTTTGGGCAAAATTTGCTACAGGACATTTAATTTTTACTCTTTTTTTCTGGATGGGTTTGGGGGCCGGCGCTTCAGCATTTTTACTGTTCTTTTCTGGATGGGTTTAGGGGCCGGCGCTTTGGCCAAACAGCGACAACAGTGGCGGCCCACAGCATGGCGCTTCCATAAGAGGCTGCAGTCAGCATCGAGGACGATGAGGGCGGCCGGAACATGAGCATCATGGTTTTGCCCTTGGAGGAGAGAGGAAGAGGGCCGGTGGTCTCTGATGAGGATCTCGGCTAAGTGAGTGCGTCAAAACATGTTCCCGGCAATGGAAAACTCATTTCCTAGGAACTTGGTGATGAAGGTGGAGTGTAAATGGCTGAACGCGGCGACGAAGCACATATGGACACGAAGACCTACGGAACGTTGATCTCTTCACTAACTGGTCTCCAAGCTTCAATTCTTGGGACTTTCAGTCAAGTAGGCTCGGAAATACGTCATGACGTGAGTAGATTCATCGGAGGCTTGATGAGATGGCAGATCAACTAAGGTCCTAGCTGTCATTCATGGCTGCTTCATTTAGAACTCAACGAAACCAAGGTACACGACGTCCTTGGGTGCCGACGGTCATGCTGGAGATGTAGTTGAGCACGATGATGTCCCACTCGTTCTACTTCGCCGCTGCCACCGCCAGAGCCGCATTTTGTTTCCCACGACACCTCCAGCTGCACGGCCTTCTTGTGCCGCCGCCATCGTTCCACCTCCACCAACGGGTGCCCAAGCTTCCAGCCTACCTTCTCCCATCGGTCGCCTGTGCTCTAGCCCTGCCAGCCGCCGCATGAGCTATCTCTCGCTGCTGCCCCACGCACGCGAGAAAGAAGGCAGCAACATGAGGAATAAGAGAAAGAGAGAGAGAGATGTGAGATTGACAAGTGGGCCCATGGGTAAATTTGTCTTTAACCAATGTTTCTCTCTTCATTTTCTTCGGATATAATAAAATAATACCGCGGGTATTCAATAGCCAATTATCACTTTTTTTGCGATGCCCTTCAGCAAAAATACGTTCTTGCGATGTTCTTTAACAAAGAGCGCAAACTTTGGGTGTCTTGTAGTAAATTTTTTCTTCCTTCTGTTTAACTTTAAAGCATGTGAACCTAGATTGTAGACGATAATATGTGGCAATGCAGATTATTCCATCTTCGAAAATAAGCTAATCATATCGGTCATGCTAGCTCAAAACTATTATCGTGTACTTCGTTAGCTGTGGCGGCTGTAGGATCGTGATGCTATGATTTTTCTTGGACGTCATGTGACTTCGTTGTTCTATTCAGTATAAACCAGTGGTTACCTTATGCGTTGCAACAAAAAAAAATAAAAATACTAAAAAAACCTGAATAAAATAATTTGTAATTTCTAAAAAGACAATATTTTAAATTTGATAATAGGTGATGATGTGGACTTGCAATTATACATAACACATAAATTGTTATATATATGTGCCAAACATGTGAAGGATTTAATGGCTACAATTTGTCTAGGTTGCATGTATGGTTTTAATGGATATTGAGATTTATAATAATAACTATATTAAGTGAATTGTAAATACACATGACATATGAATGGTTGAGATCAAAGCATGAGAAAGATCTAAAGATTAATATTTTTTTTATGATGCGGCTCTATGCATATAAATCTTTTGGTTCTAACTATATAGAATATATAGATATATAAATATAGATAGATATAGATATGAATTTATTAACGCATCAATCAATCGTGGTGCCCTCTATCGACACGAAATCTAGAGTCTTTGATGTGGTTCAGTTAACCATTGAATCAGATATATCTGTTAAAATGTGTATGTCCTTCGAAGGAAGGAGCAGAAACATATAACATGTGTTTTGCTAACGTGGCAAAAAAAAAATCCCATCTGGTGTTCACTTTGATGAAAAGCGCACCGTTTAACCAAGTTAGTGCATAGATTTGCTCAGTTTTCAAGTTCTTCCATTAGGATGCATCCACCTACCTAGTTCTTGTACCTTAAATGCAATTTACGTTAGATTTTTAGATGGATTGAGTACTTGTTCTAACAGTTGGATCAAAGGAATAGGTATCCAAAAATCCTATGAAATTTCTTTGGATTAGCTCAAAACATAGGGATTTTAGAGGAATTTTAACATGAGGCCTGAGCTCTTAAAAAAATAAAACCTTTATGTGACTATCTCTCTCCTAATTTCTACGTTTTTCATGTGCTCCATCCAAATGGTCACTTTATTTTCTATGTTTTTTCAATCCGCAGTATCTAAGGTGTTAAAGACATTCCAATCCTTTTTCTAGAGTATCTAAGGTGTTAAAGACATTCCAATCCTTTTTCTAGAGTGAAGTGTATGGGAGGTCCTTAAACTTGTTCGTCTTTGTCATCCAGGTCCCTAAACTCTAAAAATATATTTTCAGGTATCAGAACTCATCTCGTGTGCCATAGCTGGTCCACACAGGCTTCAACCCACTCCGTGCATTGATGTAGCATGCCATGGTGGATCCCTTGGATTTGGTCCTAGCATGTGGGTGAGTGGGTCTTGCAAAAGGGTTGGGCCCATATGTCAGTTTCTCCCTCATCTCTCCCATACCTCTCTCCCCATCTCTCCCTCACCTCTCTCCCCATCTTTCTCCCACAACCTGCTTGCTGACTGGAGGAGGCCTCAGCGACCAGTTCTATGGGCAACACAGAGGAGGTGGCAAAAGGACCCGCGACGGCGACCCGTAGAGGTCAAGAAGGAGGCAGCGCGAAGGAGGCATCGACGGTGGTGTGGTGAACTTGAGCAAGTACACAACGAGCTTTGGCTCGATGACGCGGCACGCCGCCAACTACACGTGAACTCCCACGACAAACTTGAGCAGGCACATAATAGCGAGGCTGGTGGACACCTGAGGTGGAGGCCACACGCATGCACGAGATAGGGACAAGAAGGAGTAGGAACTTGCTGGTGAGCAGTCAACGTCTTTGTGGCAGTGAGGCTGGTGGAGATCGACGGTGGAGGCTGGCAGGGGAAAGGGGAGGGCCTCGATGATGGCAACCCGAGCGGAGCTAGCCGGCGCGACGGAGGAGATAGGCCTAGGTCATCCTCCTCCTCTTCCTCCAAGCCGACTCGTCGAGCTCGAGCTCCCAATAGCCACCTCGAACTTTAGGTCGGCTCATTTGCCACGTCCTCTTGGCCTTCTTGTTCGGCACCAGACACATTGACATGTTGATAATTAGCCATGGCAGGAGAATGTTCATATATAACTGGTAGTCTAGCACTGACCTTCAATATGATACCTACATCAAATAACAACCTCAAGAGTCGAAATTCTACGCGCGCTACATCATAACAACACACCTGCATACATCAGCCGATCAACGGGTGACAATTGTTGAGGCAAAGATATCTTAGTGGATGTATGGGCATTACCATGGAGGAGTTCGCACGGTAGATTTGGAGCGCTTAGTCGACGTAGGCAACCTCGCAACACTCGAGGATGTAAGTGTTGTAGGAGACGATGTTGGGGCGCAAAAGATCAAAGTGGGACTCATGGTTGTCACGATGACCGTTCCGTGTTGCTCCTCTCCTTCTCCTTCTCGCTACGCTGACTGCTGGCTTGCTTCTTCCTTCGCGCCACCCTAGATCTGAGGGCCAAGGCAGCCACCGCTAGCTCAGGTTCTCGTTCTCCCCTTTGTAACCATTCCATTCCCCTCCCTCATGCTCCCTCAGCACCACTGTTCGATGCCTCTCCCGCATGACCACACCGACCCGTTTCCGTCTGTCAGGTCGAGTGTGGAAAGGGATCAGAAGTGAGCATGCGAGCACTGCGAATGAGAGGGTGTGTTTGTGAGTCAGTCAATGTATTTCCCTACCGCTGACGATGTTGGCCTCCACACTCCTTCCTTGTCAATCGTCATTGTCACTGGGGGTGACATACAAGGAGGAGAGTGGTGGCGACGGGAAGGTGAGTGGCACCAATGGAGAGGGTAGACAAGCAGCGGAGAGCGGGAGGCGAGACGGAGATCGCACAAGTGGTGGTGGGGGAGGAGCAATTTGAGAGGCGATGCGCAAGTGGATGGAGAGGGAGGAGAAATTTAGGAGGAGATCACACAAGCGATTTGGGGGCACGTGGCTCGATCGGGCGCGGTGGCCGAGGAGGAGGAGCTGAATTTGTGATGTGCGATGGATGCATGTGTGGGAGTACACGATGAAGAAGGATCGTTCGATGGTATGGACAGATCATGGGAGAGATGTGAGCCACTGGATCTGGTGGATGAGGTGGATTCATCATCACCACTACACTTTTTTAAGTAGTAAAGAGTAAGGAGTAGGTAAATTAAAAAGATGATTGCCATTAATTGGTTAAGATGAAGAAGTTATGTAGAGAAATTAAATTGGAGATGTTTGTATTTGGTTGAGTTATGTTGAGAAGTGGTTATATTTTGTAGCAACATTTAAATGCTACGGATAAATATATTTTGGGATGGATCGAGTACTTAGAACATGCGGGAAGTACTCGAAAGGACTAGGCAAGGAAAACAGGGATGCATGGTTAAAAAATTTGACTGCTTTTCAGGAGAAAATATGTCAACACACATATATAGCAAAAACTGATTCGTAAAATTTATTCTGCAAATTGTCATGGCATTACGATGGCAATCACGCAATAGCAATTTACACTAGTACACCAAAGTTTTCACTCAATACCATTCACATCCCTAAGTTTTGCATAATCCCATACAATCCACAGTTAAGAAATCAAATCTAAATTTCAATGTTGTAGCTTGTAGGTGATGGATCTGTTGTAATCTAATTGCATGGACTGAATCTTACCCTAACATGATCATCTCTGTTACTAATTGCGAAATTGATCCATACACTGACCATTTTGTGAAGTCATTGATTTGTCTTGATTTCCTCTTCCCTTATGTCTTCTGTTTCTTCTTGATGCACGGTGGAAGCAGTAGCTAGGTCGTCGGTTTAGGTTTAGCACTAGGAACCCCTGCCAACGCAAGATCGATCATGCACTTAGGGTTTGGGGGTTTTGGCGACAAGCCTCAAGCATCCAAACACGGTCACACCCGTGCATATAGTTGGCCAAAAGGCCCATAGCCCGATGATTCAGCCCACGGCACGAAGATTTGGCTTGGCCTAGGCATGGCACGGCCCGACCTAGCCCGACCATTGGGTCGTGCCTGGGCCTCTTCCTCGGCACGACGTGCCGGTCCGGCATAGCCCGACCCAATGATCAGGGAGGCAAAAGAGATAAGGGAGAAAAATAGACTTATTCCAAAGAAGAGCACAGGGGGTTTGTCGTGCCTTCGAGCCGGCCGACATGGCCTGAGTCTTATTGGGTCATGCCTAAGCCGTTGGTGTAGCCTGTGGGTAGGCACGACACGGCCCGGTGTATCAGTTGAGCCATGCCGGCCCGATTGATCTCGGGCATGCCTGGTCGTGCCCGGGTCGGGCCAGGCCGGATGGCCCATTTGACCATCTATACCTGTGCATCTCTCCCTTTTGGTAAAAGCTAAACCAAGAGCGCTCTCGATTTAGTCTTAACGAGTGACGCACCCTTACGTGAGAGAACTACTAGTACACGTCTATCAGGTCCGATTGCTACTAGTATACCCAACAGTGCATGTCTTTTTTTCTTCTTATAGAATTTTTTGTTAAATTATTTATCTGATCTATAATCCGATTACACCATTGTGTTCGTTGTAATTAAATTTTTATAACAAGATCTTACATGATTATATTATGATGAAAAAATATTTATGTTGTAAATTACTTTTATTATATATGTAAGTTACTTTTTCTCATATATATAAATTACTTTTGTATTTGATTAAATTACTTTTTAGACATGTAGTGAACAATTTACTTTATTGGTGTTCTATAATATGTTGATTAAATTTAATTTCTAGATAGACTTATGTTTTTACTCCCGACAATAGATTTACTTTTAATGTCGAGACAAGTTACTTTCTTTTTCTTTTTTAAGTTACTTTTATAATATATGTAATTTACTTTTAGGTTTTATTGAATTTACTTTTATATGTCTAAGAAGTAATTTAATGAAATCTAAAAGTAATTTAGATATATTATAAAAGTAATTTGTAATTTTTCATCAAAAATATAATTATGTGAGATCTTGTTATAAAAATTTTATTGCAACAAATACAACAGTGCAACCAGATCGTAAATCAGATAAGTATTTTAAGAGAAAATTCTATAAGAAGAAAAAAAAGACATGCACTATTGGATGTGCTAGTAGCACCCGGATCTGAGAATGAGTTCGCTAGTTATGATAATTCAGCGTACAATCTCATCATAGTCATGTCCCTCCCTTTTATATATAAAAGCGTTGGTGAGGCTCGAGAGCTAAACCAATAGGATTTAAGGGGATGTTTGGCATAACTATAGATTCAAGATTTTTTGGAGCTGGGTATTTCTAGCTCCACAAATTCATGAATCTGGATTTGCAATTATATTAACAACATTTTGATAAATCATTTTGTTTTTATTTTATATAAAATATAAAAATTTAAACCACTATAATTTAACATAAAAAATCTAAATTCGTCGTGGATCTAAAAATCTGAAGGGCTATGCTAAACATGACCTAAGTTGATCGTTAACCGATCAAACAACCTCTAGCTCTTATGTCTAATTTATGTTAGAAAAAATAACGGTGGAATTATTTCACCTTTATTTTTATTCGGCACCATACCGAACGATGAACCAACAGGAATCACAACATGACACATCGAATGGATTGAGTAAAAAAACTCAATGCACACACAGAATCTGCGGTGAAACCAGTAAACGGATTTGCTGTTTCAACCCCGCTTCGCCGGAGAAACGGCACCTCTTCGGATATCGTCGTTGAGCCTCTGAAACGCCGTGGACGACGACCCGCCCTCGTCCACGGCCTTCCGGCAAACGGCCTTCATCTCCGCCGCCTTCTCCCTCGCCTTCCTCCCCTCCTCCGATGCATCGTTCATCAGCGACCTCACCGCCCGCTCCAGCTCCGCCGCCTCCACGAAGTTGTCCCGCCTCCTGTCCATCTCGAGCGGCACGGCGACGCCCAGGTGGGAGACCAGGGTGAACGCGTTGAAGTGCTGCTCGGCGTCGAGCGGCCATGGCAGCACCGGCACGCCGAACCAGAGGCTCTCGAGGATGGAGTTCCAGCCGCAGTGCGTCACGAAGCCGCCCACGGCGGCGTGGGCGAGGATCTCCTTCTGCGGCGCCCGCGTTGGCCACACGAGGCCCCTGCCCTTGGTCCTCTCCAAGAACCCCTCGGGGAGGAGCTCGTCGAGCACGGCGTCGGTGGGGTCCCGTTGCCCGTGCCGGCTGTCCACCGGCTGCCCGAGAAGCACCCACAGGAAGCGGTGGCCGCTGCGATCCAGTGCGGCGGCTATCTCGCGCACCATGGGCGGCGGCAGGAACCCCTTGCTCCCGAAGCAGAGGAAGAGCACGGAGGCGGGGGGCTGCGCGTCCAGCCACCGCACGCACTCGTGCGGCTGCTCCGGCGGCGGGGGTAAGGAGAGCACCGGGCCGATCGGGTACACCGTCGGGGCGGGGACCCCGCGCGTGCACTTGCCGTCGGCGATGGCGGCAAGGACGCTCTGCTCGAGCTCGGCCGCCGTGTTGACGATGACGCCGGTGGCGTTCATGTAGCCCCTGCCGGTGGAGACGAACCAGTCGTACGTCGACTTCTTCCTGTCCAGCATCGTCGTCGGGAGCGCGGATGGCGGCACCGGCGGCAGCCCTGGGATGTGGATCGCGCCGTCCATCTCCTCGAACTCGACGGCCACCTCCTCGTCGAGCCCCGGCGAGCGCAGAAGTAGCGCCAGCATCGACGCGCTGCAGGGGAAGTACACGTAGCCCGGCACGCCGAGCTCCCGGGACACCTCGAGCGCCGGCGTGCAGAAGATGTCGGTGACGAGCGCGGCCACCGGGCAATCAAGCCCGGTGATGGCCGCCCTCACGTTGGGCCCGTGGCTCCGCAGTATGCGGGAGATCCACTCCTCGATGCCGGTGTGGCCGGTCGGCATGTCGACGGCGGGGAGGTGCCGGAAGCTGATTTCGACGCCGGAGGCCTCCTCACGCTTCACTTGGGCCGCGGTGTCGACCACCGTCTTGGGCGTCGGCGCCGGCATGAGGAGCACGGTGACCGACAGCGCGCCGCCGCTGACGCGGAGCATCCGCTTGCCGGCCTCGATCATGGGCATGAAGTGGCCGGCGCCCCACACGGGAAGCAGCACCACCGTCGGCTTCGCCATTGATGGAGGCGGCGACTGTCCTGCTACCGTGCTAATTATAGAAAGCTAGCTCAGGCGTTGTAGCTTAGTAGGGCTGAGCCGAGAACCCGAGACCCTACGTACATTTCTGCAATTAGTTTTGTCAGCTTCAATTTGTTGAACAAGATAAATGTCTAAAATGCTTTTTTAATGATCCGGCATAAAAGAGTTGTAAAAAAGGGAAAAACTAGGGTAGCAATTGCGAAATGTGCTTTGCTTTTGCTGAGTCTCGAGTTTTTGTCTCCTCAATTTTTGCTCTAAGAGATACGATAGAGTGGAAGACTCTCCGATTCCTTTCCTTAATAGACCTTCAACGTCGTAAAAGGTCTAAAATATCAAAATTGCCGCTACCCCAACCAATAATCAGAGACAATTACTGATTACAACAACGTTAAATTGTACTGGGCTCGATAGACATATATCATTATACACGTAACATCACACTTGCATATATCACTGTATTAGGCTTGATATTTTTTTACGATTGCACGACAGACATATATCACTGTACATATAACATCACACATATATCCACGTAAATATATCATCTATGAGTTCATATACTTTACCATAATGACATTATCATTACAGACACTAACGTGTGAGGCAATATCAGTGATTATAATGTTAGTGACATTATGGTAAAGGATTCTCATACATCCTCTATCATATATTCAAAGAGACGAAAACTCACGACACATATTTAATCTTACTAAAATTCTATTGTAAGCGTACCTGCACGTGCATGCATCCACGACTCTACCACCATATATCACTTGTACTTCCTCGTCCTAGGCCTAACTCAACTTTGCTATGCTATTTCTTCAGTTCTTGCTATTCTAGTACGTTATTTGCAATGTGCTCTGTTCTCTACTGTTCATGTGAGGTCCAGCTATAAATTCTTCAAAACTCTGTAGTGTGTTTTCACAGAGAGTGAGTTAGAAAAAAAAACAGAGTTGTAATTGAACTAGTACTGTACTTTTTTTTCATGGAGTTTGTTAGGTAGGATGTGAGGTGAGGATCGTCCATCCGTGTCGTTGGTTGTCATGTTCTTCTCCCCTTTATTGCTCCGTTTCTGTGTACCGCGAGGTCTTCACATTATAATCAATCGGTACAGTAATTGAAAATCACAAACTACCTCGCGAACTGATTACCACATTAGATGAGGGAAAAAAATAAATTATGCACAGTAAATAGTATACAGTGAAATCCAACGTGGCTTCGTCCAGCAGCCGTGCAAGATGCGTCACTTTCAGCTTTTTAATGCTATAGTTCGATTTTAAATTAATTTTAGTGTTTCTTGATCTCTTTATAGCGCGCAGAGCTGTTGTTTCATGATCCCCAAGAAAAAATGTTAGAAAAAACATTTTTTATGTGTCCATGAGTTTTTCCTCATTTTCCTTTTTGCTTCTGGATTTTTAGTTTGATCCCCTCTGTATCGATATTTTTTAAATGACCATATTGCTTCTGTAGTAGTCTCATACTTAGTGTTACCTGTTTGAACATATAAATGTTTATCGATGGGCTATATCCGACAACGATGCTTATAGAGTATGAGGATCATTGGTACTAAGGTCTATATGAGATTATAGTAAGAAGACGGGAGACAAGTGTTTTTATACTGGTTCGGATTCTCAGAATAAGTAAGTTTATATGTTTATCTCTGAGATGTACCACACTGATTACAATGAAAAATCAAGTTAGCTAATCTAACATGCTGACAAAGATCCGCCGAGTATTATCCGGCAACTTACGGTCAACAGCTAGCGACTGTCTTTCTCCTAGATATCTCTCAATGAGGCTTGTGATTTGATCCTCTCTCCTTCTGCGGGCTCTTATATTTATATGGGTAGACAACTCCTTTTCAAGTACGGAGAGCTTTTACAGGATACGAGCAGAGAAAACCATGCCTTACCTAGGTTGTACTCTAGTAGGAGTTTTCTTTCTTACCCGTCATATTCTCATATTCGAATATACCTTTTCATATAATATTAGGTATGCGGTATTTTAGGCTGTTATGAATCCAAGTATAGGAGATTGTTAACGTAAAATACGTCGTTCACACGAATGCCTAAGAGATTTGCTTATTTCTAGTGCAGATCCTATTAATCGGGTTGAAGGTGTGCTGGTTAGTTTGATCCTATAACTAACAAGATAGAAACAAAGAGATTAGATCATAGGGCCGATTAGTCATAGGGCCGATATAGTATCGTATACCCAGCCGATGTCGATGGAATTTCGGATCAACGACTATAACCGATGGAATTTAGATATAAAAACAAGTCAAAAGGAACATCGGCCAAAACTTGAATGCAATATAATTGTGAATTTTCTAACTTTATTAAAATCAATCTTTGATAAATCGGACCAAACCGAGACAGTATACGATTAAAGATAATAAAGTAGAATTTAAGCAATTATATCATCTTTTGAATATAAGCCGATGTACCAAGTTAATTGAAATTTATCGTTGACTTCTGTAAAAGAGGTAAACTTTTATCGGCCTTGACAAAATAAAGTATAGTCAATAGCAAACTTTAATTATTAACCACAAACTTGATAAATTGGACCTAACCGAGATAATATAAGATTGAAGATAATAAAAATAGCAACTAGTCAATTATATCAAATCTTGTTAGTTAACCAATACAGCAGATTAATTGATGATAAGTAGATAACTCATCGGCTAAAATTCTAATGAAGCTATGAACATAGCCTATCATTGATCAATTTTATTTAACAAATTACAAACTAGAAGATCGGACTTAATCGAGATAGTACTAGATATATAATAAGCTTGATGAATTTGACCAATCCGATAGATGTTGTGCAAAGTGATTGATATGTCAAATCTAAGTAGATAGCAAAGCAATCTAATAAAGAGCAGATATATCGGGTAGAAAATACGAGTAAAAGCTTAACTAGTATATCAGACTTAACCGAGAAAGTATTAATTCCGTCGATACAAGCGAAGTTGACGAAACTTACTTTCTTGACGGAGATCGAAACCGATGTAGTCCATACTCGAAAACAAGAACTCGTCAAAACTAGAACTAGGGTGGCAATGCGCTGAAAAAGTGATTTTTGAACTATTGTTAGATTACAAGGACTCTAGGTGTATATATTTATACCCTCGAGCTAGAATAAGTCCGACTCAGACATGACCTGATCGACTGCATTATAGAAAAAGGAAAGTAAACGAGTTCGATTCAAACACGATTTGATTGGCTCAAGACTCTATCTACAGAAAAGTAAACTAAAAACAAACCTTCCCAAACACGGAAGCTGGTACAAAAATAACTCTAAACTTGATACACTTTCCAACCAAATTAACTATAATCACGGCATTAACTCCTCATTTGACCAGGTCTTGACTAACGACAATTACCAAATTTTCCCGTTAACAGATATACCTTCTCTGTAACACTGACAATAGCCCCCGACCTCAATGCAAATAATTGAAACAACGTTCTCAGAGGTGAAGGCCGAAGATATATTCTTGTCGGGATTACTTAACCATACTCGGAGGTCCGAGAAGGTATGAAATCCTCTTGCAAGTCTTCTTTCTCAGCTGTAACCGATAGCATAGTCAATTTTTGAATTTGGATTGATGTAAAAAATGCAACCGTCACATAGAAAAACCAACTAAACTTTTGCCGAAACTTTCTCCAACCTTCTTGAAATACGAACCATCATTTAGGGTTTATAAAACCCACTCATGAGATTCATTTCAGTTCCGTTTGCAGCACTGTCGTACTTCCCTTCTTTTCTGCCCTCAACTGCTCTTTGCACCCGGAAAACCCTAGCCAAAAACCCACTCCATCTCCACCTCGTCTCCAATGGATCTTCCGAAATCCACCATCGGTGAGACGGCAATAGACAAGCTTCAGCATGATGGGGCACTCCCAAGTGCTCATGCAATGGGATGCACTGAAGGAGGTATCAAACCCAATCCTCTCCTTGGCAAGATTTTTACTCTTTCTTTGTTTTTCCAATGCGGATTTTTCACTCCCCTCTTCGAATTTCTCACCCTCCTCCTTGACTTCTATGATCTTCAACTCCTCCACATGAATCCAAATTCGATCGCTTTTCTCAGTATCTTCACTCATCTTTGTGAAGCCTACTTAGGAGTGCGACCCTTTTTAGACTTATTTAGATATTTTAGTGAGGTGGGACTCATGGAGTCCTCTAGGATTTCTGGGTGTTGTGGGCTCCGTCTCAGGGACAGCATGAGGGATGACTAGATACCCTTCAATTGCCCGTCCTCAAGGAAGGATTGGAGGAAAAACTATTTTATCTCCATGCGGACACCACCTCCCCTTGTCTCTCTGTCCCTGATGACACACCTACTCACCGAGAATCATGGATCTTGGCCCCTTCAATGACCGAATCATTGGGTAGATTTGTCAAAAAAATCCATAATCTCAGAGAGCGTGGCCTTACGGGGTACGAGATCATGGAGGATTTCATGCGTCGTCGGATGCAACCGCTTCAAGCCCGTGCTCACCCCGCGTATGAGTACTCGGGGGACGATGACATGACACAGATCTCACATCGGAGTATAAAAATCCATAGTTATAAGTAGTATCTTCCAGGATATTAATTCTGAGTACTAATCTTGATAAACTTGAAACAACTCTTTCCGAAACAACAATGAAGGAGCATGTTGGCAACATGGTGGTTAATCCTTCATCTAATACCGACAACATCCCTAAGACATTATGCGACCTCCCGCAAGTCGAGCGGGACACCACTGTTAACGTAAGTACTCATTTACTTTCCCTTGTCAATTTTAACTTTGATATTAGGAATAGTAATCTGAATACTTTTAGGATTGGCCTTTGACTGATGTTATCGAGCCATTGATTGATCGCCAGGAGTTCGCTTCATTGAAGGAGACAATCGAAGCACACCCCCAATCATCCCCTGTTGTCCCCGTCAGCACTACCAATTCCCTAGGTCCCGGCCCTAGTGGTATTGCTGGTGCCAAGAAGAGACCATAGCCCAAACTGACAAAGACCAAAAGAGTTTGGATACTGACTAATTTAACCTAGACTTTGGATATCATGCTGCTTTTTCTTCTGTAGACCTCCTCTGCTGAGAAGGTTGTTGTCAGCACACGCGAAAGGACACAACTCCTGAAGCAAAAAAGATCTGAGTAAGTTGATTCCCTACTCGATAATCCTTTCCACCTATCCTTCTCTCATGAACTTGTTTTCTTCGTTGTTATTGTTGTAGTCCATCCCCAACATTATCAGGGCAAAGCTCGGACCCTCGTAATGAAGTCAGCTCCCAGTCACCTTCCTCTGCTGCAGCTCTTTCCTTCTCCTCACCGCTACCTACGCCAAGTGCCCTCCTTGTCTAGGCATCGTCCTCAGTAACCGACCAGCTATCCCAAGCTTCTCAAAGTGTCACTGCCAAAATCGTCTGTCTACAAAAAGCGGCGACTTCGACGAATGAATGAGTGATGGGTTGGAGGTCATGCTTCAAGAGGCAAGCTCCGACAATACCAAGCTACGTGAAGTGTACAGGGCAACGAGCTTATCCGTCAAAAGAACGAGCTACCATTGTCAGAAGAGAAAGGAATGCTGACATCCCTCCATGAGGCATTGAAGTCCAACTTCGGATGCCTCAACGTGGTCGCCATGGGTCTAGGCAAGGACATCCCTTCCCCTAGTTCCCGGATGGGGCATCGGTCCTATCTTCTCTAGAGGAGCTGGTGTCTAGGCTAGAAGTCGTCCCTGCGTCCCACACTACCAAGGTTGCAGAGGCTACACGCATCGGTCTGAAGACCGGTGCATGCCACGTTCTCACGTGCCTGAAGCTAACTCACCCTAAAATCAACATTGAGGAAATGTTGGCTCAAGGAGAGGCTAATGAGTGTCGTGAGGATGTTATGACCGAGATGGAAGACGCAGGGGATGCCATCATAGAATATTTGGAAGAGTGAACACTTTTGTCCACTGTATTTAAGAACAATTCTAGTCTTTAAGTTGTCGGAATAACGTCGGTTTTGAATTTTATCCTTAAATATATGGTTGTTTTTTTGTACTCGTTTGATATATCATTCTGATTGTAGAGATATTGAGGAGAGTATCACGGATGACCAGCAAGGTGGTTGTTGGTATTTGTTACGATCACAGATAAATTCGTAAGTGCACGGATATCGTTGTAGTATTTTACCTTAGAGGATTCCAAGGATATCGAATCACAGGGATCGTGTATGTATGATCTAAGAAACAGGTTCGTCCAAGGACAACAATAGTGTAGGAGGCAAAGTATAGAGATGATTCCTAAGGGTTAAGATTCTTGAATTAAATTAAGGTAAAACTTCTATCACTTGCTTCAGGCACTAGCTCTCCCTTGGTCTGCCAAGCGAGTCTGGCTTTTAGCTCTATGATGTACCTGAACATGGAGGATTACAAAGGATGGACAGAGCTGTCACCACCTGCCGTCTACCTCTACAATCTGTGGAGCACACAACAAACGAAAGTAACCGCTATCCTAGACATCATGTCTATGTTATCAATTATTACTCTAGCCTCAGCCAAGAACTTCCTTCTTCATCCAGGGTCTTGGTATTAGAGCACTCAATATAAGTATTAAGCGACAAACCCACAACAATGAGAACATATCTTACTTAAATAAGAAAATTAAATACCCAAAAGAAATCACGAATACTATCAGTGTCAAGGATAAGGCATATCTCCTATACACGAGTTAATGAAATATGGTAATACCATATACCCAATAGTATACGAGAAGGTACCCTTTAATTAGGGAATTACGGTTAATAAAGAAGAAAATTATCTCCCTGGAATAGAAGATGTTAGAGTCCTAGTCGGGGAAGATAAGGTTTCCTTAGGCCCGTATTTGGTTTTATCTCCTCGAGTTCTACTTACAGAGGAAGGTAATATCTGCTATATAAACAAGGCCCCCACATTTTAGGAGGGGCATTGAGTTACAAGCCATAGCCAAAGTCACGCCCAGAAGCAATCCGGAGGAAGTCAGTGTCGTATTCACCGAATAGATCTCGTCGGGCTGTTCTCGACAGCTTCTAGTCAGCGGATTTATCCAATTGTTCTATTCCCCATTGTACTCTGAGCAATATTCCAATCCATAATACATATAAACTGGAGTAGGGTTATTACTCATCTTGAGGGCCCGAATCAGTATAAATCTTTATCCCTTGTCTACTTGATCTATTCTTGCGTATACCCTGGTTCCAACGATCCTCATATTCTACAAAATACCGTACTCGGTGTATAGCCCATCGACAGTGGCACGTCAGCTAGGGAACTTGGTGCTAAAAGGTTTCGACGAGATGAATTCAAGAGCCGGATTTTTCGATGAGGGCTTCTACGACCAACCTAGCATGGGAGATCTAATGCAGCCAGCCTTCACCTTGGTCCAAGTCGGTTCCATCGTCTTCCCAGTTTTCGCCGCCATCCCGATCTCGCCCCTCTTAGCATGTGCTGAGGATTAGGCCATGCCGACGTCACGAGTGATACATCTCCCCAAACAGCCGCCTCTCCGGTTCATACGAAGAATGAGGTGCCGAAATCCCAATCCGTCAACAGAAGGCCTAAAGCAGCCTGATCTTCGGCTTCATCTGATAAGCGTGTGCTGACAAGGAAGTCTGTCGACAAGGATAGCGCATGGTGTCCAATCCATAAGAGTTCTAGTCGTTCATTGGTTAGATGCCGTGTCATAATCCAAGTAAAGGCTAAACTCGACGCTTGCAAGGAGCGTAGGATTCAGTGCATCTCTCCATACAAGATGTGGTGCCCAATTCATAAGTCCAAGAGTCACCCCCTAACTAGCTGCGAGATATTCTTAAAGCTTGCACAACCAATTACACGAGTTCCATGTTGCCCGATCCACTCTGGTAGGGATCAATCTCGTACGACGGTTGTGGACGACAACACTTCGAATTGCATGGTGGGTTACATCAGAATTGATCCCAATGAACCTTCTGTTCTCCATAGCCTGGACAGCGTGGAATCCTCTAGCTCAAGTTCTCCGTGCGACGTGAACATGGTCGATGTCGAGATCGAGGACAGGGGTGCAGACGACCGTATGCCACGAGGTTCCACAGAGGAGGACTAGTTCGTTCAATCTCGAGACGTAGGCCCTCCCCAAGCTGAACCCGTCCGTACTCCCGCTGAACACTTCACCGTCATTAATAACCTGCTTTGACAACCTCCTTTTGATCCAGTAACCCACCCAGAAGCGGATGCCTGGTTAAAACGAATGGAGTCCACTATCACAAACCTCAACTCTGCTTTTATTGCGGCGGCAGGACCGCCACCTCCAAACGTCTCCCCTTAGATTGACGAGGTTGTCGATAATGTTGGCGCTACTGACGGCCCTCAAAGCGGTGAACCTCGCATTCCTGATAACGCCTCACCACAATGGCGAGCCCAACAAGCGCTTTCCCGACAAGACGCTCGTGATCTCCGCGAACAGCTAAACGGCGGAAGGCAACAACAACAGGATTAGCATGACGACGGACGCGGACAACCCAAAGATCATTGGCATCGGGGCAATTGTCGGTACAACAATCGTGATAAAGACAACAACCATGATCGTGATCAAGCTCGCGATCACCAGGGTATCCCAGTACACTAAGGTGACAACGAGCGGGCTCCACGCCACCACCGTGACGAAGAAGAAGACTCCCAATCTCTGCCCCAAGATGTGGCCGAAGACTTGATCGACGACTTCGTGACTGCACACCCAACTATGGTGATCCCTCGTCATCATCAATGGGCGGTTCGTGTGGCTGTTGTGGTCGCCAACCACCCTTCCTACCTAGAGGCGGATGCAGAGCCTTTAAGCCTTTCCTTCGAGAAGTAAATTGGCCTTCAAAATTCCATCCCACACCAGTAGAGAAGTACAATGGGAGAACGGATCCAGAGGAGTTCTTACACGTATACTCTACTATTCTATATGCCGTTGGCACAGATGACAATGCACTTGCAAATTATTTGCCAGCAACGTTGAAGGAACTACTCGGTCATGGCTTGTTCACCTTCCTCGAAATTCAATATCTTCTTGGGTGGACCTTTGAAAGCAATTCGTCGCGAATTTTCAAGGCACCTACAAGAGACATGCGGTCGAAGATGATCTACATGCCCTCAGGCAGAAGCCTGGTGAACCTCTCCGGGATTTTATTCGATGTTTCAATGAATGTCAAAACACTATCCCCGAGATCACCGACACATCCGTACTACGAGCCTTCAAGTTTGTAGTCCAAGATCACTATACGATTCAAGAACTGACGACAAGGCGGGTGTCGTTCGCCATGAAGCTGTTCGAGATCATTGATAGGTGCACACATGCACACGAAGCCATCCAAAGGAACGACGAGAAAGGGAAAGCGGCGGAAGAGAAGCAACCAGTTAAAAAAGACAAACCGAAACCTAGTTAGAAATCCAGTCGCAAGAAAGGAGGAAAGAGAAAGGCACAGTCGGAGGTTCTTGTCACAGAACAAGATAAAAACACTCCCCAATGACCTCCTCCTTGAGACGACGGTCTAGTGTGACAATGGTGTCCGGTGCACAAGATATCGCTGACACGTTCGAGGAGTGCAACGTATTCCAAAAGGCCATGGCTAGGAAGATAGCCCAAGATAAGAGAAAGAGAGTTCGCACGGTAGAGAAGGGCAATCACGACCCTCCATCCAATGAAGAACCAGGTTTCCTCGACTTCGACCTTCATGTGGTCCACATCTTTGGTGGCTCAACCTTCTATTCTTCGAAAAGAGAATACAAGAAGGTAGAACGCGAGGTGTGCTCCACAACCCAAGGGACGATGTCTAAAATGAAGTGGTCAGATCAAAAGATTGAGCTCTCTGACGCCGCTCAACACTGATGACAAACCCTAGGAGATATCCGATAGTAGTCAAACCTACTATCTAGAATGTTGAAGTTGCCCGAGTTCTTATTGACAGCGGCAACTCCATCAATCTCCTTTTTGACAGCACACTCGATGCAATGGGGATCCCAAGTAGTGAGCTATTTCCTTCAAAGCAGCCCTTCCACGGCATTACCCCAGAATCATCGTCAAGGCCTGTAGGAAAGATCACGTTGCCGATAACCTTTGGTAGAGCTGACTACTATCGAATAGAGCAGATCACTTTCGACGTAGCAGAGTTTGACACCGCCTGCAATGTCATTCTCGGAAGGACAACCCTCGCCAAGTTCATGGCGGCTTCGCATTACGCCTATCAGCTGATCAAGATACCAGGACCCAAAACGATAATCACGATACCGGGGAACACAAAGATGGCCATGCAATGTGACAAGAGGAGTCTCGTTATGATCGAGCAAACTCCCACCATGCCCGCCGCAACTGAAACTCCTCGGAAAGTGACCAAACCCAATACGATGCTGTTGATTAGAAAACACGGCGGCCTGGGAATTATGCTTAGCTCCAGTACAGGTCCAAATCTTGTGTTCGGTTTCAGGACGTGCCAGTTGGTTTGATCCTGTAACCAACAAGATATACAATAAAGCCAGTTAAATCTACGATAGCCGATCGGCTACTGAGCCGATGACGTATCGTATAAACCTAGCCGATGCAATCTGACCGAATCGGCTATAAGGTGTAAGATGAATAAAATGAAAGAAGCCTAAAACATGTTCCATCGGCTGTAGATGTAATCAAACATGTAATCTATAAATAAAGAATATATCTGATTGAGTCATAGCTGATGACACCATACTTAGGTTAAAAGTAGATACCGTATCGGCTAATACTCCGATACAGCCTTATACAAGAATATCAATCTAAGTAAATATACCAAGAGCAAGCTTGTTATATTTAAATAGTGTGATATCCTTGTATAAGGGACAGATATAACATTAAAAGCATGATTAAAGGAATTTAAACAAGACTAAACAGTTATATCAGGTAAGATCGTCTGAAACACCGATGCTACCCGTATTTGCAATCAAGAAGCATGTTAGTTTTTATAATTCTAAACATAACTAGGGCTGATACAGCACAAAGTATGAAAAGAAGCATAGAGCCTAAACAATAAAGCTTTTGACTGATTTTTAGGGTGGTGGATACCTTAGCTAATCTAAGCCAATGAGACGATTTAGCCGATACCAACGAAACCTCAGGCAAGGCTTGGACGATATAAGTAAATCGAGCCATCGCTTTAGATTAGCTAAGTTATATGATAACTAGTAGTTGCATAAGACCTATTAGAACATCTAAAATGATACGCTAATTCGTCGATACAAGCTGCTATTGACAAGCCATACCTCTTATTGGAGATCGAAACCGATGCATCCCAACTCGTAACAAGAACTCGTTGAAGGTAAAAGAAAAATTGTGGCGATGCACCGAGAGTATATTGAACTGTTGTTGTTTTCTTACAAGACCCTGGGCATATATTTATACTCGAACATATAAATCTTGTCCATATTGGACACTACTCAAAACTTGTCTAAACAAACAAGTCCTAGGTGGACTCTTACCACAAAATTGTAAAAGAAAATAACTAACTCTTATTCTTAATTAATAGATACAATTGCCTCTTCTGGACTCAATCCTTGATTGGCAACATCTTCAAGCCCTTCTCCAATCCTGACACAAACTTAGGTTACCCGTATCGGCTGACCGAGTTCGATTTAGGTTACTCGTATTGGTTGACCGAGTCCGATTCCATATCAGTCGATACGGCTCCCAGCCGATGCGCTGCTCTATTTTTGGAAACAACCTTATCCCTCCAAATCCGCTTCGGATCTAACCCCATCTTTGGCATATCTTTACCAAATTTTGCTGTTAACAGGCGTCCAAACCAGACGATGCTATAAAGATAATCTCGTTGTCCAGTAGCACCCCTAAAAAGACGATCAAGATCGGGGCCGAGCTCGACAGCAAATAGGAATTCGAGCTCATCACCTTCCTTTGTGATAATGCAGACGTGTTTGCCTGGCAACCGTCTGACATGCCTGAGGTCCCTAGGGAGGCGATTGAGCACAAAGTAATTGTTCAGCCCGACGCAAAATCCGTCAAGCAGAAATTGCGTTGTTTCGCTCCAGACCGAAAAGAGGCTATACAAGAAGAACTCAACAAACTTTTCAAAGCCGGTTTCATCAGAGAAGTCCTTCATCCAGAGTGGCTCACAAATCCAGTCATGGTGCACAAAGCCAACGGCAAGTGGAAGATATGAGTAGACTTCACTGATCTCAACAAGGCGTGCCCAAAAGACTACTTTTCTCTTCCACGCATCGACCAATTGATAGATTCTACCACCGGATGTGAATTGTTGAGTTTTCTCGATGCATATTTTGGGTACCATCAAATCAGCATAGCCAAGGAAGACGAGAAGAAAACAGCCTTCATCACGCCCTTCGGTGTATTCTGGTACATCAAGATGCCCTTCGGCCTGATCAGTGCCGAGTCCACATACCAGCACGAGATTCAGGGGGCTTTTCAATCTCAACTCAACAACATCATCGAGGCCTACGTTGATGATGTCGTAGTAGAAACAAAGACGCAAGATTGCCTCATCGATAACCTACGGGAAACAAAGACTTTCAACATTCTCTGACGACATCGGTTCAAGCTGGACTAGGAGAAGTGCACGTTCGAAGTATCATCGGGCAAACTGCTTGGCTTCCTCGTCTTCGGGCGAGGTATCGAAGCAAACCCAGACAAAATCAAGGCCATCGAGAACATGAAGTCGCCCACAAGGCTCAAAGAAGTCCAGAAACTTATAGGATGTATGGTAGCCCTTAGTTGATTTGGGGATAGGATGGAAGAACGAGGACTACCCTTCTTCAGCCTTCTGAAGAAGCAAGACAAGTTCGAGTGGACACCCAAGGCGAGGAGGCATTTTGCACACTCAAGCGATACCTCGCCAATCCACCTGTCTTCGTTGTCCCACAACCACTAGAGGAACTCTTCCTCTACATTGTTGCAACACCGTACTCCATAAGCACTGTCATCGTTGTCGAACGCGAGAATGTACAGCGTCCATTCTACTACGTCAGTGAAGTGTTACATGATGCCAAGACTAGATACCTCCAGATCCAGAAGCTGCTCTACACCATGGTCATGACATCCCGAAAGTTGTGCCACTATTTCCAGGCCAACAAGGTCACATCATCTCTTCATACCCCCTTGGTGAAGTTGCTCACAACAAAGAAGTCACAGTACGCATTGCCAAATGGGTCGTCAACCTTAGCCAATTCGATGTCCACTTTATCCCACAAACAACCATCAAGTCCTAGGTACTCGCAAACTTCGTCGCCGACTAGACCGCCCCCGAGGATGGCAAAGTAGACCGAATGGACAACGAGCGATGGACAATAGCCTTCGACGGAGCATTCAATAGCCAAGGAGTAGGATCTGGATTTATTTAAACTTCACCGACCGGAAATCAGTTTCGACACGCCGTGCAATTAGACTTTTGGACAACCAACAATACCGCCGAGTATGAAGGGCTTCTCGCCGGTTTAAGAGCCACCATTTCACTTGGGATCAAGCGACTAGTTGTGTAAGGGGACTCAGAAATAGTCGCCAACCAAGTGCATAAGGATTACAAGTGCACTAACCCTGAGTTGTTCAAGTATCTTGCCAAAGTCAGAAAGCTAAAACGCAGCTTCGACGGATTCGAGGTAGGCCACGTCTATCGCAAAGACAACGCCGATGCTGACAGCCTCGCCCGCCGAGCTTCCAAAAGAGAACCAATGGAACTCAACACATTCCATGAAGTGCTAAACAATCCATTAATCAAGAGCTTGCCAAACGACGACATCGATAGCACCACCGACGTTGGCTGGGGAGCTACTATTCAGAACAACAAGCTCATCGCGAACATCGAGACTACCACAGATTGGTGCACACCGTTAAGAGAATTCCTCAACACCGACAAGCTGGATGATGACACAAAAGCAGAGAAACTTTTCAAACAAGCCAAGGCCTATCGTATGATCGGGAACAATCGATACAAGAAGGCCTTCAACGGAGTATTACTGAAGTGCATCACATCCGACGACGGTAAGGAGCTATTGCTCGACATCCATGAAGGAATCTGCGGATCACACACCGGAGAGAGAACGCTGGTTGGTAAGGCCTTCTGACAAGGTTTTTACTAGCCATCGGTCCTCCGAGATGCCTCCAATCTGGTACAACGGTGCGAACCTTGTCAGTTCCATAGCAAGCACACCAAGAATCCAACCCAAGCCCTCCAAACCATCCCTTTGTCCTGGCTGTTCTCATGTTGGGGGCTGGTCATCCTCAAACCCTTTCCAAGAGGACAAGGCAGCTACAAATTCTTGTTTATGGCTTTTGATAAATTCACTAAGTGGATAGAAGTGGAACCAACAAGAGAAATCAGAGCTAAGCACACAATCAAGTTTATTAAAGGGATATTTTGTCGATATGGGCTTCCAAACCGGATATTAATAGACAATGGCTCCTAGTTCACGAGCGCCACCTTCTAGGACTACTGCTCGGAATACGAGGTCAAAATCTGCTTCGTGTCGGTGTGCCATCCTTGGAGCAACAGGCAAGTTGAGCGAGCAAACGGGATCTTATTCCATGGGATCAAAACATGTGTAATACGATAGGCTTATGGCCTACGATTCATGACAGGTTGAGGAGCTCCCTTCTGTTCTATGGGCTATCCGTACCACTCCAACAATACCAACCAAAGAGACTCGTTCTTCCTTGTGTACGGATATGAAGCTATGCTCCCTACCGAGCTACGCTATCGATCAACACGAGTTCGGGAGTACTCAGATGAGGACTAGGACGACAAGCGAGCAAATGACGTCAACCTGTTAGAAGAAAACCGAGAACGAGTTGCTATCCGAGCAGCTGGATACCAGCAAGCCTTACGTCACTACCACGAGAAGCACATTCGAGCCCGTACACTTGACATCTATGATTACATCCTTCGACGAGTACAAAACCAGGCAGGGCGCAACAAGCTCTCACCTAAGTAGGAAGGACCATACACGGTGGTACAAGTGTTACGGCTAGGTGCGTACAAAATCACCGATGACGAAGGCCGCGAGTTATCCAATTGTTGGAATATCGATTAGCTACGAAAATTCTATGTATAAGACCAATGTCTAGTTTGTAAGTTGATTTATATCAGTTCATATATATATATATACATATTTTGTATTACATATCACTGCATTTTGTCCAATGAACCCCTTTTCTTTCATAACACCGCAAATCAAAGTCATTTCTTATTGACCTATTATGTTAAGTCTGACTAGTTACCGGGTATCAGCACCTTGGTCGGAGACGTCTAGAACAATTGGGCTAGTTGGACACTAAGTGTCAAACGTCCATGTTAGATTTGGCCATGTTAGAGCACCCACTGTAACATATTAACTAGCCGTGTACTCGAAAATTTTTCCAAACTTCACGGCAGGGGCCTAGGAACTCGCTGCTTCAACACGGTCCAGTATGAAAGTTTAAGCTACCTTTTTGGAAATATTATCCTTTCCATAAAATTAGCTGGGGGCTAGGAAGGGTACCTGTAACATCCTGAAAATTTGTAACAATAAAAGTCACTAAAATTTTGAACTTTTTAAAACTTTTGCATCATGTTGGTTATTATGGTTGTTATTGCTTGGCCAACTATAAATTGTCACAATGGAAAATCAAATTAAAGATGCACATCTAAATAAATACAATTTACAAGAATACATTATTGTTGTTAACCCCATAAATATTTATGCAGGAGAAAGCAAAGCCTAATAAAGTACAAGTTAAATATTAAGCATCTATAGTATAAATTACTTAGCAAATAGTAAACAACTGAACCATGTTAATAGCCTGATCTCGTGTGAATACTCAGATTAACTTCAAACTCACCACATGAGATGATGGTCATTTGAAAGGCATCACATGAAATGATAGCCCTTTCGGCAGGGTGTCATGAAATATAGGTGCACATAAAATGATGATCACCACTATAATAATTCATTATATAAAAGGGCGTTCCACTAGAATAGTAATAATTAATATCTTAAGAAAACACTTTATCAAGCCTCTCATGGCATAAAATTCACTCATATAAAATAACTGGTCATGTAAATAAATTGAGCTATATATATGGAATGGGTCTATATGTGTGTCTAATTAAATAACTAGATCAATGTTACACCAAGTCTCAAATTACTTCCATGGAATAAATAGGTTTGGCAGTTCGTGTAAAATACATTGCTATACAAATAAGACAACCAATGTGCTATTACATTAACAAAGGTCACCTTAGAGTATTTTGATTAGTTTTAGAAATATCAAGAGCCTCCAAATTATCTAGATTAATTTTGGGATTTAACCTCATTTGAATAATGCAATGAAAATATATTGGTGCCATCACAACTTTTGGGTAAAATTTAGTCTTTTGGACACTAAATATTAAATTTGGTTGCCTAGAAAATTTACGGAATAAACTCTCCTCTTTTTCCCATTTAAATTCCTCCCAAAACCCTAAAACGTGAAATCTTGAAGACTTTTAAATTAAAATTTGCATCGTACCGAGTTTAGTTGCTCTTTTATTCGAATCTTTATTTGCGGAGTTTAGATTAATTGAAATTCATTTAATTACAAACCCTAAAATGGAATATCGGCTAAATAAATAATTAAGGATATAAATTGAAATAAAACTATACAAATAAAAGTCGGGCAAAAATTAGTGGTAAATAAAATACTCTACCTGAATGTCATCAATTTACTTGGAAAATATAAATTTAAGTATGAAATTTTATGTATAAATATATAGTTATCTACCCCTATGCATATATATATATATATATACATATACAAATATATATATATATATATATATATATATCTTTATTTGTGGAGTTTAGATTAATCGAAATTCATTAATTACAAACCCTGAAACGGAATATCGGCTAAATAAATAATTAAGGATATAAATTGAAATAAAACTATACAAATAAAAGTCGGGCAAAAATTAGTGGTAAATAAAATACTCTACCTGAATGTCATCAATTTACTTGGAAAATATAAAGTTAAATATGCAATTTTATATATAAATATATAATTATCTACCCCTATGCATATATATATATATATATATATATATATATATATATATATATATATATATAAATAATGTGTATGAATATAAAATTTGGTGGCATAAAATATTGGGCAATTCTTTAGGGTAAGGTAATACAAATAATGAACAAAATTCATTTGTGTGAGATTACAAATTTTTGGATGAATTTTTAAATAGGAAATCACTCAAAATCGGCAAAATAAAAAATCACTATTCATTGCCCGCCACCTGTTCGACCTAGAACCATAGGCATCCCCTCCGTCTGCCACGCCGCGCCAAGCTGCGCCCTCGTGCCCCGCGCTTGCACACATCGCCATCGCCGCTCGGCGCCGCTGTCGTCTGCTCCCGCGCCGAGCCCCGCGCCCCGCCTCACGCCCCGTGCTCCCCTCTACCGCTGCGCCACGGCCGTGTCGCCATCGCTGCCCGTTGCATCCCCGCGTCTCTGCCGCTGCCGTCGCGCCGCCATGAGCTCCGAGCCCCCTCCGCCACCCGTTGTCCCATCGCTGCGCGCCGTCACATCGCCATGAGTGCCTCGTGCCCCGCATCGCCGCGCGCCGTCGCGTCGGCCTGCGCTGCGCTGGCCTCCGTGCCCATCGCGCCCGCGATAACTCCCCCCTCCCGAGCCATCCCCTNTCCCCCCACACCGCCCCGAGCCCTCCCCTTCCTCCCCGCACCGCCCCGAGCCCCTTCTCCTCCTCTCCCTGCGCCGGCCGACGTCGCCACGCCGAGCGTCGCCGCTGCGCCTCAACTGCCGCGTGGTGCCGCCACCGCTGCCTTGCGCCGCCTCGCCGCCGCCGGTAAGCCCCCCTCGCCCGTTTCTTCCCTATCGGCGCCGCCTACAAAGGAGAGAGGCTGAGAGAGACCGAGAGAAGAAAGAAGGGAGGCAGCAGCCGAGAGAGAGAAGGGGGAAAAAGAGAGAAAAGAAAAGAGAGGGGAGAGAAAAAGAAAAAAAAGAGAGAAAAGAAAAGAGAGGGGAGAGAAAAAGGAAAAAGGGAGAAAAAGAAAAGAAAAAGGGAAAAGAATAAAAGAAGAAGAAAATAAAAGAAAAAGAGAGTTTGGGAAAGTTGGGTGAAAAACTAAATTTAATTTATATAGACATATACACATATATGTTAGTTGGAAAATTAATCGTCGATTATTTTGGAAACTCCTAGAAAATAAATTGTGAATATTTACTTCATTAGGATTATTCGCTTAATGGGTTATTCATTTAACTATTTAGGTATTTATTAGGTTATATACGTTAATCGGTAAATGCATCGTAGGTTAAATTTCTAAAATAAATCAAGATTATTTAGTAAATTGAGATTATTCACTTAATTGGTTATTTATTTAATGGTGATGGCGCAGAATTTCGACCCGCCAGATGTCAAAACGGGTTCCACGTTTCCACGGTGGTCTGGGAGATCTGCTTAGCTCCAGTGTAGGTCCAATGGCATGCCTAGGTGTGTTTAGGGCGTGCCAGTTGATTTGATCTGCAATCAACAGGAATAAACAAGTAAACCATGTTAGAAAATGATGGCCGATCGGCCGATAGGCCGATGTCGCATCGTGAGGGCCTAGCCGATAGGGCAAAGCTATATCGGCCTACTTGAGGTTATAATAAAGTAAGAATAATGAACAGATCTAATCTCATCGGCCTTCATCAACACGATAGTGTCAATTTAATGGCATCGGCCGATGAGGGATGCAAGAAGATAAATACACTAGCGAATACTCTAGCGCAAACTTACATGAGCCGATCGGCCGATATAAATATATTAATCACAGAGAAATCTTAAGACTAATCTGTGATGAACGCATTTATATCTGTCGATCTACTCGTATAAGTGACAAACACATGCAAGAACATAAGGCAATTACATGCGTTAGGTAAGACCGGCTGAAACCCCGGTACTATCCTTAATTACGATCGAAGATAGGCTTTGGGTTAGATCTCAAGACACGACTAGGGTCGATAGCAACGCAAAGTGTGAATCAAGAACTAACACAAAGAAAATCAAACCGTCGATCGCTTTTGGGGATGGTAGATGCCTTGAAGGATCTTGACAAGCAAACCGATTCGATCAACGTCGGCAACAAACCCTAAAGCGAGTAAGCTGCTGGCGAGATAGAATTGACATGCCACATCAAGATCATCCAAGACATGATAGACGACGATCACGCCGCCAGGACTTAACGTGTCTAAAGCAACACGCTAGCCCCGACGATGTAGATCGTCGGGTACGAGTTCTTACCTCTGCTCTGGGGAAGCAAGAACTCGTCAAAAGCTAACCTCTTGTGAGGGTGGCGATGCGCCGAAAGTAGATTAACTTGAATTGTTGTTGAATTGTTTGAGAGAGATTCTATGTACAAACTACCGGGATATTTATACCCATGATTTACAACATTGTCCATATAGGACACGATCTTATCTCTAACTAACATACAAGTCCTCATGGTGGACTCTTGCCATAGATTAGATCTAAACTTACTTAATTCACAAGATACAATTGCCTAAAATAGGGCCTTATCCTTATTTGGCAATCTCCTTGAAGCTTAACTTAAGCCCAAACCGAGCCCACGCTGCCTCCATCAGCTTCCTGCTTCCATCGGCCGATGGCCTCATTGAACCCGCATCGGTCGATACAGCCTTTCTGCTAGCGCTTCTTCCAGTCCGATGCGCCGCTGAGTCCGATACAGGACTTGGTCCGACTTCGGCTTGGTCCTTCTTCTCTGCGTCGGTTTTCTCTTTCCTCTCCGAGTAGATTACAAAAATATGCTGTTAACACATGCCCCCCAATTCCGCTTCATTATATAATGTGGCGGAATTAGCTCCGAGGAACCCATCGACTTCTTCGCTAGGTTTTGTCTAAAACCACGCAAATCCAGTTTCGCAGTCTTCCACCGCTGATTTCCACACGCCACTCCTCATTAGCCGCTTACGCCCTCCGATTCCGGCAACTTCTCAGTGTCTCCCCGACGGTAACTCCTCAACGGCGACCTCCACATCAGCATCCATGGCATCTTTTCCACTTTATGTCTCCGAGATCCCTGAGGTAAACCAACCTTTCTCCAAATTTGCATTTTCAATTTCCCGCCGAAGCCTTTCAAAACTAGGGTTTATGTTCCTGCCCCCCGGGTCTTATTTCCCAATTACTTTCCATGCGCCGTAGGTCTTCAAGAATCAGATTTTGATCCCCACGGACGATAAATCGCACCGATTCCTTCTGGGTCCTATGGGCAACTCTGACCCCACTTGGTTGATAAACGCTAAATCAAATAGAGTCCCATTCAGGCAAGTGAAGCCTAATGTTTCTTCATGGAAACATACCTTCAGGTCTTGGCTATCAAAGCTCAACGGATATAGGACCTGGTATAAGAGAATTGCTGCAGCTAAGCAAGTACATTGGGATGAGATAGGAATCGGCCAGTGCCTTGCTCTGTCTCTAGCAGACACCAAAAAGAATGAGCCCCTCATGTCGGCTGCCACCTATTTCTGGTCCAGCACCCTGAATGCCTTCTTGTTCAGGCAAGGTCCGATGACCCCCATGCTGATAGATATCAAGATGCTGACAGGCTTGGATATCTTCTCTGAAATCAACCCCTTCAATCTCCTTATCAACAGCAGCCATAAATTGAAGACCAAGAAAATTGGAGGCTGGTCTGGGTACATCTCCGAGCATATGGAGCAAGGGTCTGTTTCAGAGAGAGAGAGCATGTAGCCTTTCTGACCCTATGGCTAGAAAGATATATCTTCTGTGGATCAACCTGCGGCCCCACTTTGAACTGCCAACACTTAGCTCAGGCTCTGATCGAAAAGAAGAAGTTTCCTCTTGGCTGATACCTCCTTGGAGCTGTCTATCGGCTACTGCACTCTGCCACCCAAGATCTAATGCTGAATCGGACAGTGGCACATGGAGGTCCATGGTGGTTTATTCAGCTATGGTTAACCATCTACACCAACACCATGGTTGATCGGCCTTCGCTATCGAACTCTGTCTTCCCATCGGACTACAATGATAATGAAGATCCCTCATCTAGAAGATGTATGTCCTTTGGAGAAGCAGCCTCTGTTTACCCTGGAGCTGATCAATCGGCCGAAGACATGTCCACATGGTTCACCCGATTCTACACCGGCTCTCCATCAGTCAAGATGGACATGTTTGTTTACCCTTCAGATTCTGATTTCGAGCTCCCTGCCGATCTCAACTTGGGCCTGCTAAATGACGATATGGTCTCAAGGGAGTTATTCATGATCGGCATCACTCCATGCCTGCTCCCAATGGGCATTTTCCAAGGCAGAAGCACCATCTTGTCCTATGAATTTTATAATCCCATGGTGGCTGCCAGACAATGTGGGCTCAGACAGCTTCCTGTTAGCCTGCACTTCCATCGGCTCCTAGAGAGCAGGGGTACGGTCTCATCGACATTGAGCATGAGCAAAGTCTTGGAGACCAAAATCCCAAACTTGGGCGACTGTGACCGATTGCATTTGACCGCCTTCATCCATATCAGCTTCCAAACATGGTGGCATGAGTGGGCTACTCACATCTTCCATCAATCGGCCTGATTTTTCTTGACAGAGCTCATTGACAATATTAGCCCCCAAGTCCCTGATGCCCTAGTTCCATCTGCCAGCAACAGTGGGCAGAGAATAACTTATGCTCCTGTTCTAGCCCCATCAGGGAAAACTGTCCTGGAATCCATTATCGGCCTTACTACCCCAAAGGTGTCCTCACTGCTCCAAGGGACGATAATTAAAGAGACCACAAAGAGGAAGGCGCCAGTAAAGGAAAAAATTCAGAAACTCAGCAAAAAATCCAAGACTAACGACCAGGCCGATCTGGATGAGCTAGACCCCTCCATAAAAGAATTCTTGGATGACCAAGTAATGGAGGAAGAGGTCGATGCAGTAGCTGCTGACATACATGAAGATCAACATCCATCGGCCACCGCTGCTACAGAATCATCGACCAGACCAACAAAAGAGCCATCAGCCACAATTACTGCAAATCCATCGGCCGATGATCAAGCTGACGCAGCTCAACCCAGAAGAACCAGACACGCAATCCGCAAGGTTAATACCAACTTCCTTACGTAATCCTTCAATTTTAATCCACCGGTCTATTCCAACTTGATTTTCTCTTAGGTTCTGGCGTCATCTTTGCTTAAGGAGAGAACTCAATCGGCCCCGTTACCAAGAACCAAGAAGGCTACCTTGAAAAGACATGAACAGGCCAAAGCCCGATTGAGAACTCCATCTCCTTCTCCATCGCCTTCTCCAGCTGCATCGGTAAGCGCCGATCTACCTGCTTCATCTTATTAACAATATATATCTGATCATCATGCTCTTACTTCATTCTTCAGCCGCAAGCTCCATCGCCTTCACCACATCGGCCAACCCCTTCGCCTGCCGTTTCAGAACAGCAACAGGAGGCCGATGCAACCGCAGCCAATGTCCCATCGCAGGTAGACCTAAACCACTTCGAACCCCTTGCCGATTTCAGTCCGCCTAAGTCAACCATGCCTTATTGTGATATTGCAGACTTTAGCCAATATGTTCACCTTCAACATTGGCCAATTCCTTGATGATGAAGACAAGGAGTTACCTAGTGCAGCCAAGCCATCAATTTCTGAAGAATTAAAAGGCCAGCTGTCTGATATTGCCAATCGGCTGGAGGCGTCCATAGAATCGTTGGTGGAGAACTGCAATCCAATCAGGAGCAGGGTACAAGAAATCTAGGATCAACTGCCTGAAGACCTGATGGAATTATTGACGTTAGCCATCTTCTTGGAGCAATACCACTTCAAGCTTCACAAAGCTAAGGAGAGAATTGCAGAGAGGCGGGAGCGTGAAGGCCTGGAATCGGCCATATCGGCCAGTAAAGCTCAAGTGAACTCCGACAAGACTAAGTTGGACGAGCTAGCTGCTGAGCCGATCGCTTTGAACAAGAAACTTGAAGAACTCCGCCGCCTCAAAGCAGATCTGCTGATGAAGCTAGAAGCCACTCGCAAAGAAATCCAGGAAGCCGAAGTCAAGATAGCTGCATCCCCGAAGACGATTGAAAGCCAAACAGCAAAACTAAAAGCATCGGCCAAACATCTTGCAGCCCTGAGCAAGGCATTGAAACCAATCCCAGGATCATCGGCCGATGACGCTCAGGCAATAGACGATATTGATCAGATTTGTCGTAAGGCCATTGCAGCTATCCAAAGCTTTATAAGCTGATGTAACATACTTTTATCTTTGTCTTGTAAAAAACTGATCTATATATATATATATATATATATATATATATATATATATATATATATATATATATATATATATATATATATATACATATATATATATATATATCTCATCGGCCAATCAGCCGAATTTGATTGACTTGTGTAACTCATAAGAATACCAACTGAATCTTATCAATGACACACATCGGCCGATAGAGCACTAACAGTATAATGCATCAGATTGACGGATAAGATCCTTAACTGAAAAACCTATCCGAAAAAAGTTTTTAAGTCCACAACTTTATAAGAACTGCTGTGCTGAGTATATATATATGCCCCCCAAATTTTAGAAGATGAGGACTCATGTTGTAAAATTTGAACTAAGGGCGATAGTGTATATCGGCCATCTAAAGGCGATGCATTGCACATCGGCTATTATCAGTAATCGGCTAGCAAGCCGATCATGAGTCGATCCAAATGCTGGGGTAATATTTCTTTAAGTACTTGCTATTGAGCGCTCTGCCAAAAACTTCTCCATCCAATCCTTGTAACAAATATGCATTATGGGGAACACATCGATGAATCTGAAAAGGACCTTCCCAATTAGGTGAGCACTTGCCGAATCTGTTATCTCTGGAACCAATCGGCAATATCAATTTCCAAACAAGATCCCCTTCCTCAAATGACTTGGCGACGACTTTTTTGTTATAATGACGAGCAACTCGATCCTTATCTCGCTTTATTTTTTCCAAGGCCCGCAATTGTACATGTGCCAAATCATCCAACTCATCAACCATAAGATTGTGGTACTCATTGGTCGTCAAGTCGTCTTGCAACGCAATCCTCCTTGAGCCGATGTTGGTCTCCCATGGCAGCACAGCTTCATGTCCATAAACCAACTGATAAGGCGGCACGTGAATTGCACCATGACAAGCCATCCGATACGCCCAAAGGGAATCGGCCAGCGTTGTATGCCACTATCTCGGCTGTTCAGCAATCTTTCTCTTGATCAATTTGATTAAACTCTTGTTAGAAGCTTCTGCCTACCCATTAGCTTGTGCGTAATATGGAGAAGAATTCAACAATTTAATGCCCATGCTGTCAGCAAACTCGACAAACTCATTGGACACGAAAATTGATCCCTGATCGGTCGTCAGCGTCTGTGGAAGTCCAAATCTGTATATGATATGCTCTTTAACAAACTGGACGGCATCCTTGGAGTCAACCTTTTTATAAGGAACGGCCTCAACCCACTTTGTGAAGTAATCTGTAGCCGCTAAAATATACTTGTGTCCTTTGCTTAATGGAGGATTAATCTGTCCGAACATGTCTATACCCCATCCACGAAACGGCCACGGCTTTATGATTGGGTGCATAGCCGATGCGGTGCTCTCTAAATTGCTCCAAACTTTTGACAATCTTGACACCCCTTGTAATACTTGAAACAATCCTCTAGCATTGTCGGCCAAAAATATCCAACTTGCTTCAACAGCCATCTCATTTTATGGGCCGATTGATGTGTTCCACAAATTCCTTCGTGGACCTCGCTCATGACAACTTTAGCCTCTTCTAAACTCAAGCACTTTAGCAAGACACCATCAATCGTCCGATAGTATAGATCATCATCGAGCAAGACATAATGTAGAACCTTATATTTCATCTTTCGTGACGCCGATTGAGAGGGATTTCTCAAGTATTCAATGATAGCGAACCTCCAATCATCGGCATCCACAGTAGCAATTTTAACCTCAACATCTTTTACCATCGACCTGTATCCTGATGCTCCCTGGGCTAAATCATTGGCCTCAAAGTTTTGCTTCCTGGGTATATGTCTCATCGTCACAATCTTGAAAGTTTTTAACAATTCCAGGCACTCTTCATTGTAAACCCTTAGAATATCGTTCCTGCACTCATACTCTTCAGAAAGCTGATTGATCACCAATTGAGAATCACCAATAATCTCTACGGAATCGGCCTCGACTTCTTGTAATAACTGTAAACCCTTAAAAACAGCTTCATATTCTGCTTGATTGTTAGTATAATAAGGCTTGATAGTGAATGCAAACTCGAAGCTTGCCCCCCGAGGGGATATGATGACTAGGCCGATACCGCATCCATGTCTGCAAACAGATCCATCAAAATACAGCGTCCATGGCACAATATCTGAATTTGTAATTGAATCATCTCGATGTTGCACAATGAAATCGGCCAGGGCTTGTCCCTTGATCGCTTTGGCCGAATCATACATGAGATCAAATTCTGACAAGGCAAAAATCCACTTCCCAATTCTCCCTTTCAAAATAGGGGCCGATAACATATATTTCATCACATCGGCCTTACTTACCACAATGCACTCATTGAAAAGTAAATAATGCCTCAATTTTGTACATGAAAAATATAAGCATAGACATAATTTCTCCACTGGCATGTACCTTGTTTCAGCATCCAACAATCTTCTGTTGAGATAAAAAATAGCTCTTTCTTTGCCGTCTATGTCCTGAACCAAAACTGAGCCGATAGACCTCTCATCGGCCGATAGGTACCACTTGAATGGAACTTCTTTCTGTGGAGGGATTAACACTGGTGGGGAACTGTTAACGACGAAATTTGGTAAATCATGCATTGGATTCAGAGTTAAAGCCGAAGCCGATTGGAGGAGATAAGCGATTACAGAAATAGAGTATGAATCGGCTGCAAGCCAAATCGGCTACGGTGTGCATCGGCTGAAACAGAATCGGACAAGGATAGCCGATGTAGCCGATTCCGATGAGGAGATGGCAGGATCATTGTCGGGTTCGGTTGGTGTGCTTCATGAGGATTGCCACGTGCGGATTGAGTCCGAAGAAGGCAATTGTATCTATTAATCAGAATATTTGTTAGTTTCCTTTTATCTTTAGGAAAGTGTGTTTAGTGTCCCTTAAGGACTTTATGTTTTTCTTTTATCTTTAGGAAAGTTTCTTTCTTGTCCTACAAGGACTAGTATCTCCCCATGGGTATAAATATGTACACCCGGGGTTATTGTAATCTATCAACTCTCGATCAATACAATTCGGCGCATCGCCACCTTTTACTCTGCTAAGGTTTATTTATCAACCGGCGGAATTTGGCACCTGACGCGGGGCTGCATCGGCTGTCGATCTCCGGCGAAGGGGTAAGTCCAATGTTCCGTCGGTTCAGGCAATTGTATCATCTACGTCGGCGTCGTTCAAGGCTGCATCAGTACATTCGACCTCTTGGATTGCTCTGGTTTGGATAATATGTTTGCCTGGCTATTTATCATATGTCTTATGTTAATCTAGTATTAGCATCTCAATTTAGTTTTATCGGCTGCTTCTCGTTTTAGGGTTTCTGCCGGTATCGGCTAAATCGTTTTGCTAGATTAGATTAGCCTAGGCATCTACCACCCTGAAAATCAGTCAAGGGCTTGATCATCTAGATACTGTGTTTCTTTACATACTTAGTGCTGCATCAGTTGAGTTTGACCTACTAAGTCGTGCTTAGAATCATGAATCTCTAGCCTGCTTTTTGATTGCCGATAAGGGTTTCATCGGGGTTTCAGCCGATGAGTTATTTGATTGCCGATAAGGGTTTCATCGGGGTTTCAGCCGATGAGTTATCTGGACGTTGCATCGGCTTATAAGGATTGCATATAAGTTGAATTTAGCCGATAACAACAAAGGTTTCACTGTTTAATCTAATCTTGTGGATTTTATGGCATTGGATCTATGTTAGATTCACTTCATCGGCTATGCTATGAATATATATAATCTCTCTCTTGAGGTGTTTTTAGACATAAGTGATTTATACTATCTCGGCGCTCTGTCCGATCTATCCCAATCACTTGGTTTAAATATATTTTGAGATTTAGATTATGTATCATTGATATCTACAGCCGATCGAGTATGTCTAACTTTCGTTTCACTTTATCAAGTCATTGCCGATCTAATGCATATTATCATCAGCCGATTGTCTCTTTGTCAAGTGTCAGAATCTACATTGAACACATAGCCGATAGCTCAAAACCCTATCGCTATCGGCTGTTATCAGGATCGGCTGTGTTGGCCGATCGGTTCTTTGATCTGTCGTTTGTATATCTTGTCAGTTGCAGGATCAAACTGACTGGCACGCCTGCATCTCACCAAGATTTGGACCTGCACTGGAGCTAAGCAGATCTCCCAGGCCAGTGTGTGTTTTTTGCATCAACAGGAACTCAGATATTCCTTGATATTGTCCAACGCCTGTTGCTGCTTATCACCCCATATAAACTCCTGATCGTCCTTCAACTTCAATAATGGAGTAAACGGCTCTATCTTGCCTGACAGGTTTGATATAAAGCGTCGAACAAAGTTGATCTTCCCGATCAGAGATTGTAACTTGGTCTTGTTCTGAGGAGGCTGGATCTTTTTTATAGCATCAATGTTCTTCTGTGTAATCTCAATTCCTCTCTCGTGGACCAAGAAACCCAAAAACTGACCGACCGATATGCCAAAAGCACACTTATTAGGATTCATCTTTAGACCATATTTCTTTGCTCTTTCCAATACTTTGCGTAAATCGGCCAAGTGATCATCGTACTCTTTTGATTTCACAACCACATCATCAATGTACACCTCGATCAAGGAACCGATAAGGTCGTGAAAAATATAATTCATTGCCCTCTGATAGGTGGCTCCAGCGTTCTTGAGACTAAATGCCATAACAACCCACTCATACAGGCCGATTGCCCCCGGACACCTGAAAGCTGTCTTGTGAATATCTTCCTCAGCCATGAAAATTTGGTTATAACCTACGTTTCCATCCATAAAGCTGATTATCTTATGTCCAGATGCAGCATCAACTAGCAAATCGGCCATCGGCATAGGGTACTCGTCTTTTGGCGTTGCTTTATTTAGATCTCTGAAATCGATGCACACCTTGAGCTTGCCGTTCTTCTTCAACACTGGAACTATGTTAGAAACCCACCTCACATATCGGCAGAGTATGATAAAATTGGCATCGTAAAGCCTTATGATCTCTGCCTTGATAGCCTCATACATATCGGCCTTAAATCTCCTGGGAGCTTGTTTGAACGGCCGATAGCGTGGTTTTATGGGCAGCCGATGTTCTACGATCGATCGGCTTAATCTTGGCATCTCATGGTATTCCCATGCAAAACAATCCATGTATTCTTTCAAAAGATGTATCAAATTATTCTTATATTCCTTTGTCAGGTTAGCACTTACATACGTCGGCCTAGGCCTATCACCTATCCCTATGTCAACTTCTTCAAGCTCATCGGCTGACGTGAAGCCTTGTCCCAATTTTTCGTCTAGCTCATCCACCGCATCTTCTGTATATGGACTATCTCGTTCATCTTGGCTTGTGGATGTTACACCTTTGTTAAAGTAACTGCTTGTCTCCATCTTCGATCGGCTCGATATCACAGTCAGTTACCTTCAAGAAATCGGCCTCCCAAACTCGTCCGGACAGGCAATCGATTCCTTCCATCTCCCAAACTGCAAGATCGGCATTGGCCACGTGTACTGATCTATCGGCTTGCACGATCTCGACCTGGTCCCCTTGCCACTGAATAAGGCATTGGTGCATTGTCGAAGGGACACAACAATTTGCGTGGATCCAATCTCGTCCCAACAACAGGCTGTAGGAACCCTTTCCATCAAAAATGAAGAAGGTTGTAGGGATCGTTTTGTTGCCAACTGTGAGCTCCACGTTCAACACCCCCTTCGCTTCAGACGCGTTGCCGCCAAAATCTTTCAATACCATATTAGTCTTGATTAGGTCCTCAGGTACTTTTCCAAGCTTCCTGAAAGTTGTATATGGCATCAAATTTACTGCCGCGCCGCCATCGACCAGCATCTTCGTCATCGGCCGCCCATTGACGAATCCCTTGATGTACAACGGCCAGAGGTGCCTGTAGCTGGTGTCGGCTAGCTTGTCGAACACGACTTGCTCTGGTGACAACTGTAGCTTAGCCGAAGATTGCTCCATGTCGTCATCGGCTATAGCTTCATCGGCCATCCGTATACTATATTCTGCTGGCAACACGAAAACCATGTTAACAGAAGCCGATGCTATGCTTTTACCTTTTGCTGATGCAGGAGCTTGAGTTGACTTCGTATCGCCCTCATCGGCCTTTTCTACTGTAGACTTCAACCTCCATTGCTTCTTTGTTTTAACAGGCCGATGAGCGGTTTCTACTTGCTGCTCCTGGATCTTCTCTTTCTGCCTCAGCCTCTGGACCCGTCGCTTCTGTGTCTTGCTGAATAGATCACCTGGGCACCATTGAGGGTTCTGGACTGGGTTATCATCTTCAGTGCAACGATCACAGCACAGCGGCCCTAGCCTCTCGTGTACGAGCTTCCTTTGCTTGGCCAGCCGATGTGCTTGCCTGCTTGAGCTACCCTGGTATGATTCTTCTGAGTCATTGCACGCAGGACACTCTTGTATTGTTGGCAGCCTCATCCCTTTGTTCCAGCAAAATCGGAAGAATTCGCACTCCCAATGGGGATCATAAGATTTATCTTGGTCATCATAGTCTTGTGCTTGCTCCTCACGCCTCCGCTGGTATTTCTTGATAAGACCCTCTGAAGTCTGATAAGGTCTCTTATTGGCCCGATAGGCATCGCTATCGGCCCTGTCAGCCCGCACCATGTTGACTGGGAACGGGTGTCCTTCGATCTTCATCGGCCTCTTGGCTTCATCAAACTTGATCTTGCCCTGCTCGATGGCCGATTGTATCTGTTGTCGAAAAATCTTGCACTCATTGGTATGATGAGAATAGGTGTTGTGCCACTTGCAATATCTCCTTTTCTTTATTTCTTCGGCCGATGGCAATACATGACCCACAGGCAACTGTATTTGTTTTTCCTGCAGTAGTAGGTCAAATATTTTATCGGCCTTGTTGATGTCGAAGTCGAGTTTGTCTTCCTTGTCGCCCTTCTTAATCCATTGGCACGTAGTTGACTTCTTCATCCGGGCCCATTCAGCCAAATCGACCTCAGCATCATCGCCATCGTCTTCGTCGGAGGCATACTGGTAAACACTGTTGATCTTCTTTGCAAACTTTTTCACCTCCTGGAACCGTTGCTCGTGGGCCGATACCCTTTGTGCTAGCTGAGCTAGACTTTCAAACTCCTGTGACGAGAACCTTTCTCGTATCGGCCCAAGTAGTCCCTGGAAAGCCAGATCGACCAGTTGAGAATCGGTCAGGCTAAGGCTATAGCACCTGTTTCTGATGTCCCTGAATCGTTGAATGTAATCTGGGACCGATTCGTCAACTCTCTGCCTGATGGCGGTGAGATCAGATAGCTTCATCTCTTGTACTCCATTAAAGAAATACCTGTGAAATTGCTTCTCTAGGTCTATCCATCCTCTAATAGAGTTGCAGGGCAAAGAGGAAAACCAAGTGAACGCCGATCCTGACAAGGACAAAGGGAAAAATCTCACCCTCAACGCCTCTATAGCCGATGCTTCACCACACTAGGCCAAAAATCGGCTAATATGCTCATACGTAGAGACATTATCCTGCCCTGAAAACTTGGAGAAGTCTGGAATTTTGTATTGGTTTGGCAATGGCACTCTATCAAACTCCTCTGGGTATGGGTGCCGATACACAGTTGCACTCTCCTTGGGCTTCAAACCGAACTGATCACGCATCACTTCGGCTATCATATCAGCCCAGTGCCCTTGAGCGAGTCCTGTGGGTTGGTGTGAAAGCTCTTGATGATATGGCTGTTGGAAACCTTATGGCCGGTATTGCCTAGGGGAGTATGGCTGAAAATGATGATTCAAGTTTGTTGCATCGTACTGCCTCGTAGCGTACTGCTGATAGCCTTGCGGCGCGTTGTAAGCAGCTACTTGTGGAGGATTGCCTGGCAGGGGAAATTGGGCTTGCCCAGCCGATGTTGGGTTGGCAGAGACTTGTTGCATTGGCTCAACCATCGGCTGCTGCAAGACTGCTGGAGCTTGTCTCCCCTTCGTCCATTGTGTGAATTGGTCCTCTGTGATGTGCTGAGGGCTTCCTCCCGCTTGTTTTGTCAAGACCAATAGCATAGTTGACACTGGCTGGGCCGATGGAGGTGGGATCGGCGCCGTCGGCTATGGAGCCGTGCTCAGGTCGGTCCTCAAGGTCCGATATGGTGGGAATTTGTTGTCGGGCAGGAAAATCGGTCCTTGAGGTTTGTGCTGGTGAATGGAGCCATCTAATATTGACTTAACCATATTGGTCAACGTGTTCACCAGGACTCCAGATTGGTTGATGAGCGCTGAGTGAACCGCGGAAATGGCGTAGCGCAGCGAGTATCGTCTTCGGTCTTGATGGCTTGATCTTGGGCTGTCGCCGACGTGCTAGCTCCGTCTGTCGGGCTCGGCATTATTATCTTGCATTTCTGGATGAGCGTGCCTTGCCGAGTCCTGGAATATGTCTGTAAATACATATTCTGGAACTGTTCAACCAATTTTGCCATCTTGGCCTTTTGCTCGTCGTTGAGCTGATCGGCGGTGACCGAGACGACGTTTTCCTCAGAAATTTCGCTTTGCTTAGACATCTTGCAGTGAGCTTGTTGATGATGTGAAGCTTGTGTTCTTCTTTGTCCCACTGGGCGTGCCAAAAGCGTGTTGGCGCAGAATTTCGACCCGCCAGATGTCAAAACGGGTTCCACGTTTCCACGGCGGCCTAGGAGATCTGCTTAGCTCCAGTGTAGGTCCAATGGCTTGCCTACGTGTGTTTAGGGCGTGCCAATTGATTTGATCTGCAATCAACAAGAATAAACAAGTAAACCATGTTAGAAAACGATGGCCGATTGGCCGATAGGCCGATGTCGCATCGTGAGGGCCTAGTCGATAGGGCAAAGCTATATCGGCCTACTTGAGGTTATAATAAAGTAAGAATAATGAACAGATCTAATCTCATCGGCCTTCATCAACACGATAGTGTCAATTTAATGGCATCGGCCGATGAGGGATGCAAGAAGATAAATACACTAGCGAATACTCTAGCGCAAACTTACATGAGCCGATCGGCCGATATAAATATATTAATCACAGAGAAATCTCAAGACTAATCTGTGATGAACGCATTTATATCTGTCGATCTACTCGTATAAGTGACAAACACATGCAAGAACATAAGGCAATTACATGTGTTAGGTAAGACCGGCTGAAACCCCGGTACTATCCTTAATTACGATCGAAGATAGGCTTTGGGTTAGATCTCAAGACACGACTAGGGTCGATAGCAACGCAAAGTGTGAATCAAGAACTAACACAAAGAAAATCAAACCGTCGATCGCTTTTGGGGATGGTAGATGCCTTGAAGGATCTTGACAAGCAAACCGATTCGATCAACGTCGGCAACAAACCCTAAAGCGAGTAAGCCGCTGGCGAGATAGAATTGACATGCCACATCAAGATCATCCAAGACATGATAGACGACGATCATGCCGCCAGGACTTAACGTGTCTAAAGCGACATGCTAGCCCCGACGATGTAGATCGTCGGGTACGAGTTCTTACCTCTGCTCTGGGGAAGCAAGAACTCGCCAGAAGCTAACCTCTTGCGAGGGTGGCGATGCGCCGAAAGTAGATTAACTTGAATTGTTGTTGAATTGATTGAGAGAGATTCTATGTACAAACTACCGGGATATTTATACCCGTGATTTACAACATTGTCCATATAGGACACGATCTTATCTCTAACTAACATACAAGTCCTCATGGTGGACTCTTGCCATAGATTAGATCTAAACTTACTTAATTCACAAGATACAATTGCCTAAAACCGGGCCTTGTCCTTATTTGGCAATCTCCTTGAAGCTTAACTTAAGCCCAAACCGAGCCCACGCTGCCTCCATCAGCTTCCTGCTTCCATCGGCCGATGGCCGCATTGAACCCGCATCGGCCGATACAGCCTTTCTGCTAGCGCTTCTTCCAGTCCGATGCGCCGCTGAGTCCGATACGGGACTTGGTCCGACTCCGGCTTGGCCCTTCTTCTCTGCGTCGGTTTTCTCTTTCCTCTCCGAGTAGATTACGAAAATCTGCTGTTAACAAATGGGTTATTTATTTAGCTAATTATTTAGATATTTATTCATTAGGTTATATAAATACGTGTATATTAATCGGAGGATTAGTCGTCGACTATTTTTAAAAATCCTTATATAATAAATTGCGATTATCTCTCTAATCGATGACTTAATTAAGTATTTGGTCTACTAATTATTTATTAATTTTTCACACGTTAATTTATCTACCAACCCGATTATTCAAAGTGGTTATTTGGTCTTTCGTTAGGGTTGATTATTATCGGAACCTAAGTATTAAATATGCGGAGTATCTTATTTCGGATTAAAGTATTAGGGTTAACTATTATTAATCGGTATCTAATTTATTCGGAATCGCATAAATTAAAATGAACTAATACTTTAATCGGTCAACACAAATATATTAGGACAAAATGGATTAAAAATAAATGAATTATGAGCAGTACATTTTCACAATTTCTCGAATTAATTCGAATTTGAATCTTTTATCGAGCGTAACTTATTCATTTTAGCTCCGATTTGAGTGAGACTTGAACCTAGAATTCGTCTAAATTCATAAGCTTTCCAATGGTATATAATTCACTATTTAATAAAATATATTTATATTTATAAAATAATTAATATCAAAGTGATGAATAATGGTTAACCTAAAAATGTGCTAATGAATAAAATTAATATTATACAGTAGAGTAGGTCTGAGGATAATTGTTTTTAACATGCTTTATCACTGTAAAACCCATATAAACTAATTACAGACATTGTTTCAAATTAATTGAAGCTTAAAGGAATACTAGTCCATTTAATAAAATATGTTCATAATTAAAATAATGACTCCATTGATAGAATAATAATATAGATGGTGCACTGTGATGATTTGGTTGATCCTAGACCTATCCAATAGCTGAACCAAACTTAAGCCTTTAGGACCTGATCATTTCATTTTGATAGCTGATGGTTTAGTCATAATCCTCCTATAGCCCAGTAGCTAGACTAAACCACATATTAGCAAAAAGGCATATCTCATATATTATGCTAGTTAGTACCATTGGAGCCATCATGACAATAGAAAGAATAAGAAACCTTAGACCTTAGCATGTTGGGATCCATTAGCAAGCCGGAGTAGTATGAGCAGCCCTAGTAGCGACTCCAGCATTTATATTTGTTTACGCATGTTTGATTGTTGGTTGAATATTGGTTTTTCTCGTGTATTATTGTATTGGTGTATCGGTTAGTCGTGAGGCAACGTGTGCAACTTCCAGGAGGTGAAGGTTGATCGAGAATTATATCAAGAGTAAGGATTATCCTGAGCAGGCAAGTCATCACAAATCCTTGAACATATTGATCTCAATTGCGAACTTACTTTGTTTACAAATAAAATTACATGCAATGGTGAATATTCTACTTGTTATTATGCCATGCCTTTGACTATTGTTACCTTGTTTCCTTGTACCCATAAATGCGTGTGAATCCCTAGTCGTTTATGACAAATGCTTAGTAATGCTAATTTAGATTCATGCATTCTCATATTTATTAAATATTATATGCTTGGGCAATTACCTTAGGAAAGGTAATTGATATGCGGCAGGTGAAGACATGAGCACCACATTGCCATGACATTAATGACATGGTTTGCAAAAAGAGAAATAAAACTAAACAACTGTTTTAGACTAGGGCGGCTGGATGACTTGGGTGGTATCCAATAAAGGCTAGTGCCGTCCCTTGTCAGTTAAGGACCGAGCCATGAAGCTAAGCATGGAACGACCCTTCGTACAATCTTACTTCTCGAATGGGCATAGACCTAGCGGAGTAGATAGCCGAGCGGAGGCAGTATCCCTGCGTAGTGGTCTTCTTGATGTGTATAAGAGGTGGGGCCTATGGTGGAGTCGCCACCGGTAGGACCGCCATGTGTAAACCTAAATTTAATTATAATTTAATACATGTGTGAGTCTTCCCTCCCCGGGAGCGCCAGAACTCCTCTCACTGCTAGAAACCGTGTATGCCTAGAGTGCATGAGGATGCAAGTTCATGGAGCGGGTACTGCCAATGTGAGGTTATTGAAATGCTTTGCCGTGACATGTCTCATTCATTGGGACTTCGGCTCATGTGTTGGGCAAGTCACACAGTACAGGTAAAGTGTACATGCACTGCAGTGTTAGTAAATCAAATCTTTTCGAATAGCCGTGTTCGCGGTCACTGAGCACCGAGATATGTATTACACTTGGCTAGACTCTAAATTTTTAAACTGATTGAGAGGGGACATTGCAAGATGATTTTTACGCTGGCGGATCCACTTCTCGGGAGGCGAGAAGGGGTAGACCCTAGAAAACCATGACGACACAATGGCGGGAAGCTATCCTTGGAATCACAATGGATGGTGGACAGAACCGTCGTTGATTAATGAACTATGGTATTAAAACTTGATCAGTCTATGCTAGGTCTTAGGCTTGCGAAAATATTTACAAAACTTGCTTTACGCAAAAGGACTGGAAGCCATTCCTTGAAATACCCCTATCATATGCATTTTTGTGTGGTGGCTTGCTGAGTGCTTTTGTACTCATTGTTGCTATGTGTGTGTGTGTCTATATATATATATATATATATATATATATATATATATATATATATATATATATATATATATATCTTTTAGCAGAGTGCTTGAAGAGATGCCCTTGTTAGTACGCTTGCGTACCTAACAAGACAATCGGAGTGCAGCCCCGTTCTAAGTCTCGTTCCCCAGTCGACTGCTTGTGGCATGTCAACCAGGCCCTTGTACTGTTTTGTCTTTCGCTGTTGTTCTCTGATAGTTGTTGTCCTGCCTGGCCCTAATGTAAGCACTTAACCTCCTTTAGCCTAAATTCATCCGTGATATGTTGTGATTCAGCTATGTATGTGTGTACCAACTACTAATCCAGGGATTGGTACGGATAAACACATAAGATTTCCGATTTTCAAAATCGGGGGTCGATAGTACCAAACTTAATAATGTCAACATCGGCTCATACAAGAAGTACTCTTTTACTACTGCGAATATAACATGCTTTAATGTTTTTACAAAAAATTGACCAACTTTCAGTGTCTACTAATATCTTGTCTAAAGAATTTTATAGATTATCGATACTTCCACATCTACCAGGAGGACCATTGCCAGTCCATTGAGGAGAAGACATCCTCGGCCAGCGAGGCAAGTGATTACATCAGTTGGTCGATCTCTGAGGCCGTCTTTCAAGAACGAGTAAACCCTTCTCGAAGAAAGTTCAGGTTCATCTGAGGATGAGATTCGCGGATACATGCGAGCACGTTACCACCGGCATATCGGCTAGCTCGACAACATTTCTTCTTCAGGTTGTCATCGATCCGCTAAGACACCCATAGTTCTCGTGTAGAGATTGTCGGAGAGAGGCCAGATTGCCTCTCAATTCCACGAGCTCATACTCGAGCCCTTGGCGTTGTCGTTCATTTCCTACTACCACCTCCCACAACTTGGTGTTGTCTACCCGCTCTTCCTTTAGTTGGGCTTCCACAGCTCTGATGCGGTTGTCGGTGGTGGATGCGACTTTCCCAAGTCATCCGATCTCCACGATGGCATCTCGGGCGCTCGCTTCAATTAGTTGACAAGTCTGCAATAGATTGTCAGCGGAAGAGGAAGACCCCGGGATGACGGGGGCGCCAGTTGGTAGAGGAGGCGTCGGGAGAACAGCAGCCGAAGGGGGCGCTTACTTCTTCTTAAGCCCCGGTGCTCTGTCTCGAGATCAAGGAGGGGCTGCGTCCAAAGGAATTTTATTGCTACAAAGAGTGTGTGATGAACAAGCAAAACATCAGTAAACTGAGGTTATACTTACCCGATTCTCTGCTTCTTTATGGAGGTGGGCTTCATGCTGGACGTAGTCTGCAGAAGAAAAAATTAAGATCGAGAAGGCTACCACGGTTGTCAGATAATCCTGTGGTCGGGGCCTCACCTCGGAGTCACTTGTCTGGATTAGCTTCCTAGCTCTGCAGGACTTGGCCAACGAAGGCCAGCGCCTCTTCTTCGTTCCACTGCCGTCGGGCATGAGGGAGGCGACTGCTTGTTTTGGCACCGTCTGCTCCTTCAAAGAAGCAGACAACTGGTGGTCGACGAGTAGGTCGATCACGTCCGTTAAAGGCAATGCCTAAAAGAATATAGATTACTACTCCTACGGCATAGAAACGAATGACAAGGAGTAGTGGTCAATGACACTTACATTGACAATGGTGTCCCGCTCTCTTGGTGGGAGCTCGCATATTGGCGCAGGGATGTCGGTTGCAGACGACAACTGGTAGACTACCACTTTTCTGACGCGCTCTGCCACGGTGTCTTCGGAGAGAACTGCAATAGAAACGAAAGTGACAAGGTTATAACCTAAAAACAATCTTGGTTCTTTATGTCAATAAAGAAAATATGAGTTGTATACCTCGGTGGGATAGTCGCATCACATCCAGTTCCCCCGAGTACAAGTACGCAGGGTGAGAATGGGCCTGGAGAGGTTGGATCCGATGATGGATGAAGTCTTGAACGACTTCGTATCCGGTCAGACTGCGTTCTCGAAGATCATGCATTTTCTCAACAAAGCTTGCTAAGACTGTAGTCATTGAAGGTTTGGAGGTCTATGACTCTAGTCTTGTTGGTTTCTGATTAGGGGTGGCAAGGTTGGGGAAGTTGTCCTTGACATGAAGAAAAATCCAACTTTTTCTTTAGTCTTTCCTCGAAGATGGATAGTTAAAAGGAATATATTCGACCTTCATCTCATCACAAAGACGGAGGCCACAACACCCTGAGATTTTTGAGGTTTCCATCCATCTAACCTCATAAAAGTATATAAACAGATCTAGAAAAGGTTGTATCCCAAGGTACGCCTCGCATAGATGGGTAAAGATATTTAGGAAGGCGATGGAGTTGGGGTTGGGATGAAAAAGATGAATCCCATAGAAGTCAAGAAGTAAAGATAACAACTTGAAAGGGGGAAACAAAAAACCACATTGGACAAAAGATGCAAGAGTTATTATCCGCCCAAGGTTGGTGATGGGATCAATACCTCCTTCCGAGAGCGTCACCACTTTCGCGCTTGGTAAAGCGCCGTCCTATTGCAGCTCCCTCATTTCGCTCAGGCCAATGTTGGACTCTAGGAGATCCATGGAGATTGGTGAAGGGGATTGAGGAAAGTTGCGGTTTAGGGTTTTTGTAGAAGCTGAGGCGAACGAGATTGGGAGTGCGAGTTGGAAAGTTAGGGCTCTGTTTGGGCAAACATAACTCAAATGGATTTGAAAAATGGAATTTATAGGCCACAACCGACGGTTCGAATTTCGAGGAAGAAGAAGAGATCACCACCGAGATTTTTGCTTATTTGTTTATAACCGTTAAAGTTTTCGACTTCAATCCAAATTCACATTCAAGCTGAGTTCTCGGATCATGAGAATGGAAGGACTTTGTCACGTAATCTGCCTATTCTCGGGTGGCCGAGAAGGGTTTGGCGAGTTCGACAATGGTTGTTATCAGAATCTATGTTTGGGAATATGGGTCAAATCTTTTGCATTGAATTCGGGGACTACTGTCAATGTCAAGGATAAGACATACCTCATATACACAGGTTAATGAAATATAGTAATACCATATACCCAATAGTATACTAGAAGGTACCCTTTAATTAAGGAAATACGGTTAATAAAGAAGAAAATTATCTTCCCGGAATACAAGGTGTTAGAGTCCTAATCGGGGAAGATAGGGTTTCCTTAGGCCCATATTCGGTTTTATCTCCTCGAGTTTTACTTGGAGAGGAAGGTAATCTCTGCTATATAAACAACGCCCCCACGTTCTGGGAGGGGCATCGAGTTTCAAGCCATAGCCAAAGCCACACCCAGAAGCAATCCGGAGGAAGTCAGTGTCGTATTCGCCAAATAGATTTCGTCGGGTCATTCTCGACAACTTCTAGTAGGCGAATTCATCCAATTGTTCTATTCCCCATTGTATTCCAATCCACAATACATATAAACTGGAGTAGGGTTATTACTCATCTTGAGGGCTCGAACCAGTATAAATCTTTGTCTCTTATCTACTTGATCTATTTTCGCGTATACCCTGGTTCCAACGATCTCCATATGCTACAAATGCCATAGTCGGCGTATAGCCCATCGACAAATACTTACTTATATAAAAAAGCATCTTTCGAAGTACAAGTGTGGAGAGAGTACCGACAACTCCGTTACTCACCCAGAGAGTAGCCTAATTATAAAAGTGATGGAACTCCACTTCAGTTATGTTGTGTTTAGAGTAAAGTGAAAAGCTCCTTTTATAGTGCTCAATAACGGTTGTGAGTGACGATTATTGAGGTCAGTTCACCCACAACAGTCATTGGGAGCCAATGGGAAACTCCCACGTGGAAGGCGGTGGTGAGGGTTGCCACCCCTGGTTCGGCTGGTTCAGCCAAACCAGAGAAACCGTCTTTGATCACCGATCTTCCCTGTGAGGCTGATAAGTGAGCCCTTATGACGGTGCACGGTGGATAGGCCTCAAATATATCAGTTTTGCTCTTGTTTGAGGGCTCTCCAATCTGTGTACTCGCGTTTGATTGGCCGGAGGTGTGTTTCTTCGCATGGCGGGTTGTTTTCATACACAATTTCTGCATACAAATATTTCACCAACACTCATGGAAATGGTTAGTAATAAACCTTACCACTATGTTTGGTATTTCATTTCCATTGGTTTTATGCAGGAATTGATGATCAGATTTGGTATTTAAGGACCGTGAACAATACCCCCATACTTAGCCTTTACTCGTTCCTGAGTGAAGGTCATGGATGACAAGAAAGTCATGAATTCCTTTGCAATGGTACCAACATACAAGTTCTTTCAAGCCATACCTGTACTTGTGAATTTTAAAGTGTCTACCATGTCATTTTGGGTAATTGAAGAATGGAACAGCCTTGATTCAAGTTACCTCCACTCCTTCTGATGAGTGCCTTGGGTTTTTCTTTTTCTCATAAAATCAGAACTTTACTTTACTCCTCAATTAATTCTCTTGAATCGCTCAATGTGTTTGATTCCTCACCAAGGCATTAATTTGCCTTTATCTTATCCTACTTCTGTTGAGCCTTATGTGGAGCTCAAGGTATGAAATAAGAAAGGCATACTTGTATCATATATATTGTAAAGTCAACAACCGGACCAAAGAAAATATCTAATCATATAATCATGATCAAGATGTGCATGTGTGTGGAAATATAGAAAGTGCAATGGTAACACCTTTTTTTATGATCCTCCTCCTTGCCCTTATTTGGAGAACATGGCTATTTTCCTCTCTCTCCTTTTTTTCCTTTCATGCTCGAGAATATTTTGTCTCTTTTTCTTTGTGAGCATTTCTCTTTTTCTCACTATTATTTTTTTCTAGCTCATGTCTCATTTTGTATGGATAGTTGCAGAGAGGATTATAATTATGTGGAGTCTTTATTTGATGAATGGATGATTGATGCTGACTTCCAGTGTAGAAGTATAGCATTCGTGGTAGATGGATGGCATATTTTTGCAAACCTCTAGTGTAAAGGATGAGCAAATATGGTGGGTGTACATGATCTTGATAATGAAACCATGAAAGAAATCTAACAAGGGTCTCAACAATTTGACCAAACTCAAAATAATAACAACCAACATATGTATAAGGTTTTTCAATATGATCAACATATGGCTTTGGTAGGAATAAGACATCAATGAGGAATATGTAAAGTTATACCATTTATCGGGCATCTCTGACTCATCAAATTATTTAGAGAGCATGTGTTCCTATATATATATATATATATATATATATATATATATATATATATATATATATATATATATATATATATATATATATATATATATATATATATATATATATATATATATATATATATATATATATATATATATATATATATATATAAGTAACAAGTAATGTGCGGGAAATAAAGAGTATGCAAGTAATTTCCAGGAAAATCATATACTCCAGTTGAGACATCCAAGTTTATTTTAATCTTGAGTTTAATTTTTTTTCAATAATTTTCAATATTAAGAATGTTTTAAACTAAAAATTCAGGGAGGCTTAAAGAAAGAATGCGCAAACCGTCGCTCTGTATGAAGTGGAAGAAGAGAAGGCTCAGGGATGGTTTGGCCGTCCCTTAGGTTCGGCCGACCCCTCCCAGTTCCAGTTAACTTGCTCCTCTTTCATGTGGGTTTCTGAGTCATGGTGCAGCGTAAAGTTGGGTGATCTCGTTTGTGTACATGACATGAAACATACCAGATCTCCCTCACACTTGTTTTTATTTCTGGGTTGCTTATTCGATCAAAAGAGTGAAAGCAAAAGGGACTCAATCGATTGCAAACCTAACAATTATAATCTTTATTTTATTTATTTAAATTAAAATGAAGCTTGGAGAGCTTTCTTATCTTTATTACCTGTTTACCCCTTTTTCTAATATTGTATATACGTGATGTTATCTTCTACGAAAACACATCAGGTAGGAAATCACTGTTCATGCTCTAAGTTGATTGCCTCCAAACTGTTCTTGCCTCATTATTTTCTCCTAATCTAAGGCAAAGATTAAAATCTATTAATTTATTAAAGTAAAACAAAAAAATCTTCACTTTCACTCTCACGATCTAGAAATTCTCATATTAATCAAAGAAAGTCCATATAGAAATACAATTTAAAAATAGATTAAATTCGGAATTTAAAATAAGAAATATTGAAAGAAGAGACTATAGTCCATACAGGTATACAATTTAGAGCAAATTAAAATTTAGAATTAAAAAATAAGATAACTAAAAGTACATCTTAGAGTCCATATAGAAATACAACATAGAAATAATTAAAATTCAAATTAAAAAAAAGGAATATTAGAAAAAAGTCTAGAGTCCATATATGAATACAGTTTTAAAATAACTGAAATTGAAAATTAAAAAAGAAATATTGAAAGATGAGTTTAGAGTTCATATAGAAATACAATTAGAAATAATGAAAAATTCTGAATTAAAAAATAAAGAATATTGGATGAAGAGTCTAAGAGTCCATATGAAATATTTAGAACTAAAAATAAAATTAGAGTTTAGAGTTCATATAGAAATACAATTTAAAAAGAACTAAAATCAAAAGTAAAAAAAGATTGGAGAATAGTCTAGAGTCCGTAGGAATACAATTTAGAAATAAATAAAATTCAAAATTAAAAAAGTAAGAAATATTAGAAAGAAGTGTAGAATCTATATGAGAATACAAATTAAAAATAACTGAAATTCAGAATTAAAAAAATAAAGAATACTGAAAGAAAATAAGAAATGAAGAGTGTATGTTCATATAGAAATACATTTTATAAATAACAAAAATTTGGAATTAAAAAAAAAAGGAATACTATAGTGTAGAGTCCATATAACAATACAATTTAGAAATAACAAAAAATTGGGATTTAAAAATAAGAAATACGGAAAAAAGAGTTTAGAGTCTATATAAGAATAAAATTTATAAATAACGTTACTTTGGAATTAAAAAATAATAAGTATTAAAAGAGAAGTCTAGAAATAAGATAACTGAAATTCAAAATTCAAAATTTTAAAAAATTCATAACTATCACGTATATACAATACAATCTAAATATTACACATTTGGTTAGCTTAGTCAAGTTAGTACAGAATTTAAATTATTTTACTATTTTAATATATTTTAATAATAAAATATGAAAATAAATATGCTATTATTTGAAAAATATATATCGATGCTACCCGTGTAACTTGCGTGGACCATCATACTAGTTAACTTTAAAAATAAAAATAGTACACAATTAATGTAAACTGTTGCCACATGTTTTCACTGTTCTATAAAATTTGACAACATATATATTACTTTATAAAATCTTCAAAATAATCTTACGTCCAAACTCAATCCACACATGGAGATATAATATAGAGATATCAAAAAGATAAATTCAAAGAATCAATAGCAGCATACTGTTCACCCACTGACTGATTTGTTCTTGTTCGTCAAGCATACTGCGCCTCCGTGGATCTCCTCGGTGAGCTTCTCAAATGTCGCGCACGACGACCCGCCCTCCTCGACGGCCTTCCGGCATATCGCCTTGAGCTCCAAAGCCTTCTCCCTCGCCTTCCTCCCCTCCTCGCCGCCGCCCATCAGCGACCTCACCGCGAGCTCCAGCTCTGCCGCCTCCACGAAGTTGTCCCGCTTCCTGTCCACCTTGAGCGGCACGGCCACGCCCATGGCGGCGACCAGCGTGAACGCGTTCATGTGCTGCTCAGCGCCGAGCGGCCACGGCAGCATCGGCACGCCGAACCACAAGCTCTCGAGGATAGAGTTCCAGCCGCAGTGTGTTACGAACCCGCCCACGGCGGCGTGGGCGAGGATCTCCGCCTGCGGCGCTCGCGTCGGCCACACGAGGCCCATGCCCTTGGTCCTCTCCAAGAATCCCTCGGGGAGGAGCTCCTCGAGCGTGGCGTCGGTGGGGTCCCGCGCGCCGTGCCGGCTGTCCTCCGGCGGGCCGCGCAGCACCCACAGGAAGCGGTGCCCGCTGCGCTCCAGGCCGTCGGCGATCGCGGTCACCATGGGCGGCGTCAGGATCCCTTTCCCGCCGAAGCAGAGGAGCAGCACGGAGGCCGGAGGGTGTGAATCGAGCCACTGCACGCACCCGTGCGGCTGCTCCAGCAGCGAGGGGAGCGAGACTACCGGGCCGATCGGGTAGACTGTCGGGGCAGGGATGCCGCCGGTGCAACGGCCGTTGGCGATGGCGGCAATAACGCTCTGCTCGAGCTCGGCCGCCGTGTTGACGATGAAGCCGGTGACATCCATATACCGCCTTCCGGTGTACACGTACCATTCGTAGGTCGACGTTTTCCTGTCCAACATCGTGGTCGGAAGTGCGGACGCCGGCAATGGTGGAAGGCCGGGGACGTCCAGCGTGCCGTCCATCTCCTCGAACTCGACGGCCACCTCCTCGTCGATCGCCGGCGAGCGCAGGAAGAGCGCCAGCATCGCCCCGGCGCTGGTGAAATACACGTACGTCGGCACGGCGAGCTCACGTGACGCGTCGAGCGCCGGCGTGCAGAAGATGTCGAAGACGAGCGCCGCCGCCGTGCGCGGTAGCTCGGCGATGGCCGCCTTCACGTGGGGCACGTGGCTCCGCACCACGCGGGATAAAAACTCCTCGATGCCCGTGTGGTCGGTGGGGAGCTCGACCTCCGGCAGCCACTGGAAATGGATGTCGCCGCCGGCGCCGCTGCCGTTGTTCTCCTCCTCCTCCACGCGGCGCACGTGGTCGTCGATGAGAGACGCCTGCTGCGCCGTGGGCGCGGGCATGAGGAGCACGGTGGCCGACAGTGCGCCGCCGCTGGCGCGGAGCAGCCGCTTGCCGAACTCGATCATGGGCATGAAGTGGCCAGCACCCCACACTGGCAGCAAAACCACGGTTGGTTTCGCCATTGGTAGGGTTTGGATCATGGAAGTAAGATGACGATCGAACTAGTTCTCCTTCATAAATGAGCGTATTTCCTGACTCGAAATGGAATCCTTCTAAATTTATAGAAGAACATAAACTATCGTGTAATACGTATGGATCTGATCGCGACACCACTTGAAGAATATAAGTTTGGACCATCGCGGGAAAAATAAATATTCGGACTTGATCGCGTCATTTTTTGATACTAGGTTTGTAACATAATTATGGGATTTGCTACTCCTGAAAATTGTTTTCTTTTTTTCTTAGAAACACAATACAAACACAGACCCTTAAAACACGTGAATAACCACCACTATGAAACACACACATCTTCCCCTATAAGGGTGAGTTGGTTCCATCATAAGAAAACTAACTGGTTGAGCTAATCTCACTTTATAAAATTTAACAGGTTTTAGTCACCTAAAAATAACAATTTTATTCCTAAAATTGTAATGCTATGCATTGTGTAATTTTTATGTTCATTTTGATGCAATTTTGTAGTTATATTTAACTTTAGTTTATTTCACTACTACAAAAAGGCACATAGAGATCGGCACTATAGATACTGGAACAACTAAAACCGACACCTATAGCGTTTTTTTCTCCTCCGTAGGCTGAACACATATAAAACCGGCACCTTTAAGCAACTATAGGTACTGATTCTACAGAAAAATATAGGTGTCGATTTTTTAAAAAAAAACTAGCACCTTTAATATATTATAGGTGTCGGTCAATTAAAAACCGACATCTCTAGTATATTATAGGTGTCGTTTTTTTAAAAAACCGACACCTATACCAAACCGAGCCGAGCCGACGAACCGAGCGCTGGCCTTATCCACTCCACACTTGGCGCCCTCTCTCTCTTTCTTTCCCATGCTCTCTCTTTCTCTCCCACGCCTCTCTATCTCTGTCTCTCATGGCGGTGGCCCGGCGGAGGCGGCGGCCACGCCCTCCCCTTCGCTAGGTCTGGCGGGAGGGGAGGCGGTGGGATGAGAGGTAGCAGTCTCCGGTGAAGGCAGCGGCAGCGCCCGCGCTCTCTCCTCCGCTAGATCTTGCGGGAGGGGAGGCAACGGCGGCTTCCAATGGCGACAGGGGCAGCGTCCTCCCTTCTACCAGATCCGATGGGAAAGGGGTGGCGGCGGTCGTGCCCTCCCCTTCACCAGATCCAACGGGAGGGGAGGCGGCGGCGGTTGTAGTGGGAGGGGCCTCCTCTCCATTTGGCGACGACGGGAGGGGTAGAGCAGGACGCCAGCGCCTTGTGTATCATCGTCAAGGAGAAGGGATGTTCTTGATGTGTTAACGTCGTGTTTTTGATGTTCTTGATGTTTATGTTCATATGTTCATGTGTTCTTGGATGTTGTTGATGTTCATGTGTTCTTTGATCTGGTCAAGGTGAAGGAGAGTTCCTCGATTCATTGGCTCAAATCAAGCCGTCTTTTTTTTTTTGGATTCCTGGAACCTCAAAGATATCGGTTCCTAAACTGACACCTATTTCTCTTCGCATCAGTGCCACCTTCTAGGTACCGGTTGGAAAAACCGGCACCTATGGGGGTTTCCCAACCGGCACCAATAACACTTTCTGTAGTAATGTTTTTATCTAAGGTTGAATATCTTGCATGTAATTATGCATTTTTTATGAATTATAAGTTTATTTCATTTAATTTTGTATTTTCTATGAGTTATAAGTTTGTTTGATGTAATTTTTTAATTTTTTTAATGTTAGAATAGTTTATTGTTCAATCATTGGAGAGCGAACAAATAAGTAATGTAGAAGGGATGAGATCCATTGGATTATCATCCAACAGATGAGGAAAGGGAATGCTTTTTTAAAAAAAATTTAGACACTCACAATAAGTATATAATTTTCATTTTAATAAAGTGACTTATGATTTTGGTACTCCAAAGATCTGGTTTCCCTTTGGAAGTGCATGCAAGATATAAAAAAAATACTATAAATATTTATGAGGCCATATTTCTAAAAGGAGTGAAAATTTTTGTCATATAGCTTCCTATCAATTGCCTTTCAGCTAGCTTATAACTATAAGTCACTGTCAAACTTTAAATTTTAAAACTTATTTTTTTGATTTTTAGGTGTTTTTGCATCGTATTTTATTTTTCATAACCTTTAAACTGGAAATAACAAGATATAAAAGTTTTACCAATAAATTATTTTCTTTATTTTCAAATTTTACATTATATTTTTTGTATTAATCTCTGTATGGGAGAACTAGGAAAAACAATTGATTACCTACTTAATTACTTTAAAAACTAAAAAAAGCAAATTAACAGTAAAATTTGTTTCATCCCACAAAGATGAATATAACACTAAATTCTTTTTTACATCGTGCTAATCAATGCGGCTAGTGGTGCCCATGCAACTTGCAAGACAACGTACAGGACAAGCTGCATCCCAAGCACTCCCACGTCTATAAATATAATAGATTTTGGCCCTCTATTTATCTACTACTATATATATTTGGAAATTACTTGTCATCTCAATCACCTCTCATGCTTTAAATTTTTTTTCATCTCATCGTTTTTATGGAGAGAGTATTTGATACATTGAAGACAATCCACAGAAAAAAATATCCGATCCGAGCCAATCGAAGGTTCAGAAATTTGACTGAGAATCAAAAAAATGTGTCACCACATTTATATAGCAATAGAAAATAACAGTGACATACATTTATATTTTTGCTTAAGGCAATGGAATTCATTCCGGCGTAACAGTGATATGCATATAGGACAGAGTGGTTCAAAATTTAACGGTTGGGATGTTGCTGAAAGACGTCTATACTTGAGAAATTATGTAATGCAAACCATGCATATTGGAAAATTGAAAACTACCATAGGACAAAAATAAACATCCAAGATTTATCTTATGAAGATTATGGGTACCATATAACCGTATGGCTAGTCTATTTGACTGGATCTAGGAGATAGATTATCTATATGAAATATGTAACGGACTATGACTTGGGTATTATGTTTTCTTGTGTATTAAGAAACGACCCAAAGTCCTGATTCGATAATATTATAAAATAGATTTAGAAAACTGATATCGTATTCAGCTAGGTTTCTATCATTGTAATTCTGTCCCGGGCTCATATAAAAAGGGCAGGGAGCCCTCTAGAACAGAGCTAGACATAACCTCAAAGATTCACAATCAAAATCATCATATCAATACAACACTCGACAGATCTAATCTTCAAAACAGGAGTAGAGTATTACTTATCATCGAGAAGGTCTAAACCTGTCTTAACCTTTATCTCTTCACCCATCCATTTTAGATTTCATACGGTACCCTCTTTTCTTTACCCATCCATTTTAGATCTCATACGGTACTCTCTTTTTTTATTGTCAAAATCTTTTCGACATATCTATATCACCATAAATTAAACCATTTCTGAAAAACTCTTAATTTTCTTGTCATCCAATGAGCTCGGAGAGGAGATTCGTGCTAGACAGGGGAATAAAACCAAAGGCATGCATGCTGCGGGGGCAAGAGTTTGAACTTAGGATCTCTGCTTTGCACCAATCGCACGTTACCAACTGAGACCTATATGTGGTTTTTGTTAGTTACATACAATCTATATATGAGTTACGATGTACTCCTTTCGTCTTTAAAAAAGCTTTTATTTAAAAATCTGTACATATATTATATTAAGATTTATATAAAAAAAATATCTTTTTTTAAAGAAAGAAGTATAGATACGATATAATAAAACTATAATTATACCGAGCCATTTTTTCCATTTTTACGGTTGATATCACCCATTCAAAATAGAGAAAATTGATATTCTATCATTATCAAAATAGGGTTTTGTCAAAATACCAATTTATAGTTAAGATTCATTAGAATACCACTCTCAACTGAGGGCTTTGTTAAAATGTCATTTTTTTCAATTTTTCTCTTTTCTCCTATTTTTACGGATCAAAAGAGTCCTGGTTGAATCAAAGAAGATCAAAATAATCAAAATTTCCCCATCTTATTCGAGCACGACAGCAGCGTTATGGTTCACGTCGCCCCAGTTATGAGTATGTCCTCCCACCCAAGTGCTAGGTCTCTGCAGAAATGCAGAATCTAACGTGCATGTGTGATGAATGGTGGCGGCGCACGGACTTCAGCACAGGGTAGAAGACTCCATCAGTCCATCTGATCATAAATATTTTATATTTAAGAAAAAAATTTAGTTAAAATCTTTTGAATACTTGACCACCAATAATTTTTACCAACTTGTGTACACAACCTATATCCTGCTGCTTATCTCTGGTACGATCGGATGGTTTACAGTGGAGTCGTATGCTCGTACGTAAAGCTTAAAATGTTTGATGAATCTTATTGTAAACAAAAAATATTTATAACGGGGAAGACGTAATAATTTGAACAGACGTAATCATAATGAGCTGGAATGGCATTGTGGTAGAGTTCAATGGCAGAAAAATAGCGGTCTGATACTCTGATAGCACATGGACACAAGGTGGTGCGTCGCGCAGGACTTACCGGTCTTCTGTCGGTAGTATATGACAAGATGTCGAGGTCTGGTTCTCTGGCATTACTCCACACGAGTGGCAATGGATTCTTTTGTTGTTTCGTCCTTGAGACCCAATGACTTATCTGTTATTCCAAACGAATGTAAAATAAGGAGTAAAAATGGCTTTGCTATTTTTCTCTTTTCAGTCATATTCCTTTTACCTTACAGAATACAATGCATATTGTTAGAATTAAATGGGCTAGGTCCAATTTAATCCTAATAAATTTTATGGACTCATAATTAATATTAAGGGACTAATACCATCTTGGAAATCAACGTAAAGGGATCTCGATTTAAATAAGTTGCTAATTGAAAGCACCTGTTAAACGGTTGAGGTGATGATGCGACTGCCACACGCGCGCATGCGCTGAGCCGAGCCGGCCGGCCCGAGGCGTGGCATGCATGCGGAGCGGGCGGCTTCCTGCCTCTCTCCCTAACGTTTTGCTTTGATAAGAGACATAACCGACCACAATTAATAGTGCTTCTGCTATCTCCGGTTTTGAGCACTTGCGTGCACTAGTGCTTGGAACAAGCAGGCCTCCGGAACTATCGTCCACAGGTGTAACCGACAACGATTAATGGTGCTTCTGCTATCCCTGGTTCTAAGCACTTGCGCGCACGAGTGTTTGGAACAAGCAGGCCTCTGGAACTACCGTCCACCTGAGAACCTGCATGGGTAGGCAGGCAATGAAGTTTTTGGGGAGCGCATTCTTCACGTGACTGCTCTCAGCACTGCATCCCCTTCGTCAAGGTCTTCTTCCTCTACATTGTGATGTCTAACACCGATGTCGGTGCTACTGGGGGAGAAGGGAACGGCGGTACTGGAGGAGGCGAAACAGAGAATGTCAACATCAACGGAGGCAATACAAATGCCTCATCATCCTCTGGAGCATTCACGAGATATATTACTCATGTTAGTGTTAAATATGTTACTAGATGATATTATTACTGTTATTAGCATGTTTCTGTTTAGCATTATCATTGGATCACTCCGTTATTCACATGTCATGCTTAGTATGTTATTTATCTGGATTAAAATATGTCAAATTATGACTATTTTTCCAACACATATTATTACGGGCAATTTTTCCAAACTTCTAAACAAGATGTTTATAAAATTACTTATACATATAAGTTTCCAAGAGTAGTATTTTAAACAAAATTTCAATTATACTAATTAATTCATTCGTTTGTACCTCGAAGTATTGTCATAAAATCACACTACTATGAAACATGTTTTTTTAGCTGGCTAAATGTCCCGTCTACGAAATTTAATTTTCGCAAGCAACACTCTTAAGTCACCTGCTATCATAAATGTTTTTTGGCGTCAAAAAATGAAAATCGAGATCCAAGTATCCTCTAATTCACAACTTCACAATGCAATTCCACCATCACAAATACTAACATCAGTGTTGGTGAGAGAGGAAGCTAAGGAGGCCTAGCACGACAAGGTCACCCCCTCGCCAAGGATGGCTAAGAGCTCCTGCTGCCGGAGTACGCCATGCGTGGCCCGCTAGATCTCAATCCATGCCCTCAGGGGCCGACGGCCGCGGATCATGCTCTTGAGGCCTGATAGCGGAAGATCCGTGTTCTTGAGGATCGACGGTGGTCGCAGTTACGGAGGATTGCAGGCTTCGGTTGAGGTGCTCAAATCCACCGCCGCTGAGCCCTGCCGATGGCCTTCACGACAATGATCGATGCACGTTGTGAGGTAGGAAGAAGGAGTGAGAGAGGAGCGACGAGTACTAGGGTGGGAGAGGGTGTGAGGGGCTAGGAATTGAGAAGGGAGAGGAGTCCTATTGGACTAGGTAGCCAGAAACACATACTTTTAATATGATGGTTTTTTTTTCACATATGGTGATCTTCAGCGATCAACCGATAAAATCGATTTTTGGAGTCGTCTGTCTATGAAAATAAACCTACTCTCACTCGCATGCGGATTTAGATCACAAAAGTTTCTTGCTATTATTGCAAAGTGAATTTAAATGACCATCCATTATTATGTATTCTAATATTCCTAAACATCGTTAAAGATTGGTTTTTTTTTCCGGATCGGCTGAAGAAAAACCGACCGAATTTTATTAAGTTTGGGGTATGTACAAAAAGATTGGTAATTGATTAAACTTATATTATATTATCTCTAGCATGTGCCGTATGTAGCTTGTAGGAGAACACTTAATACGGGACCATTGAGCACTTAAATGTGTAGCAGTAGTAGTAGCAACAATATAGTTAGGTAGAATATGTGGTGAGAGTTCTAAAAAGAAAAAGAATACGTGGTGAGCAATTGAGCGTACATAATCAAGTGGGTACTGGGGTAGCTACTTGTGATGCTGCTGTCGGATCAATGGACCTCACCTCAATTTGGACTCGTTAGTGATCGTACTGTTCACTTACTGTAGCGCACTGTGCATGCTGATGGACGGAGGTTGGTGGTGACGACGCCGTTTGGCCGCCGACAAATTCCGTCCCCGCGCCGTCGTCACATTGGTTTCTTATACTAACCTGTTCCGATGTATATACAGGACTTAAAGACTAATAAATGATTGGTTAGAGGGTTGCTTAATGTATTTTTCTGATTATACGTTTACCAAACCCCGTCCCCATCTGCTTGTAAGCAAGCTTAAGTTAAGAAAAAAAAGATATAGTTAGTATCCAAAGCCCTATAAATTACTCATGTTTTCCCCAATACTAGCATGCATGATATTTTGGCAACTTGTATTAGGCCCGGCTTGTCCAAAGCTGACAGCCGGTGAACGATTATTAAATGAACCGCATCAATTTTGCAGTGCGCAGCTGGCAGTGCTACTGCCATTTCTTTCAAGAAAAAAAAATCTGCCAAGAACAAGAAAGAAAATACTCAAAAGGGCAATTATAGAAGAAATTAAGACGAAGGCTTGATGAAACATTGATTTATATGGCTTGATTTTCGTAATTGTGCGCTGTAAATTCATAAACCATGTCATTAGCGACAATCGAACATATTTGTGGTGTTTAATAAGAATTTATTTTTGATAAGATTTGATGAGTTCTACCAATATATTGAGAAGAAAAGATTTTTATCGTTGCTGAAAATAAAATTAGGGAGACAATTATGAAGAAATGATTTGGCACACAATTGACAAAAAAAAATGAGTGCATGAAATTTATTGCAAAACTGATGACTTAAATTTGTACGTACTTCCGATGCTAATAAAAAATCACAGCACATAATTTACACGTGACTGAAATATTACGAAAAACATGAAAAAAATTAACAAAGAATAATTAAAAAAATCCAATTTATAAGATAGCTCAGTTCTGCCATGCGAAATCTATAAATAATAATTAAAGACAGTACATATTTCATTTCATAATACATAGCTTAGTACTGAACATGACCGTACATAAATCTCTACCGGTAAAAACCATACTGTCTTGAATCTAATAAACAAGAGATAGAAATCGCATTAGGGATAACATGTAGGCTACTTAGCACCTACTGATAGTAATAGTACACCACATCGGTAATGCAGTCACGCAAGATGCTCATAGCCTGCTTGCTATTTGTTGAAGTAGTACATCTGATCAAAGGATGTGTGCTGCGGTGGCACGGGATAGCCATTGTTCAGAGCATTATTTTGACGGTAGTACACATCACTACTATCCACCCTGAAAATGTGCAGAGCAAAAGTTGTATGTATTATGCATGCGGGAACTTGCTCATCTCGGTTGTAGGGTATTTCTTTCAGTATTTTCCATTGTGTTTTGACGATGTCAAATGTTCTTTCAACAATACTTCGCAATGACGAGTGTCGATGGTTAAATGTCTCTTCTCGTCCTTCCGGTGACGGCGCACCTTCACTACCAAGTTGATCCCTGTGGTATCGTACATGTGTGTACGGTGCCAGAAATCCCATCCTTCTAGAAAATTCAGAGTCCACAAGTAAATACCTTCCTATGCAACATGCAAAAAAAAGTTTTGTATTAGTGCTCACGATTCAAAAGTAGTAACATATGCTATTTAATTTTTTTAGAAAAAAATTACTCACCAAATAGTAACCTTGAAAAATTGTCGGGATAATACTGCACTGCCTCAGTCAGAATCATTTGATCGTGAACCGAGCCTGGCCATCCAGCATCACAGAATATACCTCTCCCGTCATGATCACATCACATATGACTACAACATTTTTGGTTGTTACGTGGTGCGGGTTCTTGTGTTCAATAGACGTGGCTGCAAAAGTCATGACGAACACATACGTGCCGTTCACAGCACTGACTGACTGGTAAAATGGTTTGAACCAATGTTCGTTAAGAAGCTAAGGGTGAGGGTTCGTGAAGTTTGGATCCACAGGTTTCAAAATATTCGCAGCCAACTCATTCATAGCGATCAATACTTGGTTGAAGTAAATAGACACGGTTGAGCTGAAGCGGACCCACCAATTGTTTGTGTTACTATTCGGACAATTTCCAGCCATATTTTACAAGAACATTCCAAGTTTTTCTAGCGCACATACCTCGGATATTCCATTGAGGCCGTACGAAGTGATCAGCAGCTCATGTAGACTGTGTTTCTGCTCTACAGTCAAACGGAACATGGCCCTACATTGTCTTCGATTCGCCATTGTTTCCAACATCCAACTGATACCGGTTTGAACCGGTATTCTCCTTGGAGCTCTCTTGTTTAGTTCCAGACTAGCAGCTTTGTATGCTAATGATGGCATAGTCCTCATCGCTGCTTGTATGCCCTCCTATGCCATTCGAGCCACACGCATCGGTACTCATCACCGAATTCCTTTAAAAATTCATAGTATGAAAAGCACAAAGGTATCATATATTTATGCTTACAAATTAACAAAGTATAAACATGCGAGACTTTTGATAACAAAACAGTAACATAATGTAAGGAAATGTAGAATAAAAACTTGAATCCACACAAATGTATTATAAAAAAAATGAATTCACACAAATTCACACAAATATAATGAAATGTTAACACCGCAATTGTTGCACAAACTCACGAGCACTCAAACACTACGTACCAAATGTTAGCACGTGAAGTCAAACAAACTTAATGACAGGTTTATTTGAAAAATAACACTACAGAATTGACAATCAAATGAAACTAGAAGGGAACAGACGACATCATCCTTTTATTGGCCATGATCACAACAAAAAAACAAGACCGATGTCATGATCACAACATGCCACCACCTGAGGAACCTGCTCCTGCACCACTAGAACCGGAACCACCCTGTGACATCAGCCGGATAAACTCTAGGCGAGCTGCTGCGGTTGGGATTCGAATGAAGCATGCGCTATGGTATAGATCGTGGAATACTCGACAAGCAGCGTACCACACCAGACCTGCAATAGGGTGACCATTATTTTCCAGCAACTCCAAGCAAGCCTCAACCCCTTTAGCCTTAGCTTCGGCGGCCTCCTTTGCGCGGCTCTCCATTGACTCCACTCGCAGGGCTACAAGCCTTTCTAGTGCCTGCCCGGTGGAGTCGCTGCGGGACTTCTTTGAAGACCCCCTGAGGCAGCACTGTGGGCACTCGAAAATTATACCGTCCAATGCAATTTGTGACCACCACATAATTTTGGATGAGTGAGATCCATACATGCATAAATAGCCACTCATAATTCAATGTGCCCATGATCACAAATTGACACTATTCAATATAAAATCCATAATGCTGAATAATGAGCAAAGAAGATAATTTTCGGACTCAGCATGCTAGTCAACTTCAGCCTGAGACATGCCCGTCAAACCACACGAAGGCGGCAACCAAATGTGTTACAGATCTCAGGAGACTTGACTCAAATTGCTAAAGCTCTACAACATCTCAATTGCTCAAAATTCATACTCATGCTTTGCTAGTCCCCAGGAAAATCAACTAGTCTCGCACTTTCATCGCAAGCAATTGATAAACATCACAAATGCATAAATATGGATAAAAGGACAGCAAGGCACATATTTCATAACGGGGTTCAAAAGCCCATCATACAACACAAAATATAGCAGCGAAAGTTTCATAATTTCATATAAGCAAAAGTAAAACCCATGGTGTGCCAACCAACCCAAAGGACAACCAACCGGGGCAAGAGCGAAACTGCAACTACTCACTACCCTCGCCACCCTCAGCAGGACAATAGTAGGGCACATCAACAATGCCGGCATCCTCTTCTGAAATTTGTAGGCATCGGGTTAAGTACAACATTGTACTTTCAAGTCTTATACATTAATATACATATACATAGAGGAGAAGGGTATGCAAGCTTCTACCCTAAAAAGATGGTATAATGATTCAAGTTTTGCATAAAGCTAATTTTATTGAGCAAGTAGTAAGTTAAAAACCTAACATTTGTATAAATAGCATAATCTGAACTTTTTGGACAGCAAGCATGTAAATTTGAAATTGAATCACAAATAAGCACAACCGGTGCTCTCATCACCATCCATGGGCTACCGTTGCCCAACCATAGATTACAAACATAACTATCACCATATCCAAGACTAAATCAAGCCATTTAACCTAAGTTTGATACTAACATAGACTGACTAACACATCAAGCGATCGTCCTGTGACCGTGGACACGGCTATTCAAGTAGTTTTACTCTGATCAGAGGGATACATCTTTACCCACACGAAATGAACAAGGACCAAATACTTCACACGCACACAGGTGTGACCTACAAGTGATACAAGCTCATAACATGTCCTTTCCTAGTCACACCCCAACCACCTACACCACGCCTAGGCCCCCGACGACTTAGCCACGTGTGTGTGATGTGGCTAAGGCAGGCAAACCATCGTGGGACAAGCCCCTGCCAAAACCAGGCACACCCGGGGCACTCCAAAGGAAAAACCACCCTCACAAATGACCAGCGAAGTGTAGATGATCACAGTGCAACATAGTACTAAGAAAAGCCGGTCCCAAATAAGGCATGTGGAAGTATGTATGGTGCTTGAATAGACGTCAACATGTTCAGTCCTTAACAACCCAGACGAGGTTACTTGCATCAGGTAAAACTACAATCCCATCATCGCCCTATCACCCATCCAAGTTAAAGCATGTTTCCATATTAATCATTTAGTGAAGTAATCAGATTTTATGCCCATAAATCACAGGTGATGAATAAGTTCAATCAATGGCTCCATCCATCGATTTTTAACACTACTAGACCTAAGCATAGATAAGCATCGATGAAACAATAAAATATTCCCAAGTACTTTCATTCATAGGCTACAAGGATAAATGGTAACAATGAAGCAAGGAAGGATATGCAGCAATTAGGTTATAAACAACTCTTTAACCAATATCAATAATTTTGGTGTAAATCAACACATGCATATATATTGTTTCGCAATCAAATCATTTTAGTAAAAGTATGGGTTCCATATGCTTAGATGTTTGCCTTGCTGCTGTGAGAAATCACACTCAACCTCAGAGTCTTGCTCCACGTACTCTGAATTCTCCGAATCTACCGATAAGAGACAAAAATGCAAAAAGATTCAAATAAACATGCATATGAAACATGCTCTATAAATCATGGCCTAATTATAGTAGGTAGAGAGTATGATAAATGATTTTAGGAGCAAGAATCATCTCATTTACATTTATTGTTTGGGAGTTATAAAAATAACAAGCCATATACATTGAAAATGGCATTTCTGTAATTACAAATGAACTACCCTTGGTCATAACATATGCTATCATTTTCTAGTTAGATATCACAAGTGCTATAATTTTTAATTAAAAGAGGATAGCTCACTGATTATAACAAAACTTAGTTCATTGCATTTGGAGTTAAAATGTTTTAGTTATGAATTTTACAAATTCAACAAAAAGAGGATTACTTAATTGTTTAGACTTATTTTAGGAGGTAGTTTTGTCAAATTCTTCTCTCCAGATAAAATATTACATACTCCTAAGATCAACAGCAGTGGTTTCAAAATTTTGGGATTAACCATTAATTTCCTAGAGATTTTACAAGTCCTAGGTGCAAAATAAGTGTTTTTGTGATACTCACAATTTTAGTGACATATTCAGTACAGAAGTTGAAAAGTTTTATTTTACAAACATAAAGATTGCAAGCTTACGAATACATAGAAATTTGGTTCACTCAAAAATGAGCTAGAATGAATTAGTTATGCATTTTTGAAGTTTGCCTATTTTTTCAGTTTTTTTTCCAAATTTCCTTTTGGACTGTTCTTTTGCAAATCGAACCCTAAGACTTTGAAACATTTACAACTAAGTCTAGTCTTCTTCTCCAAACGTACAGAGACAGAGACAGAGCAACCATGGCTAAGCTCAATCTCGAGCTTGCCGGCGGCAAACGGCTGCTCGAAAGGAGGCGAGGTCAAAAGAGAAAATGTAGAGCAAGTCTTTACAATTCCATTTCTCTACTCTACCCAGCCAGTGGTGGCCGGACCGGCGCAGGTGGCAGCTATAGGCGGCGGTGCTCGGGATGCCATGCATGTAATGATGAGGCACTATGGACGGCTCGATCTATTGCATGCATGTCAAGAACATCACATGCAGGATGTAAAACATCAACTAAGGTTGCTACTACTGCAAGCAATTGACAAATGACTCACCGGTTGAACAGGAAAAGACGATGGAGGTGCTAGGTCAAAGTCGGAGAAGACGGTGGTCGATCTCCCTCCTCGCTGCACGGTTCTGAGGGATTCTTGGGGCGTTTTGGAGAGGATGATGAGGCAAAGCTAGTGGCGCAGCAGCTCAGCCAAATTCACCTCGAGGCGGCGGGAACAGCGGTGCGAACCCGCGGCTGCGCGTTGACGACGGTGTGGCCGCGCTCCAGAGCATCCGTGGCGAGGTCGGCATTCCCGGAGATCGGCTGCAAGAAACGGGGCGAAATCAGAGCAGAGGCTACGGCGTGCTGGGATGAGTCAGCAACGCAAGAAAGATGGCGATGACGATGACTAGATGGGCAGCGGTGAAGGCGTCTTCTCGGCGGCCAGCAGGAAGATGAGAGCGAGGAGGACGAGGAGGAGCTCTCTCACTCTGGTTTCTTGGCTCTGTGGTGGATTACAGAGTGAGGAGAGATGCCTGGGGAAGCTAGAGAGCAAGGGGTGAAGAAGGAGAAGCTGCCACGACGTTGCAACGTGTCGGCGTCTTCTCTGTGTCCAGGGTGGGTCCCATGAGATTTTTTTTTCACCAAGGGTGGAGCTAGCCCAGGGACAATGACATGTGGACCCAGGACATGGTGAATTATGCATGAATGAGGAGGATGTGTAGGAACAGAGTGAACAACCGTTTTAGTTAATTTTCAGGAATTTACAAGAACTTTTTTTCTCTCTTTCTTTGTTAAATAGTTTAACCTAGTTAGAAGAATGCTAAAATTGTGGTCTAGTATGGAGATACCTTGAGTTACCTAGTTTCCATTTTTCAAAGTTTCACTAAAAAATTTGAAATATTTTAATTCTGGAAAAAGGTGAAAAGGGGTATGCTGAGATCTAAATTGAATTTTAAAAAGGTCAAAACTAAGTGTAAAAATTCTATACAAATTATATTAAATCCTGATAAATAATCTAGTATTTGAATAAATTAAAAAATCTATACCCTTCTGTTCAACTTAATGCACTAATAGATGTTGGTTTAATTTGCTCAATAGGATTTTGTTTTGTTTCGAAAATATATTTTAATTTAGAAGCTAATGCAAATGATTAACTATGTAACCTACAAACAGAGATAAGTAATCCTAAATACCTTGTACTAAAATTAGGGTTGTGACAAGCACTATCAGTGGATGCCTTTTTTCCCTTACCCCTTGCTACACTGGTGTTGACGAAAAATCCGCATCCAGCCGATAGTGCCATATGTGCGTTGACACAAATCATGTCGAAACACATTAAGGCCTTAGAGTTCTGCTTAGCTCCAGTGCAGGTTCTAAAATTGATAAAATGCGGACGTGCCAGTCAGTTTGATCCTACAACTGACAAGATATATAAATTGAAGATTGCAAAGCCGATCGGCCATCAAGCCGATATAGCAATTCCAGCCGATGTCGATAACAACCGATGTCGATAGGGTTTTGAGCAATCGGCTATATATCCAATGTAGATTCTAATACTTGAATAAATAATGATATAAAGACAATCGGTTGATAATAATGTAATAATACAATAATATAATCCAATAGAAACCAATTGGCCAATAATGATATGATAGAATAAATGCTGATCCGAAGGTTAAAGCGTACATCGGCTGGAGATCCGATGTCGTTAAACCCAAATGATTAAATAATATATTAAGCTTTTGTTATCATTGGCTAAAACCAACTTGTATATAATACTTATAAGCCGATGCAACATCCAGATAACTCATCGGTTGAAACCTCGATGAAATCCTTATTGGTAATCAAAGGCAGGATAGCTTTTATGATTCTAAGCACGACTTAGTAGGTCAAACCCAATTGATGCAGCTTTAAGTATAAAAAGAAGCATAAAGTCTAAACAATCAAGCCTTTGATTAATTTTCAAGATGGTCATGTGTTAAATTTAACCAAGACGGTAAAACCATCAAAGCGAAATTTAACACATCGGATAAGATCGGCTAACCCTCCAATGAAACATTAGCATGAACCTATCGGCTGAACAAGACTTAAATTATTAATAACAATCTAGTAGGTCGAACCCAACCGATGCAGCACAAGATTATATATAATAATCTAATACTTAATGAGCCGATAGATTTGTCTAATGTGATGGATATAACAAATCTATCTAAAGCATCATTGTGATTATAGAGAAATATCGGTTAAGACGGAAGATCAGACCTAACCGAGATAGTCCCAGCTAAACCAATGCGTCTCTAAACACAATGCTATTAAAGATAGAATCGAAATATCAAGTAGGCAAATATATCAACCGAACCAGAGCAATCCAAGAGGTCGAAGTGATACAGCCTTGAACAACACCAATGTAGTCGATACATTCATCAGGGCTGGCGGAACGTTGGACATACCCCTTCGCCGAAGATCGAAAGCCGATGCAGCCCCACGTCAGGTGTCAAGTTTCGCTAGTCGATAAGTAAAACCTCGTAAAAGAGGGTGACGATGCGTCGAGAGTAGTTGTATTGATCGAGAGATATATTACATGGACCCCGGATGTACATATTTATACCCATGGGTGGATACTAGTCCTTATTGGACAAGACACAAACTTTTCTAAAGATAAAGTAAAAGATACAAGTCATGATCGGACTCTAAACAATCTTTCCTAAAAATAAAAGGAAACTAACTGACTCTGCCTAATTAATAGATAAATTGTCATGCTGCATCCTCCTTGAACTCGGCCTCTTCTGGATAAGCTTTCTTCAATTGAATAATTTTCTTAACTGAATCTGCTAAGAATTCAACTGCTGGCGAGTGATAATTTCCATCGGTCGATTCTAGGACTCTGAAGCCGATACTGATTCTAGGCCGATGATGACTTCGGGCTTTACCAAATTTTGCCATTAACAAGTGGGTGATGATGTTGGAGATGGCATTGGTGGTCTATAAGCGGTTGCGAGCTGCGCAATGTCGACGGTCTGCCACTGTACTGTAGCTTGAGGTACGGCTTGTGCAGCTCCAGCGACGTCTGAGTGGTTGCCGACAATGATGCGCCCTGAACACCGCGTGGTGAAGGTCAATGTGCTTAAGAGTATCATTTTTTAAGGTGCTCATGCCTTTCCTGATCTGTCACAGTTATAGACATGCACAAGTTAGATCACACATGCTATGCACATCACAAGGTTTCATCTGAAACAAAGGTGCTTAAAAGAAAGATGACATGCTGTGTGTCAACATTTGTGGGATTGAAATGTACAGGAATAGAGGAAAATTTGTTTCAAACTCCATGTGCACCATGATAGCAGCAATAGAACATGCAAATATATGCATTTAACAAAAATGTAAGACAATGGCATGCACAAATATAATACTTTAATCCCAACCAGTACCCCACTCTCACATGGTTTGCACTTCAAGTGACAGGGGCTAATATATTTTAGCAGTCTTATAAGAAGATAGGCTGAGATATATGAAAGTTTCATTGTGCAGATTATAGCTATTGAACATAAATCATTCAAGGTCAGTTGTACACAATTAATTAAAATTACGTGAATACTGAATAATTGGGAACATCGGTGCCTATATGCCTACATAGAAAAAACATATGGAGCTAATATGCACATATATGCTGTATGTAAGCAGACATGCAACTGTGACTTATTAAAAATCAGTGAACCCAATTGTCTCCCATGAGTCAATGGCCATTTTCCATATTGTGAAAGGTACTGCTCATTTTAGCACTAGTTTTCTCCTAGGTTGTCATAATCTAATGAGCACTAGTGTAGTAATGTAATTATAAAGGACATACTGTAGATTGTCAGAATCCATATGAGCACAAGTATAGTTTCTAGTTTTCATTGCCACATTGGTCAATGCCTATTTTCTGTACAATAAAAGGGCATTTGTTCTAGATAACACAAAATCTGTTTGATCACAAGTACAGTAATATAAATAAAGGACATTTGTAGGTTCTAAAATAAAATACACAATGAAATGATTAGCTTCAATGCCATTACTTCCTTGTTTGTGCTCTGAAGAAGAGAAATGCATGACACAAATTTATTTTAGGCCATGACAAAAGTTTTACTATGCTAAGGTGTGGGATGCAATCACCATTGCTATGTGTGAAATACAATTCCATCAGAAACATGCTTTTTGCCATGAAAATCTGAAACATGCTGAACATATTAGCACTATAAATCACTATTTTATCAACATTGTCAATTTTTTCAGACTTTCTCTGTGACTATATGATTGATATAACTTATGATCAAACCAAAGTACTGTCTTCAACACTGTTTTCATGTACTGTCTGAAAAATAGTGAACAACTTTTCTCTCAAAGTCTACAAGTGTGAAACATACAGACAGTGATACAGAACTAGTATACAAAATTTTATTCACCTATGTGGTAAGCGCAATTGGACAGTATTTAACTGATTACAGCCAATCCTATAAAGTGTTCATTAAAAATTGCAGTTAAGGCCAATGTGTAACCACAGCAGTTGACATCAGTACATACATATATATTACGAAAAGAACATTCGAAAGTGATTGTCACATTTGCTTCTAACATAATGTGACCACCATGATTTTACCTCACAAAAACTGATCTCTATAGCACACACTAGGGCTGTGGCACACCAAATTATTGCCATTGCTAGGAATTAGTGACCAAATTATTGCCATTGCTAGGAATTAGTGAGAATTGCTAGAAAATATGGTTTGCATAATTTAAATGGTCAACAAGTGACATACCCCTTCTTTGCTTTCCCACCATTCATCGTCGACGACAATGGCTGATATTTGCGGATCATGACCAAGGCCAGTAGCCTACGATTCAAGCCATACCCACATGTTGAACCGCTTCCGACACTAGCGCCAAATATACTGCACTTGAGTCCTGTTCACCATCTTGCGGCACTTGTCATACATTTTCTTCACTAAGTTGTCTAATGCCTGAGGCAGAGTTGGTGGTGATGTTGTAAGCTGCAATCTCCTCCAAGCAACTTTCAAGAAACACACGGACCTCCATATCAGTCTAGCGGTGACAGCCATCTGACATCTACTATATCCAAGTCAAGCATTTGAATCGGAAAAAACGAAAATAGACAAGCCGGCATTACCTTGGTTGAGTCGTCGTCGTGGATGACGTCCCAATTAATTGAACGCCTAATGGTTGCAGGGCTCACTCGCCAAACGAACTCGATGACCGCTTCTGGAGACTTGGCGCACACCTTCGTTAGGGCATGAGCAATATGCAACACATCGTCCTCTCCAGCCTTGGCGGCGCCCGCGTCGAAGTTGACGGAGTCGCACGAACCCTCACTGGACTCTAGTTCGGGGGCCCGAACAGAGATTGGGAGGGTTGTAGGGGATTCAACAATCGTCGCACCGAATGCGGTCGGCCAGAGCTCAACCTCTCGCTTCCGCTTCATCGCCCTCGTCTCCATCCGAGCAACCACAGCCTCGGCCTCAAATAGAGGGGGGCCAATAACTCCGCCAGCTTTGCCGCCTTGATGCGCCGAATCACGCCACCTCTGTGCCACACGAGAGTACGACCATGGACTCACCCACGCGGGAAAAGCTGCCCGGCCGGACAGGTGCCGATGATGACGCGCACAGCGAGCACGCCGGCTGGCTTTTATCACCTTCGAGGACTATCACGCCCCGATTTTCGATCGAGATTAAAAATTACCTAATAATACATTTTCCAGAAATTTAATAAAAATTTAAAGCAATTTAATCAAGTGAAATTGTGAGGGAAATTAAATTTTCCAATAAAAATTATGGCCAGAAATATTTTTGTAATATTCCCCGTGCCCTAAAATACTCTCTGAAATTTTTTGTGAAATTTCGAAGCTCAAGAAATAATTCTATTAGCACAAAGTTCACTCAATCAACTTAAATAAAAAGAAAAACAATAAAAACCCTCTCCCTTGCACTTGGGTCGCTTCCGGCCCAAGTCCCCCTTCCCTCCCTCACTTTGGGCCGCTTCCGGCCCAAAGCCTTTCTCTCTCCCGCGGCCCACCTCCCCTCTCTCTCCCCCTCCTCTGCTCCCCTTGGGCCGGCCCCTCCCTCCTTCCTCTCTCCCTCGGCCCAAGGCCGCCTCGGCCCGTTCGGCTTCCCTCCTCCCCTAGTCCACATCACGTCCCTCCCTCTCCCTCTCTCCGACAGGTGGGACCGTGGGCCCCACCTGTCATCTCCTACCTCCGGCCACCACTCCTCCCACGCCTTCCCTCTCCTCCCCGCCAACCTGGCCGGCCACCACCCCCACTCCGCCCGCGCCTCCCGCACCCACTTCCCCTCTCCTCCCCACCCGGTCCGACCGCCACGACCCCACGTCGCCCCTCTTTCCGCCCTCCCGAGCCCACAAAACCCCGTCCCGCGAGCGCCACCCTCACCGCTGCGTCGCTGCCACGCAGGCATCACCACCGCGCACCGCCCGCGCCGCCGCTCGCCACGCCGCGCGCCCCGCGCTGCCCACCGGCCGCGCGCACCACCACCCTCGCCTGGCCGCCGCTAGCGCGCCCGCGCCGGTCACCGGTCGCCGCTCGGCTGCCGCACACCGCCTACGCCGTCAGCCGAGCCGCCGCACCATCCGCGCCCCATAAAAAAACTCGCCCGCGTGCCGCCGCCCCGTGCGCCCGCTACCGCCGCGCAGGCACCGCTTGCCGTCGCGCCGCTTGCCACCGCTCGCCGCTGTGCCACCACCGCCGCCCGCCCGCGCCTGCTCTGCCCGCGTGCGCCGCTCCGACACTGCCACCGCGCGCGCCCGCCTCCCGCGAGCACCGCCGCTGCCACCACCCGCTGCGCCGCCGCTGCCGGCCGCGCACCACTACCGCTCGCGCGCCACCGCTGCGCTACGCCGCCCCTCCACCGTGCGTCGTCCGCCGCCACCCCGCGAGCCGCGCCGCCCTCGCCGTTGTGCCACTGCCGGCCACACGCCGCCGCCTTGGTGCGCCGCCCCGCCCGTGCGCCGCCGCCGCCGCCACTCGCCGGCCGTCCCCGTCGATGCCGCGCCGCCGCCTCGCCGTCGCTCGGCCCGGCCGCCGCCGCCGCCAGCGCCAGGCTGCTGCCTCCCACGGCCGCCCGCGTGTGTGCCACGTTGACGCCATGTGGGTGCCACCTCCGCCCTCCGGTCCGCCGTGGCCGTCACGTGTGCGCCACGTGGTGCGCCCACGGACCGTGCGCGCGTGGACCCGATCCACCGTGCACCCCCCCCCCCTTGAGTGACTGACTGGTGGGTCCCGCCTGCCGGCGCCCTTTTTCTTTTAAGAAAATATTTATTAATTGTGCAGTAAATCGTATTCAATTCCAGAAATTGACTAAAATGGCTCAAAACTTCTAAAATTCATATCTAATTCATACGAACTCCAAACTGAGCCATTCAACTTGCAAAATTCATCTAAAATTGAGCTCTGCATGTTTGTTTACTTTTTATGTACTGTTTAGTTGATTTTTATTAGAGTTTTTTCTTGTTTTGCGTGCCAGCGTGTAGATTCCGCCGTTTCGGAAGTTCGTGCTCGCGAGGAAAGGAGTCCGGAAGATTGTTTGAAGAAGCAAGGCAAGTCACACATTCCCCTTGAGCATGTTGTACCCATTTTACAAAATGTTTTACGTTTGCAAATAAAGTGCATGTTTTGGTAATTACATGGGAATAGGGTTTACCTATCCGTCCGCTTGTGCCATGTTTACTTGTTAAACCGTCCTTTGTTAACTGTGGGTGATAATTTGACTAGCGTAAGTCACTTATGTTGACTTTGCTAGAATTATATATGCTTAGCCATGCTTAATTACCACTAGCTCATTTAATGGGATAATTACACTGTTCACATTAGCTTCTAACGAGCGGTTCGCTCGAGACACCGGACCACGTTTTGTTGGTCGTAATTATCCAACTAAAATATGACTTAATGGTGGGCTGTGGGTGCTTGGTTTTTGTTTGTCGCGCCCATGGCAATTAAGGATCGGTTCATAGGAAACCCTGGAAGAATAACAGTGCTTACCACAAGCAAGAATGGACAACTGCTGGATCTATAGCATAGCTCTTCCCTAGCTGACGCTCCCCGACAAGGGTGGGCGTGATGGAGTTGGGTCGGCCGGGGTATACCGGTTGATCGGCTGCCGGATTCACCGCGGCACGAGGGGGGCTGCCCGTTGCTGGTTAAGGGAGCAGGGGCGAAACCTGAGGTGTGGTGCGCTTGGTTAGGGGGAGTTATGTGAAGGATCTTGTCACGATCACTCGCCATGGTGACGTGTCCGCGCGGACACGGTGACATGACGGTGGATTGTGTCTTGTGGGTACAGTTGCGCACCTTTGGCCAGAGAAAAACTATTCGAATAGCCGTGCCCGCGGTTATGGGCGATCAACCAGATTCACCGTGATTAGTCCCACATGCTTAATTAATTTGACTTAATGAACTGGTGTAGTTCAGGTGGAATGGTTGGGCCTGTTCAACGTGGTTGTAGCATTGTTCAGTGGAGATTTAATCCTATCATAATTAAACAACTGTTTACTGTTTTAAAATATAAAGATTTGCAACCGCTTTTCTGCAAATAGCCACAAGCCTTCCTCCGTCTCCCCTTTGCACGTTTGCATCTTTGGTGTGGCTTGTTGAGTACGGTGATTGTACTCAATCTTGCTATTTTTTTCCCTTTTTAGAAGTTTAGTACTTCTGAGTTGAAGATGAAGTTAGAGGACCAAGGCTCAGACCCCAGTTGAGTTCGTCTGTGGAGTGGAGCTGAAGCCCCACTAGGATTGCCTCTTTCCGCTGTTGTTTTCTTTTTGGTGTGAGGACTAAGTGTCTCTGTTGTAAGTATTTATCGCTTTATTTACGTTTGGGTCTATTTATTGATTTGTCGTTTTGTGTACCCTGGTTGATGCCTGGACAGGGACTTAATACATAAAATGGTCTGGAAATTTGGGAAAATTTCCGGGCGTGACAAGGACAACGCGAACAGATCAAGAGCACTATGTGCTGCTCCGATGCAGCTCAGCTGAATCGAGGAACTAAAGCACTCTTCCGGCAGCTTTAGGCGACCACTGCCAGAAGACAATGCGTGGGGAAGAGACGCTGGGAGAGGACGGGGCTATAGGCGAGGGGAATCGATTCCTCTGCTCGGCCTGCTCGCCTTGATGACCGCCGATGCAGGCCTACAACACCGCCAGCGAGGGGAGGAAGAAAGAGGATCCAAGGGAGAGGAGCGAGAGTGGATGGGGAAAGGGGTTCGGACCGACGGAAAACAGTAGGTGCTAACGGCTGAAATTCCGTCTGTCCACGCCGTTTGCTCCGAGGCAGCACGCGTCGGCTACTTCAATGCGCGGGGTCCATGCTTGTAGTGTACACAACACCACGTCGTTCCGAACCATGACTATCGAACTCGGCCAAAATCAGCCGATGGGCACGCGACTGTCATCGAGCCTTAGCTCACTGGATTAATGTGTGAACGTGGCTACAACGATCTATGGGCCTATGCACATAGGCACACTGCGAAGCTGACGCCTGATGTGATGGTTGATATCCTAGCCGGTTTGGAGGGTAGGTCTAATTAATACGCGGTTGTTCGCGACGCCGACCCGCCTCCCCACTGGCTCACCTGTGCACGACTCCACGTGGGTGCACCTTGATAACATTTTTTTCAAAACATGATACAAACCTAAGTGATTACAACACGCATACACTATCTTCTATTAACATACACACGTACTTTATGCCTATGAGTATCTTCGAAAAATTTGACCAGCATATCTAGACTTGAACCCGGGTGGACTGGTTCCATCACAAAAACCTAACCAGTTGAGCTACACTCACTTTGTACCTTGATGAATTTCAAATCAATGTAAAAAATAAGTTTGAAAAAAGAAACATGCTTGGATCAACCACTAATTAGCCTTTTCAGTGTAGGTACTCAGGGAATTAAGAAAGTATTTTTGGGATTTTTCTCATCAAATTTGTAGAAGCGAAACATGACGATAGAAAGGAGGGGACGACCCTGATCTGCACCTCATGGTCGAAGACGGGAGGAGCTGAGGTGATGGTGACCGGTGGAGAGGGGTTCTTCTTGGGGCCATAGAGGTTAGAGGGGGATTGGGCAATGACCACGAGCTTGACGACGCAGATCCACACCACCATCTAGCTTGTCCGCCGATCCATGCCACCTCGATATGCTCGTCGAGGAGGAGGAGAGGGGAGCGGCGGCGAGGAGAGGAGAGAGGGAAAGGGGGAGTTTTTGTTTTTTGATGGTTTAGTGTTTTTTTAATTTTCATGCAAATTAGAAAACGTAAGTCGTAAGGACTGAAATGAAAAATGTCAACTGGAGCTACTCTTGAAGCTATCGTGCATTTTGAGATAGACACATGGTCTCAGCCTATGTGCCATATCTTCCTCCTATGAGGCCATTCCTAGGGGTGGCTTCCATTGCCGCATTGCAAATACCGATAAGCGGATAGCTGTTTTCACGCATGTGCCCTACATGTTGTTTGGAAGCAACACAGAGGTAGCTTAGCTATCTCCACTCTTATGATACTGAGTTTTCCTTCGCAACAACCATTGTTGATCTTCAAATTTTCTCCCAACCTATTATATAGAAGTCCAATAGAAATTATTTATAGCACTCCTAGACCACTGTTCGATGAGATTTTGTGCACCTTTTTAGTGAAACTAAAGTTGATTACTGGCAAGCACACGCACAAATGCACCAGAGAGTAATAGTGGGTTACTTGCCGGACACCTGGGCCCACGGGTCAGCAGATGATGAACGTCAATATGGGAGAATTGATCAGCAGCCATTCTTGATCGCTGCAAGCTGGCCAATAGCAGGCCTGTAAAAGAATGGAAATGAATATTCTATTGATGATAGAATTTCAACGTATGACTGTTTAATGGAAACACACCATCACAGTATCACTGTGAGATGGAAGTTTTCTGGAGTGCATAAGCATGAAAATGAGAGGCAATTAAATGGCAAGTAATCTCTGCAATTTAGGATCATTCGCCGGAGTCATGCACTGGCATAATCACCGACTTGCAGCTGCTATATAATGGCCAAACAAATTCATTCATGGGGAAGAGGCAGCAGACAGAGGAGACACTCACACTCACACGCACAGATCAGAACGCACGCGGCCAGAGAGGAAAGACCGGGGAGAGCAAGCACTTGGCACTCCAACGTGATACCATGACGAACTATACTTAGCTTTCTTTTTCTTCAATTTATGCATGCAGGGTGTTCGTCGGTGGAGCTGCAGAGTTGCCATCGAAGTCACCGTTATCATCAACAATGCCCGGCGAGATCATCAAGCCACACACAGCTGCGTTGTGCCGGAGCCCCGCCTACTAGCGCCAACGCCAAACTCGTCGCAGGCGACGTCCTCGTGCTGATGGCCTTTGGTGACAAAATTTTCGATGATTTCCTCCTCTTCATTCATGGTGGATCAATTATAAGATAACCAAGTGCTTCTGAGACGTCATCACCTTTAGGCTGTGGCTTCGATCTTTCTCATCTGTTTGCTTAGCAGTTAGGTCATCCAACCTATTTCACAACTCATTGAACTTTTTCTACTGATTTTGTGAACATAACCTCTTAAAAATGTCCATCATACTCTTGTTCCTAAAATGTTTGTAGAAGTTAGCACCTATATGTCTCATACACCATCTGCTCCTAACATCTGGCCACTTGGCTACACCGTACTCAAAGCTATCATGCTTCAAATCATCAATAGCCCGCATCATGCCCGCGTGTCGGTCATATATTAAACAAACATCATGTCTTCCCTTGACAACATGTTCCTTGACTCGTTTTAGGAACCAATACCAGCTATCAATATTCTCACTCTCAATGAATGCAAAAGCAACTATACCATAATCAGAGCTACCATGCTTCAAATCATCAATAGCCCGCATCATGCCCGTGAGTCAGTCATGTATCAAGCAAACATCTAGTCTTTCCTTGACAACGTGTTCCTTGACTTGTTTTAGGAACCAATACCAGCCGTCAGTGTTCTCGCTCTCAACGAATGCAAAAGCAACTGATAACAATTGGTTGTTTCCATCAACACCTATGGCTGTCAAAATTTGGCCTCTATACTTACCGATTACGAATGTACCATCAATGCATAGGATAGGGCGACAGTGCATAAATGCTAGGATGCAAGCGGCAAAAAAATAGCAAAATGTTTCACCGCCTCCTTCAAATCGTCCAATTCGGCATAATGAGCACGCTGCACGATCTTATCCTCCTTATGCTCCCACAGCATGTGATGGCCCTTCGAGATAACAAGGCGAGAAAAATCCTCGTTGCAAAAATCTAAAGGCATAGGAGTATCCTTGTTAAACGATGCATCTCCAACATCCTCCTCGTTCTCCGCATCCTCTCTATCCATCAAATTTCACAATACTACCAATCCTCTCTCCCTCGTCAACCTTCTCGGTTTCTTGCGGTTCAGAATTGCCTTGCTCTATCCTTTCCACTTCCATACTTCCCACATCACTAGGCTTAGTTGGTCCCTCGTCATCCCCCATAGCCACATCCATTGTGTTCCTCTTCTCATACGCCTAAACGAGAATGGCAAGTGACCAACAATGTTCACATGTCATCTCAACATATCTTCTTCATATATCGGTGCAATCCATAGACCTTATTTCCCAAATATAGCCTACGCGTTGATAGTTAACCATAACATAAATTGTAAAGCTATGGGTCTATGGATTTTAAAGCCTCTCATCAACCAGTTGCATATAGCCCCAAAACTCCTTTCGATGGTCCTATCAATGCCTTTAGCCACACATTTGAACTCAGATAGATCTACTCTATTCTGACCATATCTAACATTGCCTTCACCGTAATACAAGTCGAATATCAGCTTACTTCACATATCTGTTAACGCATAAAGTCTCGTTATCATACATTAAACTAAACATAATTGCTAAATATGTTCCTACATGTATAATTAAATAAACATGTCATAAGGTTACTAAAACATATATACATACTAGACCTACTAACATAATATTTCTATACTAATTAATAACTTGCAATAATATTGTCCTTACTAATACTTCCAATGTGTTGAAATGTAAATGACAAAAAACATTTTACCTCCAGTCGAGTACGCAATCCGGCAGGGCTCTACCGCTTCCTTCGTACCCCTCCCATGACCCCTCTTTCTTTTTTTCTAGAATTTTGAGGAATAAATTGAGATTTTCGGAGGGAAGGGGAGGCTTTTATAGCCGGAGTGAATAAATCGCCATCCCCTAGAGTGGTTTATGCTGTTTAGCTGGCGCNNNGGGGCATGCCGTGCAAATTTTGCAGGCAGTCCCCCCTCCTGACGATAAATCGCCCTACACTTGGGCGAGAAGGGACCACCTGCATAAATGTCGCCGGACGACACGTAATATTCCCCGTCCTTCCTTAAGACGATTTATATGTCTCACCCTATGAGAGAGCAGGACGAGTATATTTTGGTAAAATTTTGAATCAGAAATTTATTTTTTAAATCTTTTAATAAAAAATATATAAAAAATCGCTGAAAGACTTTGACACCGAAGAATTCAGCTGCAGCCCATATCGTCGTGGGCTCTGACGTGCCCGATCCCATCTTTCCAAGTTTTCAAGCCAACTCCAACCAAGCAGCGTGCGATTGGAAGTGGAAATGTTAGTAGCCAGGGTGGGCTGAACATGGGCTAGCTCAAGCAACGTGCGATAGGTGGGCCACACATGGGCTGGCACAGTTGCTTGCCAAGCCAAGTCCAATTCAAGAGAGAGAGAGCGGCATACAAGAAGGAACGACAGCTATACTGCTTAGTTGTTCGAGATCTCCAGCCATGGCTTGGATTGGATTGTATTGAGTTTGATTGAAAATAAAACTTGTGGCTTTGGATTAGGAAAAAAAATACAAGCCATAGAGGTAGGGAAAAAACTTGAAACTCGTGGCTTATATTGAGTTTGATCAGGCTCAAATTTGTAGTTATAACGAGACGAACAAATCGAGCCAATGACAACCCTTGTTGGTGCCCGCGCTCTGGCTCATGCAATAATAATTATCATGCATGATATGTTTGAGTGATGGTGTAATAGAGGCTATAAGTCAAATTAGCAAAGTCAAGCTTAACACCGACGCACTCTGTGACCTTCTCTAGAGAGCTAGGCATTTAGTTTGTTGAGATAACATACCTTAATATGCCGAGTTAGCTCGTTATCCACTTCTAGCCATGGGGACTCCAATAAACTAGCGGCGTATGAGATTAGTGATGACATGTCAAGCAACGACCAAACAAAGCAAAAGCAAAGACTGCGCCGTTAGAGGCTGGCAAAGCGACGTGAGGTGGCAGGCTAGCAACGGCGAAGAAAGGGGAAATAGGAGATTGTCATTGTCGAAGTGACGGTGGTAACGGCCAACAACACAGTGAGGTATCTCGAACCAGGGTTTACTTTACCGTCGAGGCAGCGGTTACCGCGCGATAACCGTGACAAACCACACGAAACCATATAAAATTTATCAAAATTTTAAATTATTTTTTAAATTTATTTGAATTTAAGACGGTTACCGTAGTTTTTCTTTTACCGTACCACGCGATAAGCGCGGTAACCGCGTGGTTTACCGTGATAAAGCAACCCCTGTCACGAGCTCATCTCTTAATATGCTAGCGGTGCTTCAAAATGACAGAGACATGGCATGCAAGTTGAAGCATAGCAGTGTGATAGCAGAGATTTAGCACAGCACAACATGCTACCAGTGTAACTGCAAACGTGACAACTCAACCATCATCGATACATCGTTGCATCGTATGATCTATGATCAACATTACCTGGGATAAAACCATAATTTAATTAAAACTGAACCGGATTTTCTCGATTTGTTTTTTTCCTGATTTTCTTTTCTATCTGGTGATTTCGGCTGCCTTCGTTCAGAAACCGAATTTTTAGAAAACATCATAAATCTAGGTATATTAACCAAAGAAATCGAACGCCTCTCTATAATAAGATGTTGCCCACATATATCATCATGACTTTGTTTTTAGAAAACATCATAAATCAAGCTATATTAATCAGAGAATGTTTACATGACACACTACTAGAAATCAAAAAAAAAATCCCTTCTCCTATTAGCTACTTACATTGCATATTAAACCAACCTCTAATAGCACTTAGGCTGAGTTCATTTCTTTGTTTTCCTAACTCAGCTCTCTCGTTTTTCGCGCGTACGTTTTTCAAACTGCTAAACGGTGTGTTTTTTGCAAAAAGTTTTTATATGAAAGTTGCTTTAAAAAATCATATTGTTCCTTTTTGAAAAAAATTTAGCAAATATTTAATTAATCATGTGCTAATGAGTCGCTTCGTTTTTCGTGCGAAGTGAATAAACTTTCAACATCAACTACCGAACACATCCTTATCCTTAGAAGCCACCCAAATCCGCCCTACCACCTTACTGCTACTATGAGATCCATGTTGCGTTGATGCGTGGTGTGCTTACCAAATCCCTCGTTCCCCTCTCCCTCCACAAGTCGCTTACAAAAGGAGTACCCGACACCGCACGGGCCGATCGAGCGCGAGAGCCACTGCCACTGCCACAATCCCCCCCACTACCCCTGCTGGCTGCTCCGCCCCAATACCTTCCCGCTTCCGTCGTTCTCGCCCCGTCTCTCCCACGAGAAACCATTCCTTTCACCAGCAAACGCCCCCATGCTGAGCTATCCATCCCCAGCTTGCAGCTTCCCGCTGATTTAGTTAGCTCGCTACTACTGCCGCCCCGTGCCCCTCGCCGGTCGGTCTCCATTGCCGCAAGAGGCGAAGGGCTCTAGGCGGCGTAGCAAACGCCATGGCCGCAGGCAATGGCGCCGGCGGCGTCGCCGTCGCTCTCCTCCTCTTCCTCGCCACGTCCGCCCTCCTCGTCGCCGGCGACGACCCGTACCGGTTCTTCACGTGGACGGTCACCTATGGCGACATCACCCCGCTCGGCGTCAAGCAGCAGGTATGCGCGCGCGTGCATTGTTTCCGCCGGTTTCCATCAACGCTTCTTGTGCACGGGACGAGCCGTCCGATTTAATTTACTGGTTTTTTGGGTGAAAATGCAGGGGATCCTGATCAACGGGCAGTTCCCGGGGCCGACGATAGAGGCCGTCACCAACGACAACCTCATCATCAACGTCTTCAACAAGCTCAACGACCCATTCCTCCTCTCCTGGTACGTGGTACACACTATACATGATGAACTGGCGTACGTACGTACTTGATTCATTACTTGTACATTAGTACGTATATATATATCCGTGAGTACCATGCCATGCAAATTTAATCAGCCCCAACAGCATCAATCCTAACAGCCAACTAAAATCCATGTTTTTCTATAAAATATAAACGATCTCTAACGACCACATAGCAAACTAGTACTTAGCAATTCTCTCGATTTCAATTAAACCTTTTGCAGTCTGTTCTATTCCGTGTTTTGATGTGTTTAATTGCCCATGTTCTGATACATGGTTTAGTCGTAGTAGTTAGTTTTCAGAGCTATCTCGTGAGCGCAGTGTGTTGTGCTCTTTTCGATCCCAGTGAGCTTGCCACACACTGTACCTACCGATCCTTTTTAAAAACCGGACTTAATTAGCATTATCAAAGAGGGCTAACCCACATGCCCTACATACATAGCAGAGTACACATGTGTATAGTACATCGTCTCGTCGGTTTAGCCTTACATTTCGTGACAGCTCATGTCATTAGGCCGTTCGGATCGCGCAGGGCCAGGCTGAAATGACTGGAAGACTGATTCCCTGTACTACTAAGTGTACTGTGATTCGGCTAGTGGACCAACCCTTGTTAGTCTCGGTGACAGGTGGGCCCGCGCAACGGACTGTGCCCTGGTCAGCCAGTAGTCAGGCTGTTCGTTTGTCAACGAGAATTTTGCCGTAAAAAAACATATCTGATCCGCATTAGAATCGACTCCTAGAAAATTATTGACGGTGGTGAGGGACACGAAGCACATGTTCCCGAGCGACTAAACGCGTCTCCATCTCCAAGTGAGGCAGCAAGCAGGGACGCACATGACCACTACATGAGACAACAGAAGGCAGCTAGTGATGCAGCAGAGTAGTCGCAGACAGATAGCTCCAGATTTCGGCGCGCGCGCAGATCAGATCTAGCGGCACGTTGGGTCACACTAGCGTCGTATCCATTCCTTTTTCCCGCCCTTTTTTGAGTTCTTCTCTCTTTTTTTTTTTGCATCTTGACATTCACAGATGGGGAATAATAATGAGCAGTTGAGCACGGGGGGGCCAAGCTCAAGTACACCGCGTCCCGTGACCCACTGAGCAAGTGAGCAGCCACGATCCTCGCGCGGCCGCGCGTTATCCTATCGCGTATTCGCGTGCGCTCTACTTCCGCACGGGCCACGGCCCCGCGCGTCGGTGACACCGCGCCGCGCCGCGCCATGTGCCGCTTCCGTGCGGCGGGTTCCCGTGGGAGCCAGCCTAGCCGAGACGTAGCCGACACGAGACGATGCGGGCGCGGGTGCTAGGCCCAGGCCCGCAGATTCGCCGCGCGCGCGGGCGTGTGACCGCGTCCTCTTCTGCAATTCTGAAGGGAAAAAGTGTGGCAGCTCGGTCACGGGCCCTCCTGTTGAACTCGTAAAAAACGCACCCAAAAAAAACAAAACAAAGAAAAGCTAGGATGTATTTGGTTCGTAGTCAAGATTGGATAGGATATATCCATTCATATTTATAGGAATAAGATGATCTTGTTTTTTTTGGTTGGGTGGATATGGCCATCAATTTTTTGTTTGGGTGGATGGATAAGAAGGGACGAGATGAAACCAATAACATATTAATTAATAAAAAATATGTTAATTATTATTAATATAACCATAAATATACTAATTAACAATAAAATATACTAATTATATATGATTAACACTAATTTTGATGAGTTAATTACTAATTAACAATAGAATGTATTAATTATTGCTAATCAATTACTAATGATTAAGATTAGCAAATGTGAATATTCTCATCCGGTCAATTTGATCGGATACGCTCATCCAACATCTTCATGAAATATTTACTCTCTAAACCGTCATATCAACCATCGCCCACCAACCAAACACACTGAAAAAAAAAATTTGGATCACATCTTTCGTTAGGGATATAAGAGCGAGCAAGCTGTCGTTTTCGCGGTGTCGGTGGAAGGGCGGCTAGCCAAACAGTGGCCATGCGGCGGAGGGAGACTCCAAGCTTGGGCACACACGGGAGCAGTAGTTGCATGCGTCGTTGCGTGACGGCGACGTGCTACGTGAAGTGCGTTAAATACGTTGCGCTGGCTGCGTGCGCAATGTGCTTGGCCGCGCGCGTGACGCGTCGTGACACGCTCGCTCACACACGACGACCGACGGCGCACACGCAAGAGATCGATACGGTCGACACGGAATGACGATACGTACGTTCGCCCCGGCCCCGGCGTCGTCTTTTAGTAGGCGACGGGGAGACGCGAACCAACGGTGCCATTCATGGCGCATTTGGCATTTGCACGATGCAACTGTGCAAGTCGCAAGTCGCAACGTCTGTCACACCATGAGACTTTACGAACGTGTGTGCGGTGAATTAGTCTAGCTAGCTAGGCGGCATTCCAATTAAACCGGAGGGTACATTTTGGGGGCGCTCAAGTTGAAAAATGTCAATTTCTCGTTGCAAGTACGTACGTTGATGTACAACCGCGGCTAGCTGCTGCGACCTGTACATGTGTGTAAATATACTATGCAGGAGAAGTGTACGTGTATACGACAATGGCGCAGACAAGAGAACGTGCCAACTCCATGCATGCATGGACGGCGGCATGTGTGTCCTCGTGACCACGACGACTACGAGGTCGCTGTCCCAGCTGATAGTGCCATGGACACATTATATGCAAAACAGTCCATTAATCAATGACCAGCAAGTTCCTCAAAAAAAAAAAAAAGACCAACNNNNGATATGCAACGGCAGTTCAACGCATTAATTGTTCAAACTTCTGATCAAAATTCAAAAACCTATCCACTAAGCAGTAAATCAAATCAAACCACTGCACAAGGTGCCGTTTGAGTTCATTTGCAGTTCTACTTTTTTAATTAAGACACCGTGAGCCTGAGCAAAATACACTATCATCTCAGAATCTGTCATTCGTTTTCCCATTCACAAATCATGAGTCGAACCATCAAATTTTGCAGAGACAACGGCATACACATGCTCACCACTAGATATGAATTTCACGTGCTCACTAAGGGACGACGTCGTTTTAATTTCTTTCTCAAAAAAACTTTTACATGTTCTTTGATGACTCTGGCATTTCTCTGCTTTGGAATCTGGCGTGCATGATCGAATCCTGTAATCGTGGTACGTGTAGCATGAATGAACTGATAGATTGTGAATTGGGATGGAAGGAACGGGATACAGCAGCGGCGGAACTCGTTCGAGGACGGCGTGGCCGGGACGACGTGCCCGATCCCTCCCGGCGGCAACTTCACCTACATCCTGCAGGTGAAGGACCAGATCGGCACCTACTTCTACTTCCCCTCGCTCGCCTTCCACAAGGCCGCCGGCGGCTTCGGCGCCATCCGCGTCCTCAGCCGCCCCATGATCCCCGTCCCCTTCCCTCCCCCCGCCGCCGACTACCCCCTCCTCATCGGCGACTGGTACAAGGCCAACCACACCGTACGTAATAACCTCAAACTCATCGATCACACGCCATTCATTTCTTGAAATGTGCTGCAATCTGATTCAGAGACTGATCAGCATCTTGAATTGCACAGGACTTGAAGTACATGCTCGACAGCGGCAAGGCCCTCGGCTTCCCCGACGGCCTGCTCATCAATGGCCGGAGTTGGGACGGCTACACCTTCAACGTCCAACAAGGCAAGTAGAGAATTATATCAGCTTCTGAAACTGTAGACCTGTAGTAGTGCTCCGCAATCGTCATCGCGTTGAAGTACAAGGGCTCCTTTGGATCACATAAATTTTACAGTATTTCCACCGGAAACAGTTCAGTTCCCGTGAAATTTCTCCAGAATCCTACGTTCCAAAGGAGCCATAAATAGATTTGTTATTTCGTGCAAATTTTTCATGCCGAAAAAACATGTGCAGGGAGGACGTACCGGTTCCGGATCTCCAACGTGGGGTTGTCGACGTCGCTGAACGTCCGGTTCCAGGGGCACACGATGAAGCTGGTGGAGGTGGAGGGGTCCCACACCATGCAGACCACCTACTCGTCGCTCGACGTGCACCTCGGCCAGTCCTACTCCGTGCTGCTCACCGCCGACCAGCCGGCCTACGACTACGCCGTCGTCGTCTCCACGCGCTTCACCTCCAGGATCATCTCCACCACCGCCGTCCTCCGCTACTCCGGCTCCGCCGGCAAGTCCCCCGCGCCCCTCCCCGGCGGCCCCACCATCCAGATCGACTGGTCCCTCAACCAGGCCCGCTCCATCAGGTCAGTGACACTGTGTGACAGTGGCTTCACATCAGCTCAGCCGGTGAGCGCCATAGCTGACATTGCGGTGGTGCGACGAACGCTCGCAGGTGGAACTTGACGGCGAGCGGGCCGCGGCCGAACCCGCAGGGGTCGTACCACTACGGGATGGTGACGACGACGAGGACGATCAGGCTGGCGAGCTCGTCGGCGACCGTGAACGGGAAGCAGAGGTACGCGGTGAACGGGGTGTCGCACGTGAACCCGGACACGCCGCTCAAGATCGCCGACTACTACAAGATCGCCGGCGTGTTCTCGGTGGGGACCATCTCCGACAGCCCCTCCGGCGGCGGCGGCGCCTACCTCCAGACGGCGGTGATGGGGGCCAACTACAGGGACTACGTCGAGATCGTGTTCGAGAACCCCGAGAGCGAGGTGCAGTCGTGGCACATCGACGGCTACGCCTTTTGGGTCGTCGGGTATATATGCACGAAATTGTTCAATCTCTTCATGAATTATAAAAGTATTTGCAAATTTGATCTTCTGCTGATATGAATGAGTTTGGAATTTGTGAGCAGAATGGATGGAGGGAAATGGTCGTCAGCAAGCAGGCAGGGCTACAACCTGCGGGATGCTGTTTCGCGGTACACTGTTCAGGTATGGGTGCTGTGATTTACTGATTTGTTCTGAATATGCTAGTGCCCTGAACTGAAACTGGACTTGATTTGCATCTTTGAATTTTGAACTAACTGAGAAGTCGAGTGGAAATGTCCAAACGATAGTGATAGTTTGAGTTGAATAGTCAATACTGGGTACCACAGAAGTGTGGTTGAATCAGAGTCTATGGTTCAGTCAATTCAGGTTAACTTGAATCAGAATTTACTGAAGTTAGGCCGGCCAAGTGAATGTTCCTTTCTCAAATCCACCACAAAATGAGCCTGAAGCAATGTTTTCCAACTCAATAAATCACTATTCTAAAGCAGCAGTGCAATCTTGAACACAAAGTGAATGTTCCTTTTAGCATTGCATTGATTATTCCAACTTGCGCATTTGGCCCGGCGTGTTTGATAAGCTCTCGCCGGTGCCCTTTCAGAAACGTTCTGTTAGTGATCGATCTCTATCAGGGAAGTCATAGTGCCGCACTCACAAGCTTTGGGGCGTCCTATCACCACATTTCACTATCTTGGACCTTTTTCCTCTCCTTTCCAGAACTTCTCTTTCTTGAAAAATAGAACTAAAAATATTTCAAGCCAAGAAAGTCTTCCACATTCCTTTTCAGACAAACGAAAGATAATGAAATTCTTGCACATCTACATTGCTCACCTTGAGATGTGGAGTACTATTTTTCAAGAGTGAATTTAAACATCTCGAGAGGATGTCCCCTCGTTGTTTGAATGTCATTCAAATAGTTATTAAAAAATTAAAAAAGTGTATTAATATGTGATTATATCACTCTACAAACATACAAGTTAAAATTCAACTTTTACAAGTTATAACAAAAAACAAATAAACTATGGCTAGTTAATGTATATTCACAATCAAATTTATTTTTTCGTTGCAATATATAGAAATTAAATTTGACCATGCATATTTGTGGAGTGTTCTATCACATATTATTTTATCTTATTAATTTTTTTCAATTTTTTTCATAATCATTTAAGTGAGATGCAAATAACGAGAAGACATTTTCTCGACATCCCCTCGAAAGTTTATAATAGTTGCTCCTATTTTTCATCTTGCTGTAGAGTCTACCTCTGAAGCATTTTGAGCATTGCCAGTTCCATCTTCATTGCCATCTCTTGTACAAAACTTGAGAACAGCTATGAATCAATAAACAGAAACATCTCTGTCCCTTGTTTTGTGCAGTGATCATGATCTCACTCACTAACTCTGTTTATTCCATCAGGTTTACCCTAATTCATGGACTGCAATCTACATGCCTTTGGACAACGTGGGCATGTGGAACGTCCGGTCGGAGAACTGGGCGAGGCAGTACCTCGGGCAGCAGTTCTACCTCCGCGTCTGGACGTCGTCGACGTCGTGGCGCGACGAGTACCCCATCCCCAAGAACGCCCTCCTCTGCGGCCGCGCCGCCGGTCGCCGGACGAGGCCGCTCTAAAGGAAGACGAACCGCAGATTAAGCTGCTCACCAGAGAATGTCCGTGTCATGAGAGGATGGCATGCACACTGGTGTGGAGCACTACTGTTAGGCCCACAGAAAAATTTCACCCCTAAATATTGAAAGATAGCTAGCTCAGACATCTGAACTGCAGAATGGATGCAGTTTCTGAATGCAGATCAGAGTCGGCACTGCCCTGAATTTGTTGCCATTGCATCATGTAATTGTTTTGGTGGTGGGTATAGTCGATATATCATTGTAGCGTCTTAAATTGTCATGCTGTTCTTTTAAAAAGGATTCGATAATAAACCGAGTATATGTTACTGTCATGTTCGCGTCAATGGCATTGCTTCTTGTTCGCTTGATATCTTGGGTTTTGTATTTTTTAAGGGACAAAATGTGCATCTTGGGGTGTTGATCATCATCAACTGATTAATGGTAATTATCTAGAAAGAACTGATTAATAACTACACGTCTACACCAAACAACACATGGCTGACTAAGTGTTACTATCTAGTACTGCGTGTGCAGAGAAGAGGACCAAGTAGCTGTACTGAGGAGTGAAGAAAGAGTATACTAGCACAAGTGGGCTTTATAAAACAGAATTTGCAGAAGTGAAGAAATGAATAGCCTCTAGCAGCCGCCGCTGGGCCGCCGGCAGCCTGTGGTGTCCTCACACACCGGGGTTTGTAGATCCTTCCAAACAAAGACATACCTTCTTGTTTTAACACTGACATTTTAGCGGTGGCAAGGAACTTCAGGGCAAACGAAAGCATGCACGCTTTCTAGGTACTGAGGATTCTCTACCAATGCTATGGATGCCAGGGCTTGAGCTAGGTCTGTCTCCAAAAATTGATTTAAATTTTGTTATTTCACCGTGTAAATTTTGTAAAAAATGAGTACTTCATTAATCGAGCTTTATTTTAACCCTAGTCTTATATAATTTTTGGCTCCACCACTGGATGCCATACAGATGCTAGAACATAAAAGTACCTTTTTAATTGAAAATGTTACACATATATATAAGCAAATTTTTACAAACCCTTTAAAAAGCTGATGTGGGACAATACAATTGCATCTTGACTTTCCATAACTACTTTGTTGATTAAATCAAACAAACGAGATATTTGTTTATAAAAGTTAATGTAGGCATGTTTTAGTGCATATAGCTAGAAAAGTGTTTTTATGCCCGAGAAGATATCCCCTTGATCTTGCATGCACCTAAATAGTTATAATAATTATTTTTTAAAAAATTGATAAGATAGATTAATGAAAGATATATTACCATACAAACACACAAGTTCAAATTTAGACTTCTACAATCTATAACAAAAATAACAAATGTAACTATAAATTTATGTTAACTAGTTTCAGTTTAACTTGTTTATTTATAACTTTAGAAGTTGAATTTAACTTTTTATGTTTGTCAAGTGATATATAACATATAGCAATGTAAGAAAGAAGGATGTTCCTCTACCACCTACCATATAGCTAGCATTGTTGTTTTTTTATATATCCATTTTCATCTTTAAGATGGTTTTACACTCAATAAAAAGAAATCCTTCACTACTGTGGAAGGACTATACCTCGATTACGGTATTTGTAGAGTACAGAGATCATTGATACCAGGGTATACACGAGATTGAGATAAAAAAGACAGGAGACAAGGATTTTTATACATGTTCGAGCCCCTTAACTGATAGATAATAGCTCTACTCCTGTTGGCCAAAGCCGGTGTTGCCTTTATATATCAATATCATACGAGTACAATATTTGGGATGACCTAATCTAGTCTTTGTTGTCTTGGCGGCTTGGAACTCTCACATGTAGTCGACGACTAGTGTAGTTTTCTTCTTCGAATATAAACTCGATAAAATTGAAGGCAGCTCTAGATCTCTCATGTCGGCCTTTGTGGTTTCAGATTAGGTCTATGTAGGCATGCTTTGGATTGTCTAGATCCGTATTGGCTTGTCTTCATTTTCTGTTGACGTGTCTCTCTTCTCCTCGAGGGTATTGTATTTATAGTGAAGAACCCGAAGAAATAGAACATGATACAGATTAAGGAGACCTTATCTTTTTCAACTAGGACTCTAACATCTTTTATTCCGGAAAGATAATTTCCTTCTTTATTCGTTGTATTTTTTAATCAAAAGATACCTTCTCGTATACTATTAGATATATAGTACTTTCATATATCGCGAACCGATGTATAGAAGGTATGTCTTATTCTTGACGACACTAACAGCTACCTACTTTCTTCAATCTCATTTCTACAGTACCAATGTACCACTCATAGTTACTAGCAACAACGTTAAGAAAGAGGTGTTGCGTTTTTTTAGGCTGGCCACTAACCTTACAATGTATTTTTCATGAGTCTAATGGCTATGTCTTTCGAGGATAAGTACGCTGTGACATCTATAACCTCTGGTGTTAATGTTTTCTTTATGTCTGGTGACGGACACTTTGGAGCTAGAAATTGATAGGTAGCAAGCCCCATGTTATCCACCTCATGTTTGGATAAGAATAGAACTTAGCTCATGCCATTATGACATCACCTTGGCCTCGTATTTCTTTAGTACAGAGATAAACCCGACCTGCAAGCAGCAACTGCTGTAGTGGGAGGACAACAACAATGATAAAGCCTAGTCTTTAGGCGACAATCATCTCCTTCAACCCGATTAGATGATGATATGTCAAAGGGAGCACCTACCCATGTTAGAGCAATACGAGCAGGGAAAACATAAAATAGGGCATGTAATATATAACCTATGAATTCTATGTGAAGACGTGTATACGGATGATTTAAGATCGACACGTTATTTTAGTTTAGTGTGAAGTGTCGATACAGGAGATCTCATCCCAAAACCCGGCAATGCCCCACCATCAACTCTCACCGGCTCTCGAACCATCCAACGGCCGAAACCGACCCAATCCAACGGCCCCTATTTTTTCCCCACCACAGCACCACCTCTCCACTATCCAACACATCCCGTTTTTTTAAAAAAATCAAAATCGCGTCTCCTCTCCCCTTCGCATTTTGGCTTCCCCTTCCTCACCTCACCCCATGCCTCCTCTCCCCTTCCCTCTCCTCTGTCCCCCACGCTCCGACGTCACTGCCAGGTAGGCCCCGTCATGCACCAGCTGCCTCCCCCCGCGCTCGCCTCCGCCTCCGCCTCGTCGTCGTCGTCGACGACGACGTCGCTCGTGTCGCGCGCCCGCACCGCGATCCACTCCGCCGCCGCCCGCGTGCTCACCGACATCAAGGCCGACCTCCGAGGTACGTGCGTGCGTCCGCGGCCGCGCCCCCGCTGCCGCGCTCCCCGGTTTTGTTGGTGTTGGAATCTGACGGCATCCGGCCGGGATCGGCCGCGGCGCGTGCAGATGCGGACGGATCCGGGGCGCTCAGGGCGCCGTCCCCTCGGCCCTCGGCGGATCGGCAGCCCGACTCCGCCGCCGCCGCCGCCGCCGCTGCCGTCGTGTGTTCGCCGCGAGACGAGGTACGCGGGTTAGCGAGTTGAGTTGGTGATGCGTGGTGGATGGCGAGGCTGTGAATTCGTCCGTGATAGGGGTGGTGAACTGATTAGTTCCTGATGGAGTTGCTCGCGATTCGAGGATGACGAGTTAGTTTTGACCGTACGTGGCTCTGTCCTGGTAGTCGCGGCCTTCAAGTAAACAGTGTCGCTGTTCTGAATTGGGGCAGCTTTGGCGGGTAGAAATGGTCAGACAGTTCAGTTAGCAGCAGTAACTTGGTTTGATGAGCTTTCCGAATGAACTAAATATCTACATGGCGCTTACACTGAGATTCCTCAAGGCTGTGGTTTTAGACCTTGTGGATAAGGTTGGGGTTTTCATCTCAGTTCTAGTGGATCTGTCGGCTCTAAAATAGTAAAATGTTGAGTTTGCGAGAGTAATAAGTGGCGATTGTGTTATGCTTCTATAATTAGCACTTGATATTTGATCCATCTAGAAAGCCTTTTTTTTTGGGTTAATGCTTACCAACCAATCTTGTGAACTTTCCCATGTACATGCAAGTTAAGATGCTAAGAGCCTTAAACTGCTAAAGAAAATATTTCTTACTTGCATAAGCTATAAAAGGAAAATCTTTCTTCAGGTCCCAGATATAATCCCCTCGCCAGATGGGGATAGCTCAAATATTGAACCTTACTCAACTTCTTCAACAAAGATGGCCTTTCCTTCAGTTTCAGTGGTTAAGCAGCTGGTTGCTGCCATTGAGTAAGTTCTCTCCTTAGCATATGTTATCCAGCATTTGGATTGGCCCCATATATCATCAATAATTAATATTAATAAGGCACAAACTGCATTGCACCAATAATGGCTGCATCATATTGCATTTGCACTTATGATCAAATTTTTATTCAAGTGATTTGTTCTTATTACTATTTTTTGGACTATATGCATGATATATGTACAAACAATGTATTCTGTGCTCTTGTAGCAATGGTAAAAATTTCAAGTCAATGAATGCTATGAGGTTTAATGGAGACCAATTACTGAAAGAGAAGGGGGGCTTGAGCTTATCTGTTGTCAAATCACTTGTTCGGCGTGAAAAGGATGAACGATCGAGTTCTGAATTTGTTGGCGATGATGAAACACAATCTTTGATGTACTCATTGTTCAAATTAGGTATGTTTTTGCTTTGTGTTCTGAGGATGTTTGCTTGAATTGTGGCTATTCTGGCATTTGAATTATGATATATGCTTGTCTTTTCAGAGGAACATTTTCCCCATGACAAAAGTCAATGCAACTCAGAGTTGCATCACTCAATATCTTTGCCCAAGGATCTACATGGTGCACCACCTGGAAGTTTTACTCATCAAATAGCAGAGACTATTGGCAAAATAAGTTCTGTATACAAAATGGTGTTCTTTTGGCAATCCCTAGTTCTCGAGGTGAGAGTTTGTTAATAAAATGCCCTTGTTAAGAAATTGTTCCTTGGAAGTGATGTATACTTGCAATACAAAGATGTTAAGACACATGAGTTCATTACAAGAAGACCTGCAATGAACTTAATCTGAGTGACTAGATATGAACAATCATAGCTAATATGAAGCACTATATTTATTTATTTATTTATTGTAATTAATGCAGTTGAAGAAACTATGGTCTGATGGGCAACCGGTGCCTCGAATGCCACTGGATGCTGCTCCGGACTTGAATTGTTGTTTACTGCATCAAGAGATACAAGTTATAAATTGCTGCATTGCCAGGAAAAAACGAATAAAAGCCGCTAAGGAATCACTGGATTCATTGTTAAAACGTGCAAGTATTGATAACTCAAATCACTTGTATTCAAATGGGGACTCTCCTGAAAGTGAGATGTATATAAAAGGTAGCGCTGGTGACAATGTTCTTCGGCTTGGTGCTGATCATCCATCAGAAAACTTAACGTTGTTGGAAACTGGTGAGCCCGTATATTCTCCAACTCTGCAGGTAAGCTGTTGCTTTCTCTGTTTCTTTTTTCAGGTAAGCTTTCTTTTATAGTGAATCTGAGTACCTGTCACAATCTATATTCAGGAAGGCCCCATCATGACAGCAGAGCTTATAAAAGAAACAGAAGAACTTGTCTTAAGGACTGGAAGGTATGTCAACCTTTCTTATGTACCATTGTACTGCTAGCATGTATGATGTCAATCTTTTTTATTTGATACTTGCTTTGGCAATCATTTGATACTGATCGCATCCAAGCACTTAATTTCAGTTTTATTTAGGTATCAATAGTCACTTCCTTTTGCAAATATGATCCTTCTTGAAAAGTGCAATACAATCATATACCTTCATATCAATCTGCTATTAATTATTTTTTAATTAAGTGATAAAGCAATGGTTGTGATGCTGTTTGTATTTATACTCTCAGTGTTGGTGCTGGGTGTTCTCAACTTCTATCAGATATGCAAGCCTTCAAGGCAAGTTTAAAGCTGCTTTCTCATAGGCTGTGTGGCTATTATAACTTTCTAAACAAGAAGATTTTTCTTCTAACAGGCCGCAAATCCAGGGTGTGTCCTGGAAGACTTCATTAGATGGCACTCTCCACCTGATTGGTCTGAAGATTGTGCAGCAAGCAGTACAGAAGTTGGGGAGGGCTCATCTAGACGAGGCCGATTAAGTGAGAGAATGCAAACAAAAGGTGATACCTCTCTCTCTCTCTCTCTCTCTCTCTCTCATGTAACCTAAATGTCTTGTTCATTTGATGTGCTTTGGTTATCTAGAAGGGAACTTGTGGAAGGAATTGTGGGGGGCTGCAAAACCAATACCTGCTGTTGAACAGGCGCCTATATATGATGAAGATTTAGCCGTGTAAGTAGGAACATTTACTGATGATTTTTTTTTACAGGATGTTACATTACTTATAATTAAAATGGAGCAATCTATTCTTGCAGGGAGAGCATTTTTGATGCCTTGGAAGTTATTGAACCGTCAAAACTTTTTGAGCAGCTACTAGCTGTCATTGTAAGTTCAAAGTTGCTTTATTTTTTGTTGCAGAAAGCTATTAGCTGGCTAATAGTTCACAAGTTACATCTTATTTATATCAAGACAAATGTAATGCCTTACCGCATGCTGTCTGTGGATATCAGCTTTCTGTATGCTTTGTAGCAGCAGAATTGGTGCTACCGGCAGGTAGCAACCTGTCGAAATTATTCTACGACTGTAAAGACTACATACTTAGCATTTACCAAGATGACATGTCAAAAGAGAAGCTAGATGAGATATGCAAGGTATTGTGATTTTGTTTATCTAACCCAGATTTGTGTTACTGTGTAATAATATAGTGCAAACATGGACACCATGCCAGGTCTACGAGACGATGGAAGCCATAGTAACTCACCCTGAAGAAACGCTTCAGATCATGGAGGCACCTGATGAAAAGTCCCTTGAGAATAAAAACCGGTTCAAGATCAAGCTCAACTTTATTGGCAAAGATCGCCAGCCACTGTGGAAGCGTGCACCAAAAGACCCAAAGGACGAGAAAAAATCATCGCCAAAGGAGGAGAAAAGACCATCCGAAGAAAGAAGCACGAAAATTTTCTCAAACCTTCTTGACAAGAAGGTGTCCATATTCTCCAAAAAGAATGCGAAATCGACAGAGGTACCACCACCACCTCCCCCTTCATCTGCCCCTGGACCATTCGATGATAGTGAGTGGACGATTTTGTAGATGCAAATCCTGGATGTTTCGTTTGTACAATTTGTAGAGTGGTGCCCACAAGGTGTCGGGAATAAGCTCAAGCTGTAAATACTCCATCAATTCATTAACCAGTCCGAAATAAAATGAAAAAAAAAGAGATGAAGATATCACCTAATATAGCGTGAGCACACCGTTCAGGCGTTCACCTGATCTTCTCAGTTAACGGATGGTGGATTATGGGCTGCAGGCACGTTTCGTAAGCTCCTAAGCAGTACCATTTTTTTTCTTTGCAAGAAGGCCGTGAGGATGGGAAAAGAAAATTCAAATATTTTTAATTGCTTCTCTTTTTTGCAATTTTCTTATTATTTGTATAATCCATATTATTTTTTAAATACTTTGGTATTCCAAAGTACCTAAAAAAGTATTCCATAAAAAAATCTTCTTTTACAAACTAAAAAATACAATAGTCAATATTTCTTATAATAGATATACTTAATTATATCATAAGAATTAAGATATTTTTTGAATAGATAGAAATGTACTCTCTTTGTTTTATATTATAAATCGTTTAACTTACCTAAAGAACTTTAGGTTTGATCAAGTTTATAAAAAAATTAGCAATATTTATGACACGAAATTAGTTTTATTAAATTTAACATTGAATATATTTTGATACAATGTTTGTTTTGTATTGAAAATGTTATTATATTTTACTAAAAACTTAATCAAACTTAAAGTTTGACTAAAAATAAATAAAATGACTTATAATATGAAACAGAGAGAGTAAATTTGAATCGAGACACTCGTTCTAAGATGGATTTTAACTTATCCTCTATTTTTTGCGACTTTAGGCTTAGTATTTCTAGCAGTTACAATGACTGCTTTATTTTTTTATATGCAGAAAAATAAGATAGTCTAGAACCAACGAGACTGAATTTTCTCAACATATTTCCTCATAGGACCATAATATGGATCTTTTGTGCAAGAATTTTATTAATTAATATTTCTTGGATAAGTTTTTCAATAAACTTTTGAACTTTATAATGTTTACTTCATTTGTTTGGCCCTCAAATAATTCTCATTAGCTCAGTTCACCATTTATCATCATCCATCATCACTTTAGAATTAAACTGTCCACATATATATGTAATTAGAGAAAATCACATGTATACACTGATATTCGCCCGATACCAAAAGAATAGCATTGAAATTTTACACCTCGAACCTACGGCACCACACTAACACAAATACCACTACTGCCCATCAAGGGATCATGGGGTAAGGTATCGGTGAAAATGAGTTAAGTATTAAAAGTTTGTAAAAGTTATACCTAAAAGTTTTGTAAATTCTAGATATAAAATACATTCTTATCAAATAATAACAAAAAAAGACAAATTTAGATGAATAGTAACATGACATTATTTACCTAAAATTTGTCATTTTTTCTCTCAAATGAAGTTGAGTTTGAATTTGAGATTTGGTGAGAATGTATTTCATATCTATACCTATCTAAGATAGTAATTTTTTCATGAATTTACGTAACTTTTAAATATAATTTTTACGAGTTTTTAACATTTAGTTTGTTTTCACTTGATATTTTTCGAATGTAACCGTGTTACAGAAGGACAAGAATGTCACAACCCACTCATGCTTGTCCTTAAGCTGCCCTGTGCGCCCTAGAGACCTAGCACACCGAGCCAGCAAGCACCACAGTGGAGCATCTTGGGCCGTGGCGTGGCCTCGCCGAAGTTGGAATTTTTTTTACATTTTTTATTAAAATATTTACAAAATTATTTTTTTTTTCAAAAATTTATAAATCTAGACGTCCCACGCTCTCTATGAAGTTTTTTAAAAAATTACCCTTCCAGAGAGCGTTAAGAGACAAATGTAAATTTTTTAAGTATAAATTATTAACTTTGTGATTTTGTGATTTAAAAATATATCATATAAAGTTAGATAAAATTAAACTTTATCAAAATTATGGAGCATATCAAAAAATTCGCCGAAGTTGGACCTGTGATCGGCACATCAAGAAGTGGCCTGGTGGCCGGTGGAGTGGTGGCAAGACAATCCCGACCCTTTCGGTCCGCCGAGCCACCGATGTTGATTTGTTCACGCCGTCTTTTTCCTATGGCTGTACAGCCCACTTTCACCGTTCTGTCCTTCCGTCGGTTGGCACGGATACACTCACTTTCTCCGTTTTAATATATATAGTAATTTAAGATTGAATTTGATATATTTTAGAATATATTATATGTTCAGATATGTTCGTAGAATATATCAAATCCGATTCAGGTTGCAAGGAGTATTATGCTAATAGTGGTATGGTTTGGGCCTTTGGGGGCATGCATGCACGTCACATCTTGTTCTCTAATTTGTTCTCTAATTTTGAGGGGTTGATATATAAGCCTCACAGCTTATGGGTCTACATGTTAACGAGCCATATCAGATACGAGTACGTTGGAGAAGCCCTCTCCATTTCTACGTGTGGTCAGGATTGGAGCAACTTTCGTTTTTATAATGGAGAAACTTAAAGCTTGTGATCTTTCGAACTTTTGTGCCCATCCAGTGGCATGGATTCGAGGTGAGAATATTTGTGTTAATATTACTCTCTACCTCTTAAAATTTTATGGTAAATGAAAACTTTTTCGCATGCAAATGTTAGATATTTGCAGCAACTTATTAGTTAACGACAAGTCCTGCCTGGCACGGCTTTTTCTTTAAAACCCAAAATTGTTTCTTTCAAGTTGTTTCCTTAGCGATCATGAAAATAAGGATGGGTGATAAAAATAACGAAAAACCTCATAAAATTAATTTTAAAATTAAATTATAGAAGTATAATCTTTATTTTAGAAAAAAGTTAATTAAGTAGGCTGTGTGGCGCACATCCAACCACTACTACAGAAAAGCTTTTTCTGTACGAGGTCCCCGATAGATTCCAGGCGGGCCGTAAGTGGCGCCGCCTGGAAAAACCGGTCCATCGGGGCTCGGTCATCGCCCGCACGGAATAATCTATTTTTCTGTGTTGGCGTCTTAACACGACCGCATGCGATAATCGTCCATTGTCGCGTGCAGTCGGCTTAAGACGCTCACACGGGATAATCTATTATCCCGTGCGGTCCTCTTAAGTCGCCCGCACGCAAAGATCGTATTTTCGTGCGGGTATCTTAAGTCGCCCGCACGGAAAGATATTTTGTGTGCGGTTGGCTTAAGCCACGCCGGCCTCCCCAACACCGTCGCCTTCAAGTCCTCCACGCCACCGCCGTTGCCGGTAAGTATTCTTTTTTTTAATTGTTCAATTTGTGAGATGATCAATTGTGAAAATCGTGAAATGTGAGATGTGAGATGTGAGATTGTGAAATTGTGTGATTGTGTGATGTGAAATTTGTGAGATGTGAATTTATATGCGAAAATGTAGATGCAATTTTTGGTTGGTTACGCCTTAAATCGAGAAATGGCAAGAGTAAAATGCGTTGCTCGGTATAAATAGACCGCACGGGATAATCAATTATCCCGTGCGGTCCACTTAACACGACCGCACGGGATAATCGATTATCCCGTGCGATCCTCTTAACACGACCGCACGGAAAGATGCATTTTTCCGTGCGGTTGGGTCGCCCGCACGCGAAAATATTTATTTTTCCAGACAACTGGATGCAGACGGACAAAACCTTCGCACGGAAAAACCCTTTTTGACCGCACAGAAAAATCCTTTTCGTAGTAGTGAACTTTGCCAACCTTGATTATCGTCTGGTTGGAAATTAACCATATTTACCAATTTAACGTTTCAAGTAATTAGAAAAACCAAAATTATATATGACTGAAATATAAAACGGTACCACTTCTACTGAAACTCGATCGGAAATTCACCATTTTCATACCTAACTATATGTTGCCTCTTTTAAAAGTGCATTATTTTGCCAGACCCTTCCATGTGTCAAAAATTATCCAATCAGGTTGTCTACATCGGAATAACCCAGAAAAAGACACTGGAGTCTTTAATTAAAACTTAAGAAGGGATAAGGGAACTGAGGTTTCAAGCTAACCAGTAAAAGATCACGAATACGAGCACTTGAGCAGCGGGCTCAACACTCCTCCCCATCGTACACCCGATGACGACCACCTAATTATGGTGCACGCCATTCTCAAGGATCGAATCAAGAGAATACAGGGGGAAAAAAAGAGAGAGTTTGCATGATTCCGTCCATCATAAATTAAATCTTATCATATCTATAAATACAATCATGTACATCATTGATGCAGCGAAATTATACTTTCTTCGTAAAAAATAGGAGAGTTCAACGGTGGAGGCTCGTTGGACTAAAGAAGCTTGGTCTCCATTGAGACTTGTTGAGGAGCCAGGAGCTAGCGATCGAGATCGATGGATAATAGCAGTCAACAATCCTGAGGTTGAAGGAAGAAAGAAAACGAAGGAACATAACTGAAGATGGCAAAATTCATCTCCATTATCGTTGACACTCTACTTGTTAGTTAGCTAACCCATCATTAATGGAGTACGTTCCAGCAATATCCCACTCCCATGCATGCACTGCACTGTGTGCTTGCAAATTGCAAGAGCTAGCTAGAGGATGAGAATACAGTGACACTACACCGCTGTCCTCTGGCATAGTTGTGGCATGGATATATGCATGCAGTTTGACTTCCTCACTGTCTCAGAGTTGGCGTCTATCTCCTCAACCACTCGACGACGCGGCACCCTCTTCAATGCGCCGTTCGCCTTGCATGCTGCATGCATGATCGATCGATCGATCGACCAGCCAACCAACGGCCACGTGAAACAATTGGCTATCTTCTCCTGTATTGACCCATAATTCTGCAGCTCAGCTCGCTCCTCTTCGATCCCCTTCTATAAAAGCCAAGGCATTGCGCCACTGCAAGAACCATCGGAGGAACAACAGCGAGAGAGAGAGAGATCGCCTAGCTAGCCTGGAGATCGACCATGGCTACTAGACGCACCGTCTTGCTGCTCCTGCTGCTCGGCATCGCTGCGGAGCTTAGCTCCGTGGCTCTCGCCGGGTTTGGGCGCGGGCCGTTTGGCCATGGCTGCAAATTTGGCCGCTGCCGTGGGGGTGGTTTCGGTGGAGGCGGAGGCTTTGGTGGGGGTGGCGGGTTCGATGGTGGTGGAGGTGGGCTTGGTGGAGGACATGGTGGTGGCTTCGGAGGAGGTGGTGGTTTGGGTGGCGGCGGTGGTGAAGGAGGAGGGCTCGGTGGCGGACAAGGTGGTGGGTTTGGGGGAGGAGCTGGAGCTGGAGGCGGTGCGGGTGGTGGGCTTGGAGGTGGAGGTGGCTTTGGAGGAGGAGGTGGAGGAGGATTAGGCGGCGGTGGTGGTCATGGTGGTGGGTTTGGAGCTGGAGGTGGTGTAGGCGGCGGCGCGGGTGGTGGAGTTGGTGGTGGAGGCGGCTTTGGTGGTGGTGGAGGAGGTGGCCTTGGTGGCGGGCATGGTGGCGGCTTTGGTGGCGGTGCTGGTGTAGGTGGTGGAACCGGTGGCGGCGTTGGTGGGGGTGGTGGGTTTGGAGGTGGCGGAGGCAGCGGGCTTGGTGGTGGCCAAGGAGGTGGGTTTGGTGCTGGTGTTGGTGCAGGAGGAGGAGCTGGTGGTGGCGGCTTTGGTGGAGGTGGTGGTGGAGGCCTCGGTGGCGGCCATGGTGGTGGCTTTGGTGGTGGAGCTGGTGTTGGCAGTGGTGCAGGTGGAGGAGTTGGTGGTGGAGGAGGATTTGGCGGCGGCGGTGGTGGGGGCCTTGGTGGTGGACATGGTGGCGGATTTGGAGGCGGTGCTGGTGTGGGTGGAGGTGCCGGTGGAGGTGTAGGCGGTGGAGGAGGATTTGGTGGTGGTGGCGGCGGAGGCCTTGGTGGTGGTCATGGCGGCGGATTTGGAGCTGGTGCCGGTGTTGGTGGAGGTGCCGGTGGAGGTGTTGGTGGTGGTGGCGGCTTTGGAGGAGGTGGCGGTGGGGGCTTCTGATCACCTTCACTTAATTAGTATTAATACCTTTCAAAAAGTGAAAAACAAACATTCGATCTTAATTTGGTCCAATTGTCTTTTTGTTGTTTATGTTCATGGTGTTCATGCAGCAATAGCACGTGGGAATAAACTTGCAGTGATAACTTGTAAAATGTAGTTTGTTGGCTCGTAGTGTTATTCTAGTTTGGCTGTCCGCAATATTGCCTCTCCTTTATGTAATATGGTGACCTGATTGATGAATACATACGAAATAAATTTCCAAGTTTATAGTACTGCTACATCCTCCCTTGTGAAATTAATTTGGTCCCTCAATTTTCAGTACTTAATTTAATTTTATTTCATCATGTGATCAAGATGAAAGTCGGTCCAGAAAACCATACTACTCCATTCAGTCGTGGGCCCGTCACTTGGCACAAAAGGATGATCAGATGGGAAGGAAGTTGATAGGTCAAGCTTACTTAACTGAGAGAAAATAATAAATAAATAAAAAGAGAGAACCAAACAATACTTTTTTCGACTTAAAAAGAATTCAATTCTAAAGATGAATCTAACATACACTGTGTTCGGATTGATTCTTAGAATTAAATTGTTTTATGAGATAAAGGGAGTAGATGGCTAGAGTTCTTGTAGGATAGATAGGTAGAGCACTCAAAATGTTATCGCTCTACAATCCACTGCAAAATCCATCCTAGTTTAATGTGTGAGCTTATATATGGTCCTTGAGTAGGTGCTGCCGTGCTGGGTATCATACTTTGTAGAGTGGGAACTTCTACATCGAAGAACAAAATGTGGATGAGCTACAGTAGAATGTATTAGGCTATGTTTTTTTTTTCTGCTTGATCCATATCCAATGGTCCAGGATAAAGCGCTATATTTATGCAGTGCTACTGGTGTACTGCTAGAGGTGGAGACAAGAGGGGCTACGAAGATTAAGTGTTTCACGTAAAACGAGGTAATTTTAACGTGTGATTAATTAAGTTTTAATTATTACAAATTTGAAAAATGGATTTATTTGATATTTTAAAACAACTTTTATATAGAAAATTTTCGCACGAAATACACCGTTTAGCAGTTTGAAAAGCGTGCCATGAATATCTTTTAACTTTATCCGGTTGTGTAGTAGTATCGAACGGGACCTATGCCTCACCCCGATAATATTTTTTTTCTAAGCTGTTTCTCAAAATCTCCTTACCTTTCTCTCATCCTGATGCTCTAACCATCTCTGTTCCTGTTGTCCTTCAGGCTTTTTTGGCTGTAGCATACCAGCTCCATCTTGGCAGCAAACAGAGACAACTTCTTATGTTGCCAATGCCAAAAGGCATGGAATAAACCTATTTACCTCTCCACTTCAATTTCGTGTATCTGAAGTTAATACTTGCAAGAAAGATAATTTATTGGTCATTTTGCGAAGATCTAATTTTTGTGTGATTGTTGGTTGTTTATCTAGACTTGAGTTAGTCCGGATGATATTATCACCCCTTATCATCTACTCGGTACTCATAATGCTAAATTCAAATCAAATTAACAGAATGAAGTATTGTAGGCACCTGACTATTTTTATATTATCATGTGTTGTTTTAAGTTGATATGATGTATTGCCTATGGGAAGGCTTGAAATTTGCATGTATTTTTATGCAATTTTTGGTATGATCGTAATTACTCATCAAGTTGTACCCTCCTCATGTCCAAATCCTGGATCCACCACTACTGCCTACTGCATTTCACTGTTGCGGTAGACACACTCACTAATTCCATAATGATTCTCTGCATTATACTAGAGGATATGTTTCCATACTTTCCAGTGCTAATTTTTACACCATAGTGTTAATTAAGTGTAAATCGTGGTATTGTTAATGACAACAAAAAGTCTATTTGTGATTATATGGTTTCAATAAAAACATCTAATTCTAATTATAAGGTTTCAATAGAAACTGTCCGTCGGCTGCACATCAAGGGTTGATTTATCATGAATCTAGCATTTACCTTCTTGTATAACCATGATTGTCACCAATGATTTTTGACATTTTGATTTACATTTGCCATTATTAACTATTGTCATTTGTTTAGTTCAAAAAAAAATTAAAATGTATCCTCTGACTGCGTACCTGCTATCTAGTGTTCGATGTTGGTGAAGAGTTGGATTTTTACAACTCGGATGAATGCATAATTATTTGCTTCTTATTCCTCAAATATCAATCAAATAGTTATAAAATCTATTTTAAAAAATTGACAATGTTTGTATTTTTTTAAAAGAAATTATGGCCACTCAAACAACATACAACTATGAGTGCAAATATACTTTAAGGTCCCAAAAGAACTTTTACTAACATGGTATTTTTGAGTTTATTGTGCAAATCTTATTGCATTATAGCTAAACTAGGTCACAAAAAACTCTCACGTCGTCATCGCACGGGTGGCTTGGGGGCGAGCCCTAGCCACTGCCGCTGCCCTCCCTTTCTATCTTTCTCCACCTCATTGCTACTGGAGCTCGCTGCCGGACAACGTGCGTGGAACTGGGATGGCGGCGTTAGGGCCAAACCACGGCGACGCTCCTTTTCCTGTGCGAGGAAGGCGGTATGGCGCGCGACAGACCACGACGAAGTAGCGGTGGCCACGGCAACACATGCCGATGAGGGAGGCTGGGGATCTGGCGCCGCTGTGGTCAGATCTTGTGCTCCCACGACCCAGATGTGGCACCTCTGTGCCTGGATCTAACTGAGGTTGAGCAGCTGGCATGGCTGGAGAAGGCGGGCGATGGCTACGGGCGTTGGTAGTGGAAGGCTGGCACGGGCGACGACAGGGAACGTGGTGGGTCCATGACTACGGGAGGCGTGGCTCGACTAGCGATGGTGAGAGGTGTTGTGTGGCTGGCTGTAATAGGAGGCCAACAGAGGGTGCGACATGGCTGGCGATAGTGGGTGTGGAGATTGGTGTAGACAGGGGGAGGGGAGCTGGCCAGTGACGACGAGCGCTGGCCACCCGCATCGGGCTGAGTCAGGCCGAGGTGAGCACGGGAGCCACCGAGTTAGTTCATCGAAGCTGTCAGTCATACCTTCTTCTTCTCCAGGGAGCTCCTCCTTGGCTATGGCCAATTGCTTCTGGTCATAGGGAGCTCTTTTGGTGAGACGGTGACAGTGGTGGTTTAGGAAGAGGACGTTCCAGCGACGAGGTTTCATGGGAGTTGCACCTTGGTGGGCTGCGGGAGGTGGCGGCGATGGCATCGTTGGAGACTGGCATGTCTAGGATGGCCAACGGTGGGGCATCAACATGGCGAAGCTACGGGCTACCAGAGGTTGTTCGGTTGGCGGAGCTTTGGAGTGTGATGGCAGGTGCGGGAGAGGGTGCTGCAGGCAAAAGCCTAGCTTGAGACTTTTCCAGAGCCAGCAATGATGACATCTTGGGGTATTGTGATCCCTCTTTGGGGCGTTGCCGAGCTGCCACCCTCACTCTCCCCGACAGGATTCTTCGGGTGAAACGCCAATCCGGATGGATGGGCGACGATGGCACCTAAGGCGTTACACTACTACAGAAATGACTTCTTTGTATGAGGACCCTGTAGGTTGCAGGCGGATCGTAACTATCCGCATCTGCAAAAATTGACCACAATTTTCTCATACGGCACCTTAAGAGGCCCGCATACAAAAATCGATTTTCGCAGACGAATTACTTAAGGGACCGCATGCAAAAATGAGTTTATTTTCGCATGCGATCCTCTTAAGGGGCCGCATCCAAAAATAGGTTTTCGCATGCGAACCTCTTAAATGATCCGCATGCGAAAATAACCCACTCTTTTTTATTCTCTCCTCCCCTCTCTCCCACTAAGTCCTCCTCTCCCCACTCCCTCCTCTCTCAGCCTCTCCCCACACTCCTCTCCCGGCCTCCTCTTCTCCTCCTTCCCGACGGCGACGGGCACGGGAGGGCGAAGGAGGCCGTCCCCCGCACGGAGGCCGGTGGAGGACGCGCCTGGCGGCGGCGGCCATCCTCCTGCGACGACGGCAACCTCAGCAGCAGAGTCCGGCGGCTGGCCGACCTTCCGCCGCGCTGATCCGGCGGCGACTGCCATCTCTGCGCGCGGATCCGGTGGTGGCCGTCCTTCTCCCGTGAGGATCCGACGGCGGCGCCCCTTCCCCGCGCCGATCCGGTGGCTGCCGCCCCCCTGCGATGATGACGACCTTGATGGTGACGACGACGACCTTGGCGATGATGGCCTGGGTGGCGGCGGTAGGGTTAGGGTTTCGAGTGGTGAATCTAGGGTTTCGGGAAGATTTTTGGATTTTATTTTTTTTGTAATTTTTTATTTTTGCATGCGGCCGGTATAGATGATTGCATGCGAAAATCCCATTTTCGCAGACCTTTGGTCACCGGCGGGCCGCTTGTCCGCATGCAAAAATCACTTTTGGTCGCATGCAAAAAGGGTTTTTGTAGTAGTGTTATGACCTCCCTAGAGGTGTTACCTAGGGGGTCTTCATTCCTCGCCTTTGCCGTCTCCTCTCAACTTGGTCTTCGGCGGCTTCTTGGTTGTCGTCATCTGGTTGACGTGAGGGATGGGCAAATCTTCTTCTCTCTTGCCCTCTCCCTCCCCAACTAGGCTACGTGAGGATGACCGGATTTCGTTGACAACTTTCTGTGTGGATTTTGTGTTTGGCAAGGCGTTTACGACCCCCCTTGTAGGTCTAGCGACGATCGGTTATGCTTAACAATGGCTGGCTTGGTGTTAGTGCCTTTAGTAGGGTTGTGTGAGGATCTGCTAGTACATGGTGTTGGTGTGTTTTCTTTTTTCCTAGTTACAATTTCTAGGGTTGTAATCTTGTAATTTTTTATTGATATATTAATATAAAACTTCATATTGTCTAGTGCGGATCGTTTCGAATGAAAAAATCTTATTGAAAATCAATATTGTGGTAAATAGATAGTCATCTGCACATGGCAAGACCGAATCAATAAATATGATAACTAGATACTAATTTTTACCCATATGTGCATATGACATGTGGGACGGATGCCCATTCCCATGAGAAAAATATCCAAACCATATCACGGATTACTCATACTAATACACATTAGCCTATATACACGCGGGAGAAAAAAATCTTGCATATGTGCGTGGGGGTGGGAATCAAACTTGGGACTAGGTTACAAAGCGTTGCGTTAACCACTACGCCCGCACGCGACTTTTGATTCTATTTAGACAAGTTACTTTGTAACTACAATGTAGTTATAATGTGATTACATTTAATTATATTGTAGTTACATTTAAAAGATCTTTTAGAGCTTTTCCGTTGAAAGGTATATAGCTAGTCGCTGAGGACGACGGAGGGGAGTATAAAACCCCAAATAAGGAACACCCTCATAGGTGTCGGTTCATCTAAACCCAGCACATATGAGGCTTTTCCCGCTCCCCTAACCCCTTCATGTGGGTCTAAAACTAAAACCAACACCAATAACAGCTTACAATGGCCTGTTTATTAGATAAACTGGCACTTATAACAGGTTTTTCTAACAAATTGGCACTTATATTGGGATAAATATACTGATTTTTTTTTAAAAAATGACATTTTAGGATGTAGCCAAGCTGTAGCTCCTCTCTCTCCATTTTTTCAAGCCCTTCTCACTTCTCAGCCTCATCCTGACTGAACCTTATCCTCTCACTCCCTCCCTCCCGACCTTATACGCTCCCTCTCTCGCTCGCTCCATGTATCTCGTCGCTTTCTCTCCGTCGCCGCCGTTTTCTCTTCGCTTGCCCGCAGCGCCGCTTCTGTCTATCATCGTCGTGCCTCCTCACCCACAGCGTCGCCTTCTCTCTTTTGTCGCCTGCAGTCCTCCTGGAGTGCCATCGCCGTCGCCTGTTCTCCTCTTGTGTCGCAACATCTCCTCCTACCTCAGCTCTCTCCCTCTCCTCTTCCTCTCTATGGGCGGCTGGCATGTGTGTGGAATGCCGATGGATCTGGCCGCCTGGAGCTGGCGACTTGATGGGCTGGTAGCGGTAGCGGCCGTCTGGAGGTTAAGGACTACCAGATCCAGTCGCCTGGAGCTCAGCGGCTGCTAAATCGGGCCGCCACAACCTTGGGTTCGACCTGATTTGGATTATGCGCTCGGTTCAATGGTGGACTTCACTGGCAACGAGAAGGAACGAGTGGTTGTGCCCTTGTCTTCTTCTGCGTCCTCTTTGTGTTCTTTGTTTTGTTCTTTTGTTCTTATGTGTCGATTTTGTTCTTGTATGTTGATGTTGATCCATCTCGGGGCGACGCTCGAAGCATCGGCTCGATTTAAGCCAATGCATCGAGCCAACTTTTTTTTTCATTTCTGAAACCTCAAAAATATTGATTCCTAAACCGACATCTTTGATAACACCACATTAGCGTCGTTAATAGAGTGTCGATTGAAAATCCTACACCTATGTAAGATTTCCAGCAGACATTCTTTAGGTTTTCTGTAGTAGGGATGGTAAATACTGTCAGTAACCATTAAGGAAAGTCAGCTATGCAGATGCGACGACTTTTCTTAGCCTCGACTACTTCATTCATAGAGCAGAAAAGTCAGCCCCCGTTGACCAGGCGGACTTGCGCAATCAATGGTACCGATCGAGTGGACCATTCAATCGACCGGTGGCAGATGGATAGAAACCAAATTAAGCCCCTTCAATGCTACAGCTGCTCGCTCAAGCTAGCTAGCTAGCTGCAATAACTGCCCGCTCGACCACGGCCGCTGGCTGGCTGGCTGGCCGGCCGCCGGCGGCCGCGACGACCGGCCGACGAAATGCAACGGCGACGACCGCGTGCTTTGCATGCATGCATGGGCCCGCACCAGCAGCTAGCAGCTGACCCACGGTATGGATCGATCCTTTTTGACCGGTCGATCAGCTGGATTATGGACGCCGACTTGATAATGAATTAATGATGGTGATATGATCCGTCGTCTTCAACCCTAGCTAGTCGATCAAGATATCCCATCAATGCATTGCACTGTAGTGCTAGTAACATGTTGGCTGTGTTGTTTCGAACTTTTTTTCAATTTCTACTCCCTCATTTTACATGCCCATGTTTTTCAAATTGAGGGATTGACGTATCTCTTGTTTTTTCATATCATCTAAATAGTCATTATAATATTTTTTTAAATAATAAAGATAGATTAATATGAAATATACCACTCTATAAATATTCAAATTTTAATTATAAAAAATAATAAATATAACCACGAATATACGTTAACTATTTTTAATTTAATTTGTTTTTTTTACAACTTGTAGAAGTTAAATTTAATCTTACATGTTTATAAAATAATATATTTAATATTAATGTATGTTTTTAAATTTTTTTAATAATTTTAAGTGATACGTGAAAATATAGAGGATGTCCCCGGCCTTACGACGAAAATCCATCTCCAAAACAGAACACTAAATGCTTTCCTAACTTCTCACCTGCCCAAAACGCGGCAACTCTCAGAACCAAGTGGACAGTGGACCTTTGCACAGCAGTCAGCAGCAGTAGGCTTCTTCACTTCGCTGATCACTTCTTCCAGTTCCACCCTGCGCACTCCCCTATATAAACCCCACAGCGCGCCTCTGCAAACCATGGAAAGCAAACAAACCCTAGCTCACCATCAAACAACGACGGCGAGAGCTTAGCTGCAGATCCTACTCCGGCATTGCTCCGCCACCGGCTGTCCGCCCTAGCTAGCTAGCTATAGCTGGCACCGGGCGGCAATGGCCTTTCGTCTCGGCAAGCTCGTGTGCGCTCTCCTCGCCGCGTTCCTCTGCTTGAGCAGCTTCGCTCGTGGTCATCACTACGACGACGACGGGTTCGGGCCCGGTGGGTTCGGCCGTGGCCCTAAGGGGTTCGGACGCGGCCCTGGCTTTGGCCGTGACTGCCGCTTCGGCCGGTGCCGCGGCGGCGGCGGAGGATTTGGAGGAGGTGGAGGCTTCGGAGGCGGAGGCGGTGGTGGGCTTGGTGGAGGTGGCGGGTTTGGCGGCGGAGGTGGTGCGGGAGGCGGCGGCGGTCTAGGAGGAGGAGGTGGTAAGGGTGGTGGCTTTGGCGGCGGAGTGGGAGGTGGAGGTGGCCTTGGAGGCGGAGGCGGTGGTGGCTTTGGAGGAGGTGGCGGCGGAGGGCTTGGTGGTGGAGGTGGTCAGGGCGGTGGTTTCGGAGCCGGTGGTGGTGTCGGCAGTGGAAGTGGCGGTGGAGGCGGTGGTGGCTTTGGAGGAGGCGGTGGCGGCGGGCTTGGTGGTGGAGGTGGCAAGGGAGGAGGCTTTGGAGCTGGTGGTGGCGTCGGCGGTGGAGCAGGCGGAGGCGGCGGAATGGGAGGCGGTGGCGGTGGCGGGTTTGGAGGCGGCGGGGGCAAAGGTGGAGGGTTTGGCGCCGGCGGTGGCATGGGAGGTGGCGCTGGCGGAGGCGGCGGCCTTGGTGGTGGTGGCGGAGGCGGCATGGGCGGAGGCGGAGGTGGTGGGATGGGCGGTGGCGCCGGTGGAGGTTTCGGTGGTGGAGCTGGCGGAGGGGCTGGTCAAGGCGGTGGCGGCGGTCTAGGCGGAGGCGGTGGCGCCGGTGGCGGCTTGGGTGGTGGTGCCGGAGGAGGCCTCGGCCACGGCGGTGGACTAGGTGGCGGGCTCGGGCACGGCGGTGGCCTTGGTGGGGGCGGCGGCTTCGGCGTCGGCGTTGGTGTCGGCGTTGGCGTTGGCTTCGGCGGTGGCGCCGGTGCCGGTGGTGGCGCGGGCGGCGGCGGGCGTTAAGACATCGACGAGGCGCGGGTGTTTAAACACTTAATTTTTTTTTTCGAAAAAAATCTTATGGTATTCAACATTAGTGTGTAATCGCGTGCTTTGTCTCTGTTAGGGGTGTCTAATTGGTGATGATTATTGCTGTCCACATCTTGTGTACTTAGGGCGCGCGAACTCAAAAGCTCATCTTTCATCTTGTTGATTGGATCAAACTCCAACTACATGTAATAATCTATGTGAAAGAGATGCAAGTCTAATAATACATATACTGTACCATTCAAGTGTATTACAGTATTAGTATTGTCCATGTTAAAGTATTCAATTTGAGCTAGCTTGCATTGCATGCGTACTGCGTACAATCTGAATATATATCATGATCTGGTCACTGTTGCATTTCTTGCATGCTCCGTAAACTATTTAATTTTGTTCGTGGCCTCTCTGTGTTCGTGCACTCCTTTGCATTCATGTATACAATCGTACTGGATCAATCCATACTTCAATATCGGACGCTAAAGCTCAGCTGTTTTTAGCCTTCTCTCTGCTATTCTTTGGGAGCAAACTGATTGGTCAGATTGGTGAATGCATGCGTAATCAAGTAGACGATCTCCCTTTCAGTGCAACTGTGGAAGGCTGTAGCTCGTCAGGAAAAAAATAAGTAAAAGAATGAGGCCATGTCCACCGTCACCTACCATATTTATGAACAAGAATAAAAAAAATGTAAAGAGACACGGCGTGATGGGGGAAAATGATCGTTAAATAGAACAAGTGAACAAATTAAGACCATGGAAGAAGAATTTCACAGTCTGTTTTTGCTCATCAGAAACTGGAGACGAGAAGGCTGAAAAATCAGTTAGAAAAAAAAAAACAGAATTCAAGCCCAGCACACTCCGGTTTCTTCACTTGGGCTTACGTAATTGGGCCATATTATGTCATTGGGCTTCACATAGCCAATTGCTCTCTGTTTTTTTTTTTGGAATTTTTTTTGGGGCATTTAACTTTTTGCCACTTTAAGATATGGCAAGTAAGAATTTATCACATAGTCTATGATATGTGAACCCTCATGTGTCCATGACATATGGATCCAGCAACAAATCCTTACTTGTTACTTGTAAGAGTGACAGATGGTTAAATATTTTCGTTTTTACCCCTACTTTTAACTCTAAGGAAGCCAAATTTTGCTCCTACTTATGATAGAAAGGTTAACAACGTTAAATCTATATTGAAAAGTTTCATATATATATATATATTTACTTGTTGTTGCACATTTGCCCTTATTTTAGTTCATTAATTGTGTATTTGCCCATGTTTTGTACATGCATCTTGTAATTTTGATAAATTTTTACAAATATGACAAACTTTTGCCACAAAATTGATAAAATTTAGACATATATTGAAAAATAAATGACAAAATTTGGCACAATTTTGACATGCTTTTTACATAATTAGGCTGTGTTCGGCAGCTGAGTTACCAGCGCCGCACAGTACTTTTTCTCCGCGCACGTTTTTCAAACTACTACACGGTGTATTTTTTTTGTAAAAAGTTTCTATACAAAAGTTGCTTAAAAAAATCAAATTAATCCATTTTTGAAAAAAAATTATCTAATACTTAATTAATCATGTGCTAATGGACCGTTCCGTTTTCCGTGCGTACTGTTTAGTTGGTAACTAGTAACGAACTCAGCCTTAGAAGTCATACAACAAGCTGCAAACATCACAAAGGCAAGCAAATCCAAATGACAAAGTCAAGCAACTCCTCCCTGCCGCCTGCTCACAGTCGAGCCTGGTCGACGATGCTTGCCGCCTCGTGCACCACCCGTTCGCCCTACTCACCATCGGCCTAGCTTGCTCACCTTACTCCCTGTCGGCCAAGCCGCTGCTGTCACCTCCTTCTGCCGTCGAGCCATCGCCTCCTCTTCACGCGGAGCCGCTGCTTGGCCAGGCCACCGCCATCACCTCCTACCCACACAGAGCCACCGCTTCCTCCTTGTGCGAAGCCGCCGTTTGGCCAGGCCACTCTCATGCCAAGCCATCGCCTAGACGAGCCCCCGCCATCGCCTCCTCTTCACTGCCTGGCCGAGCTCCGTAGCCCGTAGGTTTAGGGACAGGGATTGGAGAAGGCAAAAAGGACCCGTGGATATCGTGTGGCTATGGCAAAATCACCAGGGATACAAAGGTTAATTAATGAATTAAACAATAATTATTTTTTTCTACTTCTTAAGCTCATCAAACCCGGATCCACTAACTTTTATCAAAGGGATAAACGTCCTACTTCATTTCAAAAAAAAAAAGGGATGAAAACGAAAAACTAAAAAACAAGGGCAAATTAATATTGGACATAAAAAGGGGTAAGAACGAAATTGCCTTTTTTTTTGATAAATTACCTTACGTGTACCTGGTATTCTATTAAAATGATATTGTAGAGGAGTTAAAAAATGTATAGATTGCTGACACGACTCAAGGTTATAATTAGGGTTAATTTTATCATTCTTAAAAAAAATCGAAAGAAATATATTTGTAAAACTTAGTACCTACCCACTTATTTCGTTTATAAGTGGGTTCATGGGTCGATCCGCTTGCACCTTTATATCTTTATGTTTATGTTTAGATACTAGATATCTCAAGGTATTAAAATTTTGCAATAAAAAATACATAAAGCATAAAGATACTTTTCAAGTATCTTAAAATTTCTACATTATTAGAGTGAACTAATGACACTTATGCCTTTGTTGTGGGGCGCTGATATGGACAATACAACTACAAAATTTTTAAGATGTGAAGGTTATTAAAGGATTAATCTGATAACAAAAAATGGTTCATATAGCCTGAAAAGACTATATGCTAATTTGAACCGTGAAAGCACCATCGAAAGATGCTAAAAAAGTAATGATATGACTTCTTTTACTTACTTATAACAATAATTACAATAAATGGGTCATAACCATATATAAATAAAATATAGTACTCTACAGGGTAAAACACGCCTTCTTTTACTCTGCACTAGGTTTAGCGCAAACTTTCACCTCACATTAGGATTTATTGAAAATTGTTACACCATAACATCAGGATGCTCCATTTTTATGAAACAACCTTGGTGCAAAGTATAAAACTTATTTTGATATATCTGATACAAAGTAAAAATATATACTAAACACCTAGCACATGGTAGAAGAAGATGAATTCTACCAGCTGCAAAATGAATTCTACCAGCTGCAAAATGCAAACTACTCTCTTAGGCTGTGTTCTCGAGAGAGAGTTGCAAACTTATCTCCCTCGTATTTCGCGCATACGCTTTTCAAACTACTAAACGGTGTATGTTTTTTAAAAGTTTATATACGAAACTTGCTTAAAAAATCATATTGATTTATTTTTAAAAAAAATTAGCTAATACTTAATTAATCACGCGCTAATGGACCGTTTCGTTTTTCGTGCGCAAGAATTGTGTTCCCAACACACAACAAACAACACAACATTATTATATTGTTCCAATTGAAAAAGGTCAAAATTGACCGTCAATCCTGAAGAGAACAGGGTGATAATTTTGAGGTTTTCACTGATCAACTACTCCCTCTATCCAAAGACTTATTTCTAGTCATTGGTTGATAAGAGAAAAAAGCTAAAGTGTGCCTTAATAAAAGTTGTATTACCAAGTAGTAGGTATTAAAGGGATAAAACTTGACTAAACCTAGGTAAGAGGTTAGTTTAATTAGAACACTAAAAATCAAGGGATTGTTTAGTTTTTTGCCACTTGTAAATTTTTGGCAATAGTAAGATTTGGCATTATCAATCTTTTAGCAACAATTGGCTAGGTTTTTATTTGATTTGCTATCAAAATTTAGGTATTGAACTAGGCCAAATAATTTGGGAATGCCAACTTTTTTTTATAAAAACCAAACCGATGTTAAAGTTTTGGTGTGTCATTCTTTTTTTCTTAGTTGAATTTACCCATAGCCCAAATAACTAACCAGCCTCCCTATATCTTTATTTTTATGGAGGTACATAGGATGGGTATAGTACACGGACATACCTGAGCCCATCAAGCAGCGAACGCTACAACACACAAAAAAGCCCATGTGCGGTTCACCATTCCAACAGCCGAGCCCACACGAGTTATCCTTATCCTCTCCTCTTCTCCATCTGTTTCCATCGAGCATAGGCGACGGTGCGGCAAGAAGCGAATTGAGTGCTTCACTCTCTTACTCTGACGACGCGTAGATTCAGGTCAGCTTCAATCCCTTGCCTCTTCTGTCACCGTCACCGCCACCGTCACACCCTGTTGCCTAGCCTCGCCGGCACCAAAAGTCATCAACGTGCCAACGCAACCCTACCCGGCCAGCCTTCTCCCTTCCCTTCGTCTCGCTTTGCCCCCATCACTAACATCGGCTCATTGCCTATCGCCAACTCCTTGGTTCCGGCGACGGCAACACATCACCCGTCACCGATTTTCTCTTTTTCCTTCTCCAATGCTACCCTCGTCTCTTCGCTTACGTCAATCCAAAACTCTAACCCGATGTTTGTTCTTATATGGTTAGGACATGTTCACGAAATGTTTATAGTACGCATTGGTTAACTAGTTTTTTCGAGATATACATCCCAATATCTCACTATCCTTTTGTTCCTCGGGAAAGTGTGAAAGCATTAGAAGACGGAGACTATCCACTCCGTCCGATGCGCACCCATCCGGGCTCCGGCATGGCGGCATCACGGCTCCTCCTGGAGCACGCTTCCTTCCCCTGCAAATTCCCGCCATTTCTGTCCCAACCCAATCGATCCTCCACCCACTCTGACACCGCCCTCGATTCCCCACTATTATTAATAAATTAAATAAATCATCACAAACAAATCCATCTCCCAAACCCCTTCCATTTTCCCAAACACCTAACCGCCCCTCGCGCCGACGCCGCCGCCGCCGCCTCGCGCCGACATGCCTCGCCGCGGCACGTCCTCCGGTAAGTCATCCCCCTAGCCCTTGGCTCCTCCCTTGGATTCCAGGAACCCTAATCCCGTGCCGTCCCCCCCATCGCAGCTTCCACCAGCCGCGGCGGCCGCCGCCGCCCCCGCGAGGAGGAGGATGAGGATGAGGAGGTGGTGGGGGATGTCCGCTCCGACGACTCGGCCGACTCCGACTTCGTCGCCGACACGGAGGAGGAAGAGGCGGCGGACGACGAGGACGACTACGCGTCCGATGGGGATGGCGCGGCGCCCGCGGCTGCTGCTCCTGCGGTGGTGGCCCCGCCGCCTCCGCCTCCGCCGCAGCCGAAGCGGCAGCGAGGGGGGAGGAAGAAGGGGGCGAGCTACGGCGGGAAGCTGCCCCTGCCGTGGGAGGTGTGGGAGGAGGCTAACGAGAAGTGGCTCGACGAGCGGGAGGCGGCCGAGGGGGAGGAGCCCGCCCCGGAGGCTCCCCCCGCCGTGGCCGCGGCGGTGCCCACGGCGGAGCCGGCCCCGGAGGTGCTGCTCCCGCTGCTGCGCTTCCAGAAGGAGTGGCTCGCCTGGGCGCTCGCACAGGAGGCCTCCCCCTCGCGCGGCGGCATCCTCGCCGACGAGATGGGGATGGGGAAGACCATCCAGGGCATCTCGCTTGTCGTCACGGCGCGCCGCCTCCGCCCCCCGGCACCGCCTCCTCGCGGCCGTGCTGCGTCGTCTTCGTCATCTCAGGGCCAGCCGAAGCGGTGGGTGGGATGCACGCTGGTGGTCTGCCCTGTGGTGGCCGTCATACAGTGGGCGCAGGAGATTGAGCGGCACACGGCCAAAGACAGCGTGCGTGTGCTGGTGTACCACGGCGGCCGGCGGGGGGCTCAGAAGTATGATTTCAACAAGTACGACTTCGTGATCACCACCTATTCCACCATCGAGGCAGATTACCGAAAGCACATCATGCCATCCAAGATTCGGTGCTGCTACTGTGATAAATTGTTTTACCCCAACAAGCTGAAGGTGCATTTGAGGTATTACTGTGGTCCCGATGCTCAGCGAACCGAGAAGCAGGCCAAACAGGAGAGCCGGAAATGGGGTAGCAAAAAGGGGACATGGAAAAGGAGGGTACAAAAGAAGAAAAATGATAGTGATGGTGAGGATTTTGAGGAATGTGATGAGGGATCAGGGAGCCAATCAAGGGGTCAGTCACCTCTACACTCAGTGCGGTGGGAGCGTATTATTTTGGATGAGGTGATTTTTCTGCTTTTTTTCTCACATTTTTAAGTCCATGTAGATATACATTCACAAAAATATCTTGATTTGATATGCATTAACCTCACTATGAATGAAACAAACAGTACTAGTCCTCTTGTACTCATTATATAAGAGTTCCTTGTCTGAAAAAGGGGTGTAACCTCATATCCCCGTTGCTAAATCGAAATTAACATAAATCCAGATTATGTGAACCCTGCGATGAAGAACATGTGCCGTGGGCCATCAAAATATTAAACAAAATTATGGGAAAGTGTTTGTAAACAACTGGTCTAGAGTTTTATCTTTAATTTATTGTATAAAGAGTATTTGATTAGTTGGACATGTGAAAATTAGTTCAGGCTTAATATACTATATAATTTGATGAATAGCTGCACTGTTAGTTTAGGCAAACTTAGGATTGTATGTGACAAAAAAAGATGCTACCCCTACAATGTTAACTCCACATTCTTCTACTTTAGTTATAAACTACAAGTTCGTGTAGCTTCGTCGTTATGATTATAATAAGAACTTTTCTCCTGGTACAAGAAGCAATAATGCCTGAAATGTGGTTCAGTAGCTTGTTGTCAGGCCCTAGGAAGCTTAGCCAACAATACCTGCTTTCATTTAAGCATTTCTTCACTTGGTAGCATGCGTTGGTAAATCAGAGAGATGTAAGTTATGTCAAACAGATATATTTTTCTAGATTGATATTAACTTTATGCTTTTAGTTATTCATGTTTTAGTTTGATATTGAATAAGTAAGACCAGGTTATATATTCTGCTTGATCGCTTCGTAGCATATTTTTTTGGGGTATTTTTAGATGAGAATCTTGATTTGTTAGGGGTTTATCCTGCTTTTTTAACGATTCAATCCTTCCATTGTATTCTTCAGGCTCACTTCATAAAAGACAGACGTTGCAATACAGCCAAGGCTATTTTTGCATTAGAATCGGAATACAAGTGGGCTCTGAGTGGGACACCCTTGCAGAATCGTGTTGGAGAACTCTACTCGCTGGTCTGCAACAAACATTTGAAATACCTGACCTATTTTCTTTATACTAGCTTATGTGCGCTGACTGTTGTTTTTTCAGATCCGTTTTTTGCAAATATTCCCTTACTCGAACTATTTCTGCAAGGACTGCAACTGTGAGATACTAGATACCCTGTAAGACAACATTACTATCTACAAAGATCTTTCCTGCAGTCATATTACTTAGTTTCTGCTCAATGCAACGCAATACCGCCTGAGAAACAGATTGTCTTACATTACAAAGATGACTGGTTTCAGCTTAAGATATCTTAATTGATAATAGGTTGCAATTTGCGATATCCAATTAAGATTAGTAAGAGTGTAAAAGCAAGCTACTATTGTGCTTTTGTGGTCGCATGTTGCGTGCTATGAATTGCTACTGATCCAATGATCCCATTGATTTTTTTTATTCATTTTGATTGAGGACCTGACCATACCTCTAATCTCTTACAGTCTGAAGAAACAATGTGATTGTGGTCACTCATCTGTCAGGCATTTTTGCTGGTGGAACAAGGTCAGTTAAAGGTTTTTTGTTATGCCACCTTAGTTCGATATTTTTTTTCTTTTTATTTTTTGGTTCATGCAACAGACTTTCTAACAGAATGCATATCTTCAATAGTATATATCAAAACCAATACAATTTGGATCGGCAAGTTATGACGGCAAAAGAGCCATGATTCTTCTAAAGGAAAAGGTTCTGAAGGGCATAGTGTTAAGGCGCACGAAAAAAGGAAGAGCTGCAGATCTTGCCCTCCCGCCAAAGATTGTGAGTTTGCACATCTTCAAACATTTCTATACATGAATATCTGCTGTGCCTGTTTTTCCATGTGTGTACCAGTTGTGAGCAGTTTAATTTTCATGATAGGTGACCTTGAGGCGGGACTCCTTCGATAAAAATGAAATGGAATTCTACGAAGCTTTATATACTCAGAGTCGCACACAATTTGATTCGTGAGTTCTTCAAACTGTTCATTAGTCTTTGTGTGGTTGCTATGTGGTATGATGCTGCAACAGCTGGATAGCTGATTTGTTTTTAGCAACGGACACGTTCTAGTTTCTACTAGCTCTCAACAGCTCAAAATGTTTGGAGCCATCAGCTCAAAGAACCGCTATTATAGGTTACGTTTCACCTATTTAATAATTAATTCTGGATTTTATTTGCACCAGTACCACCAATGTTAGTAAAGGTATGATATGCTATATAGAAATTCCACTGTTAGTTTCATTCCATATAATTCGTACTGTAGCAAGTATTTTTGTTTTTATGAACAATGAATTGCATTTGTTAGGTACAGATGCAAATGCTTTTTTCAATTTTGACCGTTATAGTAGTAGCATTTGAGGTGTTTTATGCATATACTGTTTTCTCCAGATATGTTGATGCTGGGACGCTGATGAACAATTATGCACATATCTTTGACCTCCTAACAAGGTTGAGACAGGTGAGTCTTTTAGAAGAACAATTGTGGGTGCCCAAATTTTTTTTGTTCTCTTAGAATTTCTCAGTCACATGCATGCCATGCCATTGATTTCCTCTAGAATTGCATCTTTAATTACTATTCTTCCAGAAAGTATCTTATTTTCATTTTGTTCCCATCAAATTGTAGGCTGTTGATCATCCATATCTTGTGGCATTTTCTAAGACAGCAGAACTCGGTGACAGAAGTAAAAATGAAGGAAATGAGAACATGGAAAGCCTGTGTGGCATATGCCATAATTTGACAGAAGATGCTGTGGTTAGCACTCAAAACCAAAATTAAAAAATAAACACAATCTGTGTTCTTTCTTTCCCGCTTATTATAATCTGACTTTCATGTGCTGAATTTCTTGTCAAGGTTACCTCTTGTGAACATGTATTCTGCAAGAATTGTTTGATAGACTACTCTGCAACTTTGGGGAATGTTTCATGTCCATCTTGTTCAGTGCCCCTTACTGTCGACCTAACAACACGAAGTTCTGGAGAAAAGGTTACTCCAAATCTGAAGGGTGGCAAACGCTCAGGAATATTAGGCAGACTACAAAACCTTGCAGATTTTAAGACAAGCACAAAAATTGATGCATTGGTATGTTGCACAACTAAGTCAACATATTTTGTTGTTTTCACCCTCAATTATATATGTTGCCATACTTTCTATGTGTACCTAAAGGAAGAAACCAAAATCAATGTATTCTGCTAAATGTATTTCTAGAAGTTATCTAGGGAAATCCTGCAAGCCATTAAGTTTCAATGGAGTAGCCACATGGGATATACATGATTCTTATGCTTACTAGAGTAAATCAATGGAGGGAATTAGGTAGTTAGGTACTTAGGGTCTCATGGTACAAGACATATATGCGTTTATTAGATTAGAGCTCATGGGAATACAAAATCTTGAATTCATCTAATGGCCAGCAAGTTGTATACCTATTGAACATGGTAGTGCCAAAAAACTTTGAAATAACTTGTCCAATACCCCTTGTCATAATTTTTGCGATTTAACCATTCTAATGTTGGTACTCAGTACCAGGGATTGAAATCTTGTTTTCAAAAGTTCCAAAAAGGAACTACTAGGATTTCCAGTTATCTTTCAATTGAAATTTGATTTTTATTAGAAAAAACAGAAGATGATTTTTTTTAAAAAACAAAAGCATCTTCAGATGCGCAGACCTCTGACCTGCTTCTGCCAGGATAAGCTGCTTATCATCAATCTATGCCCAAACTTCTCTATTCATTGGGAGGGCATTCCTTTTGAACCAGTGGCGTAGCTAGGATTTTAATATGGGTGGTCCAACATACATCATTGTTTAAATACCGTAAATATAACAAGGTAATATGAGTATAAATTAATCAAAGGTATATCATAATATATTTATAAAAGACATTATAATATATTAATAAGAGAGTATTTTTTTCTTTTTCTAAGTTTTTTTCACATACATATGTATAACCATATTTTTGGGTGGTCCCGGGACCACCCACTGGATCTGCCATTGTTTTGAACTCAAACATGGGCATTGGGGTTTAGGAACTATAGGATGTGAGTCCTGCTACTGGTCTCACTTTCACTGCCAGTTTTTAGCCGACATGTTTTCGTTGATTGAGTTACATAGTGATGTTAATGATGAAAATACTTTGGTTAACCTGGTAGGTAGACTTTTGCAAGTATAGATTACTCACCGAAGGTTATAAAAACCTTTTTTCAATTTCCTGGATCTCTCACCACTAAGGCTGTGTTCTACACTACATTTTCCCAACTTATACTCTTGTTTTCCGCATGCATGCTTCCCGAACTACTAAACGGTGTGTGTTGCAAAAATTTACTATACGAAAGTTGCTTTAAAAAATCATATTAATCCATTTTTCAAGTATTTTAACTAATACTTAATTAATCATGCGCTAATCCACCACTCCATTTTGCGTGCCTTGGGGAAAAGTTCCCAACACAGCCTAAAGCTGAAATGCTCCATAATGCTGTACTGGAGCAGCTTTTGAGTATTGCCTCAAGAGCGGACCTATGTAGAAGTAATTTAAGACTCATTCAATTTTTGTCAGTGTTAATTTTATTTACATTATACAGAGAGAAGAGATAAGAAACATGGTTGAGCATGATGGTTCCGCCAAAGGGATTGTGTTCAGCCAGTTCACATCATTCTTGGATTTGATTGAATTCTCCCTACAGAAGGTAATGCACTGCGAAACATTTATTGGTGTTAAACTTTTCAGCTCTGTTTTAGACAATTGTAATAGTGCAAGATGTTCTGACAGTCTGGTATCAAGTGCGTGCAACTTAATGGCAAAATGAACATTGTTGAGAAGGGGAAAGCTATAGATACCTTCACCAATGATCCAGACTGCAGGATTTTTCTGATGAGCTTGAAAGCTGGAGGAGTAGCTCTCAACCTCACTGTGGCATCACATGTAAGCTCAGTGCAACGTCCCCATTTATTATACTTATATACAGCAATAAGTTCTGAACTTCCTGATCCTGACAAAGGTGGGAACAGAACTGGTGCATACTGCTGACTAGATTGCATGCCATGTAGGTTTTCTTGATGGACCCTTGGTGGAATCCTGCAGTTGAGAGTCAGGCCCAGGATCGAATCCACCGAATTGGGCAGTTCAAGCCAATCAGGTGCAATAGCAGTGTAACATTTTGCTTTTCCTTGCTCTATGCTCATATGATGTAGATGTTTTTTTTTTGAACCATACCGCTATTTGTCTGACATTGCCTACATTTTAACTCCGCTGTACAGAAGCATGAGGTTTGTGATCAAGGACACCGTTGAGGAGCGTATACTGCAGCTGCAAGAGAAGAAGCGACTGGTGTTTGAAGGGTAATAATCTCTTTTCCACCCAATTTACTCGGTCATAATCTCCAGTGCTTGTTTGATAACCGTCTTCAGCGAATACCTCTCCTGATACCGTTTCTCCCCACCCCCAACCTCTTTGCAGCACCGTTGGCGACTCACCTGAGGCCATGTCCAAGCTTACAGAGGCTGATCTCAAGTTCTTGTTCCAGAACTGATTCTCCCCCAATAGGTGATAACTCCCTGTCTAGGCGTAGCCTAGGATTAGTTACTGACATGTTAGGGGCCATGACCATGACAGATTGACAGTGCGCATCAGTTGTAAAGGGGCTCGCGTAGTCGCACGGCGGGTTCGCATGCCCTCTTGGGTCTGTAGCTATAGAGTGGTGAAACCAGGGCGTCCTTGTTGAATCTTTGCAAGAACAAAATAGCTGATAGTTTTGCCCTTTTGACAGAAATAGGTTTCTGGTGCCCTATTTATTTTATTTTCATCAGTAGTCCGGTGTCATGAAGTGGTTGGGTAGACGCGGCAGATACAGTCGCACTATTGCACTAAGGTACTAGTAGTAGCAGAGACAGGGGTTCTGTTTGGGTAGCTTAAGAAGCTAGCTGGTAAGAATCTGAAAAAGGCTTTTAGTTTATTTTTTGGATTCTATGACTACAATTTATTAGAATCTGGGTGAAAATCTGAAGAAGGCTTCTAGTTTATTTTTTAAATTCTTTAATTACAGTTTCTTAGAATCTGGGTGAAAATCTGAATTGTTTGAAAAAGTTTTTGACAATTAGAGATTCTCGAAGAAGTTGTAGAAGTTGTAGTTGTCAGAAACTTCACCAAATAGGTCCAGAGGGCGGCCTGAGGCCGGAACTCCGGTGCCTGCCTGCCTGGTCCAGTCGTTCTTGCCTTATATTAGGCCTCTTGAGCTGCGATCGATCCCTGGCAACTTTGCTCCCAATCTCTTCTCCCACGAGGTTGTAGTTGTACTGGACTGTAACATTATACGAGAATGGTGTGCAGGCCTGGACTGGCAAGTGCCAACCTGCCTGCTGCGATGCCAGGGCTCCTCTACTCCGTACACAGTATATTTAGTACAACCAATGATACAATATCTAGCTATATCCAGTTTCGTCTAACGCGATAAACCTATACATCTCAGAATCAGCTTGCAGCAAACCGAGATTACTGGCACCAAGCCAATATAGTTCGGATAAACTTTAACCACTTATCTTTTTCTAAACAATGAATAATTAAAAAATGTTGTATTATCAACGTGTACTGCTCCGTACGTTCCCAAATATATCCATATGTAGAATTTGAAATTTGTACACAATATAAAAGCATATCTGGGACTAATGTACGGAAATTCAAGCGTTTTCAGCCAATCCAGTGCTTAGAAGGAAAATCTAAGCAACTCAAAATTTAAATGAAAATCTAAGCGATTTAAAATTCAAATTTAACCAATAAATTGACTAAAGGGAATCTTTTCTGTTTACTTTATATCTACTATTTTAAAATCGCATTCGTTCTCCTCTCATCCCCTTTAAAAACGCCATCGTCCTTCTTCCGTTTCCTTCTCACCGTGTGCACGAAGTGATCCGCCAGTGTACATTCTCCTCAATCCACCCACCAAACTAATCTCCAATTATACATGCACGAAGTGAACCGTTAGTGTACGTTCTCCTTAATTCACCCACTAAACTAATCTCCAATTATACGAGCATGCTTTACCCTCAATTCGCTCACCTACCCAGCCAATCCCTAATTTTTTGGGCTTAGCATGTTGCAAAGCACAAACATATTACCATCTAATTAACAACCTAGAAATGTCTATATTTAGGAGTGCATGAACAGAGAGAGTATATCCTAAACATAATTATTAATTTTTCATACATCGTAATCTAACCATTTAAAAATATTAGTGATCAAAATTGAAATAACTATAGTTAGTTAGCAGTACTACTCCCTCCAATCCAAAATATAAAGATTTTTAGAATTCAAATTTTATATCACAGTATGAACATCTTTTACTGATTTCTATTTGTAATGTGTCCGTGCTAACACTAAGACAATACTCTCTCTGTCCCAAAATATAATAACTTTTAGCATTTAGAATTTGTCCTAAAATATAACTTCTCCATCAAAATTCTCTTTCCAACCAATCACAACCTTCCACCATTCAATTTTTTCATCTACCTTCACTTCTTATTCAATCAAATCTTTTCCCATTTAATTTTACCTATTTTCTTTATAACCGTGTCTAACTCTAAAAATCTTTATATTCTAGGACGGAGGTAGTATTTAGCAATGACAAAATGAAGTAACTAAATGATAATCTCATTGATTAATTAGTGAAACATTTCCAAAATTAAAAAAATGGATTTGCCAAAAACTGCTTTTCCTAAAACATTCAATTTGTGAAAAATTTCTTCGAGACTGATACAATGGTGTGAGAAATTTTTTTTAGGGCGTGCGCTGTTGGAACCCCTGACCTAGGACGTGAGTGCGCATGGGGCTAGCCAAATGAGCAAGTGTGTGTGTGTGTTTCTAAAATTCTATACCAGTGTTACATATAAGTTAAAATGCAATTAAAATAGAGTACTCTAAATTATATTATAGTTGTATTTGAAATTTTCTTAAAAAAACCGTCAAATGTTATATAGCTACTCTTTTGAAAAAATTAGAGGAAAACTGTCTTTCTCGCTTTAATAGGATCTCCAAGACTCCAACACAGGCAAGATCTCGCTTTAGGGAAAAACGAATTTTAGGGGCGCATCGCATCTCATGCATGGGTGGGTGCCGGATCAATCTGCTTTGATTGCCACCATTCGCCCATGCCCCATGCAACGCCTGCCTCTGATCCGCCGCGCGTCGGCCAGGCAGAGGCATCCATTCATGGCTCGCATATGATCCAGCCGAAAAAAATCATCTGACTTAATTGTTAATCTGTTATGCAGTTAAATCATTAATATATGAATCATAGCAAAATAAAACTCACGTATCAGTAACATGTACAGCTAAATCGGAAGATCTGCTTCCGATCCATCCAGCAACGAGCGAGCAAAGCGGTGGCCCCCGAGGAGGTGGAGGATATCGCTTTGCCCCAAGCAACCAAGCAAGCAGGAAAGGAGCGTTTGATTGGGAGGAAGCTCCAATTAAACCGCCAACTCCTAATCAGCTATAAACGAATAATACTGTACTGTTGTCTATTACTTGTGCGCTTTACTTTAATCACTTGAGTCAGACTGGCATCGAGTGCGTCCTTGACGTGCCCGTCCCTGTCGCAGGCTGAGTGGCTGACTGATTAATTGATTGATTAATTATGGTAAATTGTTAGCATGCGCAAGTAGGGTAGTACTAGTACTGCAGTACCAAGCATCTTAGGTACTGGCACTGCCTCCGTTCCCAATTTTTGGGCCGTTTAGTAAATGCTAAAGTTAAGGTAAAAGATTATCATTTAGTTACTTCAGTCGTTAATTTTTAAATTTTTAATTGCTTGAAATCCCTTTACAACAATCTAACTGGCTTTGAAATCATTGTAATGATTAAAATCATCTATCTATATATCTACCCTATAATTCATCAACTACAGTTCCTACAAATCTCATCCATCAAATCCAACGATCCAAAATCATCAAATCTAACGTCCCAAAATCATCCCACGTCTCTACCCGCTGGCTGCTCCCATCCCTCCTCATCGACATCGCACGTGCCCCGCTCCTCGCGGAATTCACGCCGCCCCACCCTCCTCACGGATCTCCCCTCTTCTTTCTTAAACTCACCCGAATTTGCTCCACTGACCACCGTTCCTCACCTCTCCACCTTGCTGCCACCTCCTCGCAGCCCCTCTCCTCCACCCATGCCATCCGCCACTGATCGCCATGCCCTGCCTCTCCATCTCCTCGTCGCCTCCTCGCAAGCCTCTCCAGCGAGCGCGAGATGGAGCAGTTGGACTGCCTCCACGGACTCATGGTCCGCCTTGAGGCTGATGCCTCTTTCGGGCATAGAAGGAGCCATGTGTTTGTTAAAACTCTTCAGATATATTTTTAATATATTTTTCATTAGTAATCTCCCCTTCTCTGCAAATGTGAGCATTTCAAGAGATTATTAAGACTATATAAGCAATCCCTGATTAAAATAAACCTTATTGCCATCATATCTTTTTTATACACATTTAATATTATTTTTATCATTTGTGATTGTCTGATAAAATAATTTCAGATGGAGTCTTCTATGCCAATTTGCGAAAATTTGACTATCATGCACACACATATGTCATCTCACACATATTTTGTCATTGCTAAATATTACCTCCATCCTAGAATATAAAGATTTTTAGAGTTAGACACGGTTATAAAGAAAATAGGTAAAATTAAATGGAAAAAGATTGTGATTGGATAAGAAGTGAAGGTAGATGAAAAAATTGAATGGTGGAAGGTTGTGATTAGTTGGAAAGAGAATTTTGATGGAGAAGTTATATTTTAGAACAAATTCTAAAGGCTAAAAGTTATTATATTTTGGGACAGAGAGAGTATTGTCTTAGTGTTAGCACGGACACCTTACAAATATAAATCAGTAAAAGATGTTCATACTGTGATATAAAATTTGAATTCTAAAAATCTTTATATTTTGGATTGGAGGGAGTAGTACTGCTAACTAACTATAGTTATTTGGAGTTGCCCACAGTTAATTTTTACTTTTTTTCTAAATCAAAAATGTGTTTTTAACCATTATTTGGAGATATAATTTTTTTCAAGTTCAACTATAGTGTGTCAATGTTGATACCGCGTTTGAGCTTGTCATTAAACTTGTCGCTTTAATTTCTCACATGAGTCTAGTAAACTAGTCAACATCAAATAAACTTGGTCCAATGTTGGACCCGTACCTTTTCCATGCAACTATTTCATTCTCCTCCCACGTTCACACGACTATAGCAGCAAAATATTAGTAGGATGCAGTGGATGAAACCCCCAATATTCATCACTGGTGCCAAACTGCCTGCATGTTTACTCCACACCTTTGTTTATGCATGTCACTATTAGTAACAACAAACTGATCTGGATATGGAAAAAAAAGGCATCGAACAAAATCCAATATATAGCTACAATATCGAATAAAATCTAAATAGAGTTACTTACTTTTGTACTTACATACCAGAATGTTTTGAAATCTTAACTACTTAAAAAATTGATAATTTTTCTTTCGTCACATCAGTTTTTCGTTCGTAAGTCCGATTGAGCGATAGCCTCCATTCCCACACGCGTGAGTAAAGTTCTCACATGCGTGAGTAACACATCATATAAGGCGGATAAAACAAAAATTCAAAGATCATACAAAATCCAATCGGACAATCACTACTTATAAGTATCAGTGGTTCAGAATACATGGACAGAGAACCCTAGCGAAAGAGAAAACGAACAGGAAGAATAATAAAAACCGCACAAATCCAACAAAAAAATTGCACAAAAAATAGCCCTCGACCAGCTCGAATCGAGCCGATTCATTGAGCTCGATTCTCTTCATTGAGTCCTTCAATGCCCCAGATCCCCAAATTGAAGATGAACATATGAACAACATACAATAATCCCCATATCCTTATTTCAACATATGAACAACACATCTAGATCAGATAAAAAAAGAATAAATAAACATCAACAAATCACAAGAGTAATTCATTATCATCGTCATCATCACTGCTCCTGCTTTTGTGTGGGACTGAGAACGAGAGGGGGCGGCGTCGCCATCGCACCTCCCAGATCCACCCATCTCCAACCTCCACACCGATGGATCTACCGGCCAAGCCACTGGGGGAAAGTGGAGGAGAGAGGAGAGGAAGGGTGGCCCTCGCACCTACAACCCATTGTTGCCCATCAGCCCGTCTCCATGAAGGTCGGAGGCGGCTAGATTTGGCAGCGCTCGACCTTCATGCAGATGGATCCATGGGCCAGGTCACTGTGTCGCCCGTTGAGGCAGTAGCCAGCGGCGAGAGGAGTCCAGAAGATTGAGTCGCCGTCGCCGTCACCTCAAGTCCTCGTGCCCTCACCGGGAAGGGCGAGCGCAAGGATGGCCTACGAGGAGGCGATGTCTGGACGGAGAAGGAGATGGAGGAACCAAGGCAGAAGAAGAGGAGGAGGCGCATCACGTCATGCAGAGTGACGTGAGATGTGGAGTGGGAGAGAGGCGGGCACCTCGACATCGCCGCTCCACCGGTGTTGCCGTGATCGGCGTCGCTGTGACTGTCCCCCTCAACGTCGGAAAAATAAGGGAGAAAGGGGAATATGGTTAGGGTTTTTCGCTGGTGGCATTTTTTATCCGGGGTTGATCGATTTGAGCCATCCGATCCACATTGGACGGGTCAGGACTATCTTGCACCGCATCAGTCACCCATTAGAGATCGTGGCCGTCCATCAAGATCGGACGGCTCACACTGCGGGCCGCGCTTGGTCAATGGGCTGCGCGTGACTTACAGGCCGCGCGCGCTCCGCACACGATGACGGGCCAACTCTAGTCTCTGGGCTGTTGTTGGGCCAAATTGCTTTTCCCTTATTTATCAGCCCAAATTAATGATTTTTCCTTTACATAAATGCATTTTAATCAATTTTGATAGTTTATTGGGCCGATCGAGCCAAATTCGGTCTCCTTAGATGAAGCTTGAGTTTTTTAATAAAAAAACTACGAGCTTGAGACTTTTTGCGGTCAAGTGCCATTGTGTTTTAGATTGTGGTAATCCACGTGACTGAATTTCGCTGAAAAAAGACTATTCGTTGATATACACATACCTACTTCATAGACAAGTGATTTTTTTATTTATTATTTATTGTCGACATCAAAATCACCATTACTTTCACTTTAATATTTGTTTGAGATAAAAATTATTGATTGTAAAAAAAAAAATTTCCGGAGACACGACATATTAGAGTCTACGCGCTATCATCCATGCATAACACGACCGGTCCTCACATGAGTCCATGTACGATTTTGGAAGTGAGATCGCACGCTTGCCATGCGAGAGCTGAGAGAGTGAGAAAGCGTGTCATCCTGATTATCATTGGTTTTATGATAAACTTACCTACCGTCTTACGTGAAAGTGACCGAGACATTCAACGTTTGTTCTTCCCATGATACAATCATTAGGCTAACGCGTCAGGGACTGGAATAATTGTCCAAAACAAACCTTTATTATTATTATAAAATCATCGATGCTTATGGTCATACTTGAGTGCTTCAAAAAATCGTTGAGTTAAACTTTATCCACCCCACCATTACCCGCTGTAACGCACTAACGCACGGGCATTTTGCTAGTTCCCTTGCATTTTCTGACTAGAACCTTAAAATCTATTAATTTGGTGTCGACTCACCCATCTGGATCTACTCCAATCTTCCTCCTATACTCTAGGCTTATCTTCTTCTCAGAAAGACCATGATCTTATATGCTGTTCACTTTATTATTAAAATTAACCCTGCTAAATTTTGGCTTTATCCAAATTTATCATGATAACAATCTAAATATTACTAAAAATTACATCAACTACCAAAGTTTAAATTCTAGAATTTTCTTCTCACAAAATATTTACAAATGAAGCAAACTAAATACAACTTACACACCTCAACCTTACTAAATATTAGCAACACCAAAATTTGGCACTACCAAAATTTAAGAAGATTGATTTAGGCTTCAAAGTGAACAGCACCTTCATTCAGATATGGCATGGCAGCTGTCACAAACATGATGCCATGCTAGATAGCCCATTAGAGCTCCACCACCCACGCATCTTCTTTCTTCTTCGCCATACATACGTTCGTTGCCTAAATCTTATTGAGCTTCCCCAAACCCTTCTCCTAGAGGCATTCTCTACTTGTTAGTTTTGGTGATAGTAACCTCACGAGCTTGAACACGGTTTTGGTAGAGAAAATATGCCACTCCTAAACATGAATGCTTAAGCAAATGTAAAATGACAACTTAAATGTGTTTCTTCATATTTTGATCTAGTGTTGTCGGAGGGTGAACTCCTCAAGCGGGGAACTGTGGGGTCCCCCTTTGTTAGTTCGGCCAGGGGCAGCAGGTGAAAGTTTGAGGAATCGGGAACGCTAGAGTTGAGACGTAGAAGAAGTCTGGTCCCCCTCTACGAAGATGAGACAAAAAGGGTTTATACAGGTTCAAGCCGCTTGGAAGCGTAATACCCTACTCTTGTGTATGATGATTTTTCTGAGTTTTGAAAGACTCTAAAGTCTGATGTACAAGCTAGAGCTCAACAAGCCTTCAGACTAGAGATTCGGAAACCGAAGTCTAAAAACCCCCTTTTCTCGCTAGGCATGGTCCTCCTTTTATACTTCAAGGGGATGCCACATGTGCCGCGAGAGCTACCTAGGGAAGAGGAAAAATATTCCCTACATTAAACGCTTGTCTGGCGCCTTAGGCCGGAAGCTATTAGCACGTCGGCTGCTGTGCGGGGTCCACCGAATCATGTCGGCTGACACGGGGGACGCCCCTGTCATTCATCATTTAATGAATAAGGACTTGGGAGGCATGCATGTACCGGGAACGAAACCCCAGGCACGTCTGGTGCAGCCAAGCTAGCTCCGGATTGGACGGGAGGCTCAAAGCCTCTCATCAGCAGACGGGACGGGGCATACCTGCCGCGCGTCCTCTGACACATGGTCAGGGCGTGCTTGGCTTGCCGCCGTCTCCTCTGTCAATCAACCAATCACCGACCGGTCGCAGGCAGAGCAGGTGCGCAACATGCCACATTAAATGTGGCGTGGTGCGCTCGCTCCGCCCGCATTGAATGCAGGTAGGTGGGCGCTGAGCGGCGCCCACCTAATCCCATACACGTGGTGGTCGCATGGTGCCTATGAGGAGGGGTCGGGGCGAGCTGGCCCCTCGGGCTCAGGCGGGATGGTTGCCGCTCCTCCACGGGCCCGACCCCCTCGGGGGGAATGCCACGTAGACGCCGGGGGCAGCCTCTCCCCTCTAAGCTTGGTACCCTTGGGCCCATATCACCGACAAGTGTTGTTTATGTAAATCTCCACGCATGGTATAACCCCCCCTTCCTCCTATCCTCACCCACACATACACACAATTAAGGGGTCACTTTTCTCGTTCAATAGCTTCAGCACTTCTCATAATCTGTACTCCTTATTTTCGTACTACATTTTGACCAGTTACAATGGAGGGTGGTCTTCTGGTGTAGCCTCAAGAGAAAGAACGTTCCACATAGATGAAGCCACCCTCTAAGCTACAAGTTCCACTCTATGGAGGATCCTTAGTGGGCCTACATGTAACTTTGCATTTTAGCCCTTTGTTGGACAATAAGATAAATATTGAATTACATTGGCTCACCTATTAGCCTACAAGTCAAACAAAAAGTAGATATCCCTTTTCTCAGTTTCTCCCATCCCCATAGTTCCCTCGGCTTCCCCTTTTCCGCATTGTGGAAATGATGATTCCATTGACCACTGGCATTTTCGGTGCCCCATTTTGTTAAGATCTAGTCTATCCCTGCCACCGGCGGTGTCTCTAGCTTGCCAATTGTCCCTCTCTTGTACCTCTACTAATTTTTCCTCCTCCATGCATTCTCACCATCGTGGCAATCATGATGATGGCTCAAACTGGCTTGGGCTATTGCAAACTCGATCTAGTGCCCAATGCCCTCAACAAATCGATCAAACTTCTTTGAAATCGGTTCGCCATGACCATTCTCAATACAGTCTAAGCCTCTGTCGCTAGAGTCAAAGTTCGTCAGATTGGATCCAATAGTTGTTACCTCAACATCCTTGGCGCTCTTTCACTTGCTAACCATGAAGCGTGGTTTCGACGTGTGTTGACCAGGTGCAACTTCTTTCCTCCCTCTCATCTCTCATGGACCACCACCTTTATCTCCCATGTCACATATCTTCTACAAGACACACTAATATATTTGAAGCTACAACATGTTCTCTTTTTATCTTTGATGCTAGCTTTGTATCCGACGTGGATGCTTGAGACTACTGTCTATCCATCATGTTACGAAGATTTATTAAATGTTATTACACATAGTATTTCCTCTCATGTGGGCCCGGCCGCCAATATACCCGCGTAGGTGGCCGGGACAGTTGCCGGGACAATGGAATGATGATTCGTAGCGATCGATGGATCGATCGGCCGGGCCGTGCAAGGTTAGGTAGTGATTTTCCGTTCTGTGGATCCCTAACTATATCCCGTAATATACGTTCTCCTGTCACGCCAATCAATTAATTAATTTCTTCACATCTCATCATCTCTCAGATCACGTCATTTTCTGCCAACTCAAGCTCGTTAATTACCGGCCCCGGCATGATCACTTAATTGTTCAATGTGCATTCTGCTGCATCCATGCATCATCCACGTAGTACCCTTTCCCAAAAAGAGCTTACGTCTCTTTGGGCTTCTCTTCCGGATTCAGCAAAGGAAAAAACAAAGGGGAAAAAAAGGGCAGAAAGGGAAACCTATGGATGAACCAAGCTGATGGTTCTGGCCGGATTGGTCAAAGATACTCGAGAGCAAATGCTGCCACAGGATGGAGTTAATATGTAGGGTTGGTATATGACCATGACATCCATCCACAGTTTATTCCCCATCTAGGGGCATCTCTCCAATGCAAGTGATATTATATATAGAGGTGAATAATTAAGGGAGAGAATAATATATATGTTATATGTCTGTACAATCAAGCATATTTTCTAAGCACATCCTCTTCTCCAGTGCAAAACATCTTCTCATAGGTGCTTAATTAAATGGTTGCAAGAATGATTTAATTAATTGGGGATGTCTAAGCTTAAGTATCTGCTAAGCACTGATACAATGATTTGTAAATGCTTCAGAGTTAGTACCCTTTAACAAGAAAAAATGGTTATTAATGTTTTTTTTATTAAGTGCTCATCAAAGTACCTGCATTAATCGGAGATGGTTGAATTGTTATAATGGTTTGTATGGTAGAAACAAGGAAATAAACCATAACGGCCATCACATTACTACTGACTGCAAAAATTTTTGACACAGAACATAAAACTTTGTATTCTTGAATATATGTGACATATATTTATTTTCTAGAGAATACATGGGAGTATTTTACTCATGACAAAAATCCATAAAAAAAATATTAGCATCCCGTGGCTGTGGGCCTTCTAGCCCTAGCAAGCAAGCAACGGCTGCAAGGCCAATAGGCCAACAATAAGCAACCTGACAGGTCATACAAACCAGGCCCGCAGTTCACATGCCATGACAAAGAACCTGCCCACAAGATGACATTGTTTCAGGGGCCTAGAAGTTAATTAGAAATAGTTTTCTGCCACATCACTCCCATAAAAAACCATGGATGTGTCCAAAATTCATTTATGAACATTTTTCAAGGTTATTCGTATCGATTTTTATAACTGGTTATTTCTCGTTTTTCATTAATAGGAATGCATAAACAGAATAATATTCATGTGTATCATGAATAGCAGGGAATTAATATTTTTGTAGGATTTTAACTCGAGAGTATGTCACATATGACGATGTATCAGGGCTTTGGATGAAAATAAAGACAATAAATTTGTTTAGGAGTTAAAGGCATAGTCATATTATAAAACAATTTCGAAGGTGGGATTTCATGGGCTCTTTTCAAAAGTTTGGATACTTTTTATGGTGCTCAAATGTTCGCTAGAACAAACCTAATGTTTATGAGCGTTCAAATCCATCAAGAAACGAGTTTTGGGAATCAAGTTAGATTTTGACAGGACAAATGGTTAGGAAATTCTTCCTTTTAAAGACATATATCCATATCTTTATAATATTATTCGTAGGACAAGTGCTTCAATTGTGACTGTTATGAGTTCTGTTTCACTTAATATTTTCTTTTGAAGAGCGTTGGTAGTTCAAAAACTAGTTAATTGACATAATTTAGTTGCTTGCATATTCACTTGAACAATGAAAATAATATGAGTGAATTACGCTTTGGGCTACCTTTTATTACTAAGTTTTACTTTGGACCACCCTTAAACCTACTCCCTCTGTCCTATATTAAGTTCATCTTTAGCTCCTTTCATTTATCCCAAAATAAATTCATTTCTAGAGTAATCATTGCATCGGAGTTTGTAAGAAGGGAAACTGTATTAGGAGTAGATAACGTGATGAGTAGTTGCATTAAGATTTGATAAAGTAGGGGCATTTTAGTCTTTTTGTCTTTGTATTGGTACGTGTGGGATGAGTGAAAAATAAATTTATTTTGGGATGGAGGGTGTATCTTTTTAATTTGGACCAGATAAATTTGCCATTATTGCAATTTGGACTACCCTGAATATACTTTTCTAGCCATGTCTAACTTCCCTTTTGGTAAATATATGGACCATACAGAGAGGAGTTTGTCCATATACCAAAGCCGATGTGCTTAAGGTTATTGATGTGTACGGAAAAAAATCGTTTAGGATGGTCCAAACCGTAACAATGACAAATTTATCTTGTCCAAAGTAAAAAGATAAGTTTAAAAGTGGTCCAAAGTGAAATTTGGGTAATAAAAGGTGACCCAAAGTGTAATTTACTCAAATGATATATTTAGGTGCAATCTTCATCAACATGATCAATTTTCAGTTCATTTTTTTTGTCTAGCATTAATTTACAATGGACACATGGAGAGAAATAAGATTATGTGGAAATTAAAATTCTATTAAAATAAAAATTTTTATGTGGTATTTGTTTAAAGGCGTAATTTAACCAAAGATAATATTTAGAAGAAGAAATTGGAATAGTAATAAGAGATGTTGCTTTTGTATGAAGAATAAGACTAGTCAACATTTATTCTTCGGCTGTCATTTTTCTAAATTTCTTAAGAGAAAGGATCATATTTATTTTGGCTTAAAACCCGCAAATAATATTCCTCATATATCTGGGAATTGGCTTATGGGTATTGACTTAAAAAACAAAAAAGATATTCAAGTAGAAGCATTCGCTTTATATTGGCTTTATGATTTAGTAAAAAGATATGTTTTTTAATAAATCTCTAGTTAAATATTATATACATGTACTACTTTTAGGAAAACATATTGGCTCCAATTATGGACACAACTTTTAATAAGGTATGACGGTGATAAGGAATTAATATATATTGCATGTCGAAACTTGAAGTCAACAATCACATAGATTTTTCCATTTTACAAATGAAATTGAATAAATGTATTTTTCCTTGTGTCGGAGTTATTAGTCTTATTGTCTCTTCATATTGGAATTTTTAGCAGCCCGATGTTGAACGAACAATGTTTATAATTTTATAATAACACTGTAAATGTAAACTCTATATACGCGATCACTAGAATTATCTAGGATCACAACCAGTGTAGGCAGCTCAAGTACCTTGGTCTCCAAACCGTTCAAACTCAAGACTTTATGCAATTTCCAAAAATTAAAAGAATCGGTTCTCATTTAGAAGGATGAGCTATTTTCTTACAAACTTTATTTGTCATAAACCCCACATGCCAAATACAGCATGACGGCTAAGTACAGTAGTACTGTAGCAGTACTCGACCATATATATAAGAGGTGGTACGTGGCGAGAGGACTTTGGTTGGAGTATCAGCAACTACCAGTCGGCAGCCCTATAATTACACTGGGTGCTGCTAGTAGTACTCCTCACCAATAAATAAGTACTACATCTGTATTCGTTTTGTCGTTTTAACAAACTTTTTTTATTTGATTAAGTTTATAGAAAAATTTAGCAACATATATAACATCAAATTAGTTTTATTAGACGTAACATTAAATATATTTTGATAATATATTTGTTTTGTGTTAAAAATTTTGTAATATTTTTTATAAATTTGATCAAACTAAAAAGGTTTGATTAAGAAAAAAAGTTAAAACTACTTATAATATGAAACGAAGGGAGTAGTAGTAACATTTTGTAATGCATGCATTCAACATGTTGAGGATTTTTTATTGGTAGGAAAAATATATAACTTTTTGAAGAATTTTAATCCTACAAAGTCCTTTGAAACAAAGGATCGAATTCTATCATATCCTTTAAAATTCCTATAAGATAGGTAATCCTATAGAGATTTTGGAGAAAAGTTAGCAAGAAATTTTTAGCATTCCTGTGATTCAACAATTCATCTTGACTTTTGAAAGTGATAAAGTTAGATTTATCATCTCAAATTGATTTTGAAACTTTGTCATGTTCTTTATAGGTTTTATACTTAGTAACTAATAATCAAATTAGTGTTGGGTGAATAGCCAAATTGGTCCTCCAAGTTTCAACTAATGCTCAGTTTGTTCATTGATGTTTCAATCCGTTCATATTAGTCATTCAAGTTTTCATTTTAATTCAAGCTTGTCTTTGGAGCCACGTAGAAAACCATATGGCTAAATCTAATTAACATCGATCTCTTGTGAAATGACCCTAATACCTTTCATTCATATATATAACCAAAATATTGGAAATATATGCTTTACTATTAAGGTGGTGAAATTATATGACGCGACCCATATAGACCTAACTATTGGACATCAATAATTTTATGATTTTCTTTAAAAATTATGTACAGTGAATTGAAATTTCTTATAGATAATGTATAGTAATTTATGTACAACAAAAACAATTATGTATATGAGTCATTAAAGCTCTCAACCTTGTGGGCATAGGCTAAAGTAACGCCAGGCAGTACATGTGCAATATTGTTTATCTTTCTTTTCCTCTAATTTTCTAGTCTATGCAAATTAGGGGCAAAAAGGATATTTTCTAATACAAATATTGATTTGGATTAGCCATGTGGCATATCAAGTGAGTCCAAAGATGATTCTATGTCAACACGGATACTTATCTATGTAGATAAAATAAAACTCAAGGACTAATTGAGCCTTTGGTAAAATTAAATGGAGTAGATTGCCTATTCACCCGTTAGTATTTTAGTGCCTGAATAAATATTTAAAACACCATTCATTTATTAGGGCTTTTGCGCTTTGTAGAAAAAACAAAGGATTCGAATTTCCAAAAATTAATCTCTACAAGTGTCATTCGGATTATATGAATAAACTATAGAAAAAACAAAAGGATTTTTTTCTTATAAATTATAGAGAGAACATAATAAATTACATCCACTCAAACCTCTTGAATTTGTTTATGGATTAATACGTACATGTATTTCTATTTCTTTATTTTTCTTATTTTTATGGGTTCAAATTCCTTTAAACTTAACGAGTCCTTATGAATATAGGCCCCATTCTTTTTTGATTACTTAATCATATTTTACCTCGATTTCTATTAACATGTTTTTCAAGCTAAACGGTATATTTTATACGAAACTTTATATATAAGTTGCTTTAAAAATATCAGTGTTGGTACAGAATTTCGACCCAACCTCGTGTCAAGGCAGGTTTCACGTTACCACGGCGGCCTGGGAGATCTGCTTAACTCCAGTGCAGGTCCAATGGCTTGCCTAGGTGTATGTAGGGCGTGCCAGTTGATTTGATCTGCAATCAACAAGAATAAACAAGTAAACCATGTTAGCAAACGATGGCCGATTGGCCAGTAGGCCGATGTCGCATCGTGAAAACCCAGCCGATAGGGCAAGGCTGTATCGGCCTACTTGAGGTTATAATAAAACAAGACTAATATACAGATTTACTCTCATCGGCCTTCATCAATACGTTTGTGTATATTTGAGGACATCGGCCGATGAGGGATGCAGGAAGTAGATGCGCTAGCTACTACTCTAATGCAAACTTGTACAGGCCAATCGGCCGATATAAATATACTGATCACAGTAAGATCCTGAGAACAATCCGTGACAAACATATTTATATCTTGTCGATTCACTCATACAAGTGGCAAATACACAAAAAAAACATAAAGTGATCACATGTATTAGGTAAGACCGGCTGAAACCCGGCACTATCCTTGATTACGATCGAAAACAGGCTTTGAGTTAGATCTCAAAACACGACTAAGGTCGATAGCAACACAAAGTGTGAATCGAGAATTAACACAAAGACAATCAAACCGTCGATCGCTTTTGGGGATGGTAGATGCTTTAGAGGATCAAGACAAGCAAACTAATTCGACCATCGTCGGCAACAAACCCTAAAACGAGTTTACCGCTGGCGAGATAGAATTGAAAAGCCATATCAAGATCATCTAAGACATGATAAACGACGATCACGTCGCCAGGGCTTAACGTGTCTAAAACGACACGCTAGCCCCGACGACGTAGATCATCGGGTATGAGTTCTTACCTCTGCTCTAGGGAAGCAAGAACTCGTCGGAAATCAACCTCTTGCGAGGGTGGTGATGCGCTGAAAGTAGATTGAACTAATTGTATCTGATTGTCGAATTGAGAGTGATTCTAAGTACAAACTACCGGGATATTTATACCCGTGATTTACAACATTGTTCATATAGGACATGATTTTATCTATAACTAACAAACAAGTCCTTATGACGGACTCTTGCCATAGATTAGATCTAAACTTATTTAACTTCCTAATTTACAAGATACAATTGCCTAAAATCGGGCCTTATCCCTATTTGGCAATCTCCTTTGAAGCCTGACTCAGGCCCAAACCGAGTCCGCTCTGCCTCCATCGGCTTTCTGCTTCCATCGGCCGATGACCGTATTGAACCCACATCGGCCGATACAGTCCCTCTGCTGGCGCTCCACTTGATTTGATGCACCGCTGAGTCCGTACAACGCTTGGTCCGATAGCGTAACCGATCCGACTCGAATCGCTCCTTCTGCTCTGCGTCGGTTTTCTCTTTCTTCTCCGAGTAGATTACGAAAATCTGGCGTTAACAATCAGATAAACTTATTTTTCAAGTTTATAATAATTAAAACTCAATTAATATTGTGCTAAAGGCTTTCTTGTTTCTCGTGTCCTAACTTCACCTCCACGTTCATCTTCAGAAGAAAGCGAACATCATCATGACTCTATTGGAAAAGTTTTTGATAGATACAGTTTCTTCTAGAATTTTCGGCTATACGAAGCTTCTCTGAACAATCTAAATTTTCACTTAAATTCTGAGAATTTATAATTATAAAATTTAAAAAATAAACTATAAGCTAGAAATTAAGAAACCTAACTTTTTTTTCTAGCTTTAATTAAGAAACTTAACTTTTTTTTAGTTTTTTTAGATTCTCACTGACTGGTTCTTCACCAGCTACTGGTAAAAGGCATGCCCTACCGCTGCATCTGCAGTCTCAATGAGTCCCCAGCATCAGTCGTTGCAAGTTGATAATTGGCATTCAATGTGGGCGATGCCAGTTCCCATGTTGCTCGGCTCTCTCTCTCTCATTCCCAGGCAAATCATCAATCACTGCACCCCACCGTGCGGACAAATCTACACATAAATTTATACGGAGTAGTGATATCTATTTTTGAAGCCAAATGTACTCCTCGTCATAAAGTTTGTTGCGGTTGAAACAACCAAGCTAGTCTTCAAAACGCAACTTTTGCTCACCAATCTCTATCGCAAAATAGAGTAAAATGTAATATAATTATATTTCTATGAGGTAGCACGTTCTTTTCAACTTATTTAACAGATTATTGCCACAGATGATTTGCTTCAAGCTTATAAAAATAATATTTCTGAAAAAAATGTTTTAAGTATATTGCTTATATCACTTGTTCTATATTATTTGGTAGCTTTATAATATTTTATTTATCAAATAGATCATACATCAACTTTCATATACATTTTATCATTTTAGAACACTATCCGAAAGCATTTTTCAAGGCGGATTTTAATACACATAGAGTAAATCTTGAAAAGGGTATTGACGCCTAAAGTTTAGAAACTTGATATGAAACATATTCAAAATGATATGATCTCCTATATGGATGAAAACAGCCGGAAACGGTAGCTTGTCTTTGGAAACAATTTTAGATCGGCCGATTATTAACCATATTACCAATTTAATTATTCAATATCGATAACAATACGACGCTGAAAAATTATTAAGAAAAAGATCACAGACGACACTAACACAGAAACGGCGTCGGTCAAGAATTTTCATTACCGTCGTGATCGGAGCGAGCAGTACCTAGACATTTAAGGATCCTGTATGGTACATATATATTGTTCAGGCCTAATATATAGTAGGGAAAAAAAAGAGTACTGCTTGATTTAAGATCCACGATACTGTTGTGTATTTACTGTTGAGCTAAATATTCGGCCCCAAATCTCCATCCTCTGTGCCATGATGTAAAGGCAAACAAGCCTATCGTTTGGTAGAGAAAAAAACGAAACGACATATTTATAAATAAAAAATAATTTGTGAACAAAATTTTTATATTGTGTTCTTAACGATATAAAAGCAAAGGCTAAAAATAAACTACAATGAAAGAATTCTAAAATCACTTCAAATTTAAAGTTAAAAATTTAAATTTTGACTGATAAGCATAAACATGACCGAAAAGATAAGGCTACAAATGTCGGTACACTGCAGCAGCAAGTAGCTTCATTTGGCCAGCTGAAGCCACAGATATGCAAACAAAGTACAGAGCCACACTTGGCAACCTCTGCTGTGTCCTGCCTGAGCCCGTGATAGGGCTGAAGAACACAAGCGAGTCTTTGCCATTTTTTCCCCATGCTGCAACAGGAGAGTTTGATCATTTGGATGTCATCGCCAAGGGAGAAAGTCCAGCCGTTTCGGCCAACAATGAGGGAGAGAGAGTGAGAGAGACGATCATTCAGCTAGCTAGGTGTGCATGTAGCTCTAGAGCTAGCAGTGTACTGAACTGCTGATTCTGTTCCTCCTGCCCCTTCTGTGCTTTATGTGTGCACCGAATCAGGGAGGTTTTTCAGCAGCATTGTGCACATTTTATTCATGGATCTATGTTGTGTAAGTGAATTTCTGGAAATTTCGTTCAGCACTCTTTTTTCCATAGAAAATATGGACACACGCTGCCACACACACGACATGATATGCGAGTGTGCCCTTTTAATACACGTTTAAAGAGCTAGAGAGCGCGGTGGCAAATCCCTAATTTTTATACTTGAGTTGAGGTCTTTTTGGTTCAACTTTTCAGATGATTAGCTATTTGGCTCTCAATTAGCACATAATTAATTTATTATCTTAAAAATAGATTTGTTTAATTTTTTTAAGAAACTTGTATATGTAAAGTTTTCTTAAGAAAAGCACACCGTTTATTTGCTACCTTGAAAATTAAAAGCATAAATCTATAAAGAACAGGGCCAATTAATTAGCTGGTTGAGGGCAACTTACATTGCTCATTCTTTTTTTAATACTACATAAAAGAACGGGCGAGCTCGTTGAATCCTTTCAAAATGTTGTGTTTATCACGAAGTATGGAAAACATGCCTTCACATGTTGTTCAAGACCTGCTAGGAAGGTAGGAATTTTTACCGTTTTTAATTTCCAAATAGAGCGTCAGAACATGTGTACACTCGCTGATGAGATATACGAATATACTAATGTCAAATTGCATGGTGAAACTATTATGACATCAAATCAGCCCAAATGAATTCAACGCTAATGAGGCTACTTGACTACTGAATTAAGCTATGACTAAGTAGTAGGAGTACTACTATACTAGCTTAAACCAGACCAACATATAGTGTACTTATGGTCAACGGTGTTAATGATGAAGCAACTCTATCTGAGCTTCATTTAAAACTTGGCACAAAGCCAGTAGTCAAATTTTTTTGGCACAAAAGATACTTTAGCATACAATTACGTTTACTCAAACAAAGTTGTGTCATGTATGTGTTCCCAGCTTTTCTTAACCCGAGAAAATTCAAACGTCACATCAAGTGAACCAGGACCACGGACAATTTGATCGTAATTAATTTCGATCGGTAAATTTGGCTTAGAAAACCCCACGTACTGGTTCTTAGTAAAAACAGACTCGGGTACACATAGTCACTTGTATTTACGTTCTCGCTATGTAAAAAAGAACTGACCTTAAAGTTAATGTTGGTATATACACTTGTATCAATACATCTATGAGGATTTTGAGGCGGAGATATTGAACCAGCCATAATAATTGTAAAGTTAGAAAAGGAAAAAGCATTTGCTATTTAGTTTAAATATCTAAATATATGCTATTTTAGACTGTAATTTTGAATTTTACATTTGACTTTTAAGAATTTTTGGTGGATTTTAGCTTCTTAATAAAAGTGACAGAGCGTATTAACTGGGTAGGTTTCTTGTGGTGAAAATAGTGACATGGATGCTTATATTTATAGCTAATTGTTCTTTCAATGATAAGCAACATAACCGTCGACAGCGAGACGTCTGTAATGCTAGCCCAGTCTTTCGGAGATACTCATAAAGGTATGGTGTATGTGTTTATAGGGGTGGGTGTGCGCGTGTTGTGAGCACCTCCGTTTTTACTATTTTTCTTTAAAAAGAAGAAATGACTAAGAAAATCCCATGTAAATTCAAATTCCAAAATTAATAAAAACACAGTTTTGGATTATAAATCCAAAGCACAACTCTAATTATCTTTATCATTGAGTCACATCATTTTAATTATTTCGTGTTACTTTCTCTATCCATAAACCAAAACCCTAACATCAAAATCTCTTATTCAGGTGAACAAACCAAAACCCAAAATTCTTTATGATCAGAGGAGGTGGTAGTAATTTTAATATAACCAGAGATAGTATTAATTTTAATTGAAACCTAGGAATTAAAATCGTAACATACCCTCCTGTGGGACTAACATGTGAGTCAACAATAGAACCATAATTTCAATAATATAAACTGATCAAATTAGAGTCAACAAAGCAACCGCACAGTCCAAATAAATCAAAGAGATATTATAATCGGGAGAAAACCACACAAACCAATACGGTGTAAAGCAAAGCGTGTGGCCGTAGCAGGGCATGTGGGAAACTGAGAAAAAAATATATGGACCCCGGCAAAGACGGGAATGGATTTATATCGAATATAAAAAGGGCCAGAAATTGTCGTGCTGTCAGGAAAGATCGAAAGCAAGATGGGAGAGAAAAAAATAACAAGAGAGAGAAGCGCGAAAGCGACGCTGCCCCGCCGCCCTGCGTAGACCGCGCCCACGGTGGACCAAAACCCTGTTCAGATTTCAGACCACATGCGTGCGTGCATGACGGTCAAGACACGAGATGCAGATCGGTTTCTGATTTTATGGTGGCTCGGGAAAAGTAGTTGTTTAGTTTGGGTAAATTTTGTTTTATTTTGCAGAGGCTTTTAGAAAAAAACATTTCTTTTTACAATTTTTACATAGTGTAGTTATTTGACTTGCCATTTGGTAGTACTGTGTATTATTAGTAAGTTGTTGGGGGGTGTATTAATTATCTGTGCAAGTATTAAGAAGACTAGGGTAGATGTGGTTTAGCATTTAATGTTTCCTAATTTACAGTTTATTCTTAATTGCATGATATCGAGCCGGATAAATGATGTAGATTACAGAGATGTATCATACTTTCTCTGTTTCTAAATGTAAGTATTAAGAAAGTAGTGAGAATGGTTAAAGAAAGTGTGTGATTGGTTTAGAAGAGAAATTAGATAAAAAAATGGTTACGATTGATTGAGTGAAGGAGGTAAGTGAAAACATAATTTTATTTTCACACAAGATATTATGCTAGAAATAACTACATTTTAAAATGAAGGTATTACATCATATGAACATGCATCATTGTTTGTGGATTAATTTGTATACCATGATATGGTGTGGAAACAGATCAACAATTGTAAGTTGTACTATCATATATCTTAGTGGTTTGTGTATTAACTTTTGGCAAAGCACTTGTGCTACTTTATCATAGTTTTAACTTCAAGTTTTCTAATGTCATTTGCCAAAACTTTTTTTTGAATCAGCTAAAACTAATAGTTTAACATTAAAAAACTTCGAGTCTTCCTGATAAAACAAACACAAATTATAGACCCTTTTGTAAACAATCTTTCAGTGTCGCGCGTTCATATTCCAGGTGTTTGACGAAATATACATTTTACCGTAGAAAACATCTAGAAGTAAACAAAACGAAGATCCAACTCCATGAATGAAGAAAAGCCAGATTTTAGGTGCTCTAGATTTAACCAAGTTCGTAGCACATTGGGGCCCACTCTTTTCTGATTAAGATGTAGCTTCTGCCTCGATTTTCATTAGCGCGCTTTTTAAATGGTTAAATGACGTGTTTTGTGTGAAAACTTTCTGTCGATCTAACATATCCACTAAATCAAAATTTCAAGTTTAGAATAATTAAAACTCAATTAATCATACGCTAATAACCTTTTCATAATTAAAACTCAATTAATCATACACTAATAACTTTTTCTCATTTTATGTATGTGTACTTAATTTATTTTCTCAGTAAGCTCAAACGGGACCTAGGTCATGTTCTTTAAGCTTATTTACCCAATATTAAAACGAATGATTTGCTCTATGCTTTACAAAATATGTTTTGTTTAAAAAATTTTTTCTCTCATATTTCTTAGACAACTTGTTTAGATATTTCTCAAATATTTAAATTATTCCTGGATTGATTGTTTATTTGAAACCCCAAACAATATTTTATGAGCGGAATACACAGATTAGTTAGTGAAGTGGGCTCAGCGAAAGGAGAGGCGCGGTGGTAGCAATAATTCGATCCGGTTGATGGACCGAGTCCACGCACGCACCCATCGTCTTCCTCCTCTCCCCTCCCCTCCCCGGAGGAAGAGAGAGAAAGAAAGAGAGCAGCAAAAGTTAGACCCAGCCGTAGTGGTTGGTGCAGGTCGCTAAGAGAGAAAAAAAGATAGAGATAGAGAGAGAAAGAAAGAAGCAGCAGCAAGCAAGGCAATCTCTCTCTCTCTTTCTTTGAGAAGAGAAGAGGAGAGAGAAAGAGGGAGACGCAATCGCTAGCGATAGGAATTAAACAAACAAAAGCGGCCTTGGAAAAAAGAGGAGGAAGAAGGAGAGAGAAAGAGAAAGGAGGCAACTTGACGACCCAAGAGGGGAGTAGGAGGAGAGAGAGAGGAGGCCAAGAAGCGGACGGCACCAGCCATGCCGCGGTCGCCGTCGCCGCCGCCGCCGACTGACAGGCACCACCACCACCACCCGGCGCGCCGGAGGGGGCCCACCGCAGCAGCAGCAGCAGCGGTGAGGCCGGCTTCACGCTCGCCGTCGCCGGCGCGGCGCTCGCTCCGGCCGCGGAGGGCGGCGGCACCGTCGTCGAGGCCGCTGGTGGACGACTTCTTCCCTTTCCCTTCCTCGCCGTCGTCGTCGCCGTCGAGGCCCCCGCCGGCGCACCACCACCAGCGGAGGCCGTCGCCGGAGCCGTCGAGCTCCGACTCGGACGGCCACGGCGGCGGCGGCGGCGGCGGCGGCGGGGGTTCCTCGGCCTCTGACCGACGCCGGCGCAAGCTCAAGCTCGTCGTGAAGCTCTCCCAGCTCGCCCCGGACCAGAACCACCGGCGGGGCCCGCCTCCCCCCTCGTACTCGGACTCCTCCGGCGGGGAGGAGGAGGAGGACGAGGCCGGCAGCGGCGGCGAGGAGCGGGTCAAGCCGCCCAAGAAGCGCCGGATCGAGCCGCGCGGCGACAGATCTCGCCATCGGGAGGTGGGGGAGACACCACCCCAGCTGGTCCCTCTCCCTTGCCTTAGCTTCGCTGTCAAGCTTCTCTCTAACGCGAGATCTGCTCTTCTCTTCTCTTCTCTGTCAGGTTGGTGGGAGAAGCGATGCCGCCAGCACGCCGAGGACGAAGCGGCTTCCGGTGCCAGGTTCGATTTGCTCGTTCCTTCTCTTGCTGATCTCACCGTGTTCGATGATGGGATTATGAATTTATGAGTGCCTTTTCTTGAGAAAAAAATTGACTTTTTTTTTTTTGCTGATGGGTTTAGGGATGGCGAGGACGACGCCGCTGCCTGACCGGAAGGCGCTGGACATGATTCTCGACAAGCTGCAGAAGTGAGCTTTGCTTTTTTTTAGCGTGTTTTACACTTTGCGAAATGGGATTCGTTTCATGGCTTAATGGGCTCGATTTCTTTCGCTGCTGCTTGATTCTGCCGCAGGAAGGACACATACGGAGTGTTTGCGGAGCCCGTCGATCCGGAGGAGGTGAGGCCGTTTGTTCAATCGTCATGCTTTGTTGGAGTTGCCAATTTATTGAGGGGAGTTATTGAGTGTTGATGATGCCATCCATGGTTGCTCTCATTGATGCAGTTGCCCGACTACCATGATGTGATTGAGCACCCAATGGACTTTGGCACCGTCAGGAGGAAGCTTGCCAGGAATGCATACCGCTCGTTCGAGCAATTTGAGGTCATACTTCCATCTTTTGTCGTATCTTTAGCCAATTAGGTAGAATTTGAGTTGCCATTTTTGTCGTATCTTTAGCTGGTTAAGTAGATTTCAAGCTGCGAATGGAGCATTGCCATTTGGTGTGTGTTGCTTTAAAGGATGCTACTATGCTAACAAATGATACTGCAGATGGGAAGAAATGGCGTTTCAGTTCATACTGTATTTGTCTAGTTGAATTTCTCCTATATGCCTGAAACAGGAAACGGCAGTTGATATGCTTTTTCGCTACATTAGAAGCTTAGATAACGGAGTTTATGCTGCAGCTTGACAAGTGCATTGGCATAGCATGGATTAACCAACTCATCGCTTGTTTGCAATTACAGCCCAACAGATGCAATGGCATATCATTATATCAAACTAGATGAAACTCCGCGTGTTGCTGTGGGAGTTTTGTACGATAATAGTAGAAATAACATGTAAGATAGCTAGACGACATAACTTTGTATAATTTTCATCTTTGATCAACCATTGGAAAAAAAGCTACAAACAACTAAGATGGTGTGGTTTATAACAATTTAAGTTATATATAGATTGATCATTCAAAAGAAAAAGCTGACGTGGTTCAATGAGAGAAGGAAAAGAAGGGAGATAATATAAATTAATCATCCAAAGACAAAACTAAGGTAATATGACTTGATAAGAGAAAAAAATGAGGGAGATAATTTAAACCATAGATCATATTTGGTTTGGTTGTAAGATTTTGTCATGTTTGCCCTCATAACCTTGCACTTTACTAATATTATTGCAGTTAGTGATTCCAAGCCATATCCGCAAGTGTATGGCCATTATTGTCTGCTAGTGTGAAAGAGTTCAGGCTACAGATTATGCCCGTTTTGTAACCCTTAAGGCTCTAGGGCATATCTTGTTTTGGCACTACTTGTATAGTGCCAGGATGGCATTATATCGTCTAAGACAATGAAGGGTTTATTGTGGAAGTTTAAAAGAATCTGAGCTAGCTTAGTGCATTTCATGAAGATCGAAGAAGGTGCAAGGGTAACTTCATAGCTTGACCATCATATGCAGACAGACAACCTTATGTTGTCTGTAGACTGAGCCAAACTGTCCTGACCTATTAGCTTGAAATTCTAGAAGGTAAGTTTTTTTTTTGTTAGCCTGAAAAATCAAGATACTCTGCTCTCTTGAGCCAGAGTCAAGGCTGTAGGTTCAACAAAATAGTGTTTGTTACTGCTGCGGTGCTGCCTGTTGTATGCTTTAGCTAATTGAGTGAATTGAACAGGCACACTTCATTGTTGGTTAATTTCTTTATTTCCTTCCCCCTTTGGTAAAGAACAAGAGCTTGATGTTGTCTATCAAAATGATGAATAAGGCATTGCACTTGGAGAACCTAGCAATTTATATGATATGCTTCTTTGAACTGCAGGATGATGTATTCTTAATTTGCAGTAATGCGATGCAGTACAATGCACCTGATACAATCTACTTCAGACAGGTGCACAAACAGTCTTTCAAAAAAAAAATAATGTGCTTGTGATACTGTGTGATTTGGCAATTTGCATTGAACATTTCTTCATGCAGGCCCATTCCATACAAGAGTTGGCAAGAAAAAAGTTTCAGGAACTGAGAGATGAAGGCATTCCTACAGAAAACCTAATAAAGAGTGAACAGAAAATCAGACCAAACTCTAGCAATAGAGAACCAATTAAGAAGCCTGTTTTGAGGTATTCAGATGATGATCTAGGCTTCATGTCCCACAAAGAGCAAGTTAGTAGACCAAATTCCAAAGACTTAGAGGATGATTTAAAGTTCAAAGATCAAGTTAAGAAGCCAATTTCAAGGAATTCTGAGGATGTCTTAAGTTCCTCTTTCCAGAAAGAGCGAGTTAAGAAATCCAGTTTCAGGAATTCAGACGATGATTTAAGTTCCTCCTTCCAAAAAGAACAAGTTAAGAGGCCCATTTCCAGAAACTCAGGGGATGATATAAGCTCTTCATTCCACAAGGAGCAAGCAAGGAAAGTCATTTCCAGAAATTCAGAAAATGATAGAGTCTCATCTTTCCACAAACAGCATGACAAGAGACCCACTTCCCGGAGTTCAAAAGATGAACTGCCATCGCACAAAAAACACATAAGGAAGCCTGTTTGCATGAACGGTGAAGAACCAGATTTCTCATCACACAGAGATTCAGTAGAAAATCCTGTTTGCACAAATGGAGAACATGTAGGCGTCTTGTCCCCAAAAAGGCTTGTTGAGAAGCCCATTTGCCGAAATAGAGATGACCTGGGTCACTCCCACAAAAAAGAGTTGAATAATAAGCCTATTTGTGGAGATGGACAGGATGATATGGGTTACTCCTGCAATGGAGAGACTGTTAAGAAGCCAGTGCGTATGAATAGCCAAGATGCTTTGGGTTCAGATGTTTCTGCTGCAACCATTGCTTCTGCAGGAGATGGTTCTAATGGTTTAAGCATGTCTCAGGCTAATGCTACTGAACCCCAAGATTGCATTGCAGCCAACGGGTTTATGGACAAAGATATCAGCTCTCCACTTGATGAAATAAGATCTGAGAAGACAGATGATATTTCAGGTACATATGTTTGTCCCAAGAGCTGAACCACCTCTCCTGAAGTGATCCATTAGTTAAAGTTCTCACTGACATACTACGTATTCATTGGATGGTCATGCCTCGCCTTTTAGAATTTCGTAAAATAGAATGGATCATTTTTTATCTTTTTTGCGATGGTGAATGGATCAGTTAGCAACAGTATGATATGGATAAACAAAATATTCCCATCGAAAGGAAACTAGTCACCCAAAAATATTTTGGTCATTTTTTTATATACATACAGTTGATCATCACTTCTTAAATTGTATATGTATATGGACTTCCTGTGAATTATTTAGTCAGTGATGTTAGAAAATGCTTAGCAATTACCAAGATAATTAGTTTAATTACAACCGAGTTGCATACCTTGCATTTCCATATGAAGAGCTGATGGAGCTAAACATTTATTTTCGGACATGTGATACTTCTATCTACCCAACTTCTGTTGTAATGATATCCTCGTTCATTCCTTCACTTTTCAGCTAGGGAAAGTTCATTGAAGCCAACCTACAAGTCAATTGTGGTAGATGAGACACGACGGAAAACATACAATACATATGAAGAACAGCCTTCATCAGAATCTGACACAATTTTCGATGTATTCTGTGAGGAGCCAAAAGAGCTTGTTAATGTATGATAAACTAAAGCCTGACTCATCTATGCTTCTTGGACCAATTTGATTTTCAGGTAAGCTCATAATTTTATATGTGCCCTGCAGGTTGGACCTCATTCTGAGCACTCATATGCAAGAAGTCTTGCTCGTTTTGCTGGCTCACTTGGTACTCAAGGCTGGAGACTTGCTTCTGAACGCATTCAACGGGTATTACCCACTGATGTAAAGTTTGGACGTGGTTGGGTTGGAGAATACGAGCCACCGTTACCACCTATTCTGTTTGTGCAAAATCAATCAAGAAGTCTGGTTAGATCAGAGTCTAATGTACAAAGGAGTGCTTCAATGACTAGGAATAATGAAAGGATCAGACCAACAGAAAGTGTCAATCCAAAGGATATGAGTTTGAGTCTACTTAATCGAATAACCACCGGTAATAATGTGGTTGGAGTGCCTGGTCCTCTTGAAAGTCCAGAAATTAAGCCAAGATTATTTGGTGTTACGGCTGAGCCCCAGCAGAGGAGCACTGAAGCGTCATCTCTGCATGAGAATCATCGGGCGCCTGGAAGTGTTGCAAAGACCAAAAGGGCACCCAGTGAACAAACAAGGAAAGGGAGCTCATCCTCCAGTTCCCGCCCTCTTCAAAAGCAACCACAAAGGCCTGAAATTTCAAAAGGAGCTTCCAATGTGCTTGATATGCCTTCTTTGAACAAAATGACTGGCCAGCCTAGACCCTTCTTCCAACCAGCAGAAGCAGCTATAACTCAGCAAATGAGAAAAAGCGAGTCAGCTAAAAGTTCTCATCCACTTGAAATGCCACACCAGAGGCTCGAGTGTGCAAAAGGTGCTTCTGGTGTTCATGATATGCCTTCCTTAAACAATACTAGTGGGCAGCCTAAACCCTTCTTCCAGTCGCAAGAAGCAGCTGTTCCACAACCCAGAAATGAAAATACATGGGTATACCATGGACGACCTGGTGATGGAAAGTATGGAACAACCGACAAAAGCAGACCAATGAGCAGCATGGGTTTTATCACTAAAAATCAACATGTAAATGCTGCCAGCTTTGCAATGAATTTGAACGGGCAAAAGAATGTCAATGACAATGTAAAATCAGTGGGATCAACTGCAATGCCTGTGCAGGTAAATACAACAAACAGAGGGCCTGATTCTTCCCGGAATATTTTCTCAGCATTTCCACCAGCTGTCAGGGAGAACCAGAGCATTCCATCTACTCCAGTGGCTCAATCTTGGATCTCATTTGGTGCTTCGTCAGAGAGCAAACCAACCATTGTCAGTCCTACTTTCCATGACAGTAATTCTGGTTGGAAGATGCCATTTGCAAATGCCCGTCCTGATGAAGCAAAGATGACTGCTGTTCCACAGTTCTTTAGGCAACCCGTTCAGATGGTTAGAGAAAGTCCAGGGCAAAACAAAGGTTTGGTAATATTCCCCCAGTTGGTCCAGACAGACTTCTCAAGATCGCAAGGCCAACCACAATGGCAAGGCCTGGTTCCCCCGATGCAACAGAAACCAAACAAGGATATGCTTCGCCCAGACTTAAACATTGGGTTCCCTTCTCCTGGTTCACCACCGGCTCGACAGTCTTCTGGCATCAATTTGGAAGCACAACAGCCAGACCTTGCTTTGCAGTTGTAAGCTTGCAACAGATAATGGATACATGTGACTACAGATTGGATGGCAGAATCGAACTTGAACTATTAAAGACACACGGAAGTTAGGCGCGAAGCGCAAACAGCAGACTGGGACATCCATTAGATGGATCGACAGCAATGGGGTGATGGCAATTCAAGGTAGACCATCGTGCATTGTTTCTGACTCATCCTCCATGTGCAAAGATATGGGAAAATGGATGGATGAACACCTGCTTAGGATGACATCATTATATATGCTTGGGCATTTTGTTCATTACTGGAGTTCAGAATCCAGCATTTGGAGAAATGCTGTGGTGCCATGCTTGTTGGTAGAGCATGCGCATGATCCAAAATACTTAGCGCACCCGCCTGACCACACTATAGCTTTCCACGGTGGAAATTTTTGCACCAGAACTTAGGATATATCGTTCTTTCGGTAGACTAGAAGACTACGTGGTCGCCCCTATGTAATGCCCCTTGTCACATTGTATGTTGGTTGTAAATGGTTCAGCATTGAATAGATTGTTAGACTAGATCTTCTTTTCTGAATGAAATTGCTTCCCTCTTTTCATATTCTGTGCCAGGAACTGTGTTACTTGATCCATTCAGTTCAAATGACATGCTGAATGTGAACTGTTAATAACCTTCTCTTGGCAAAGATTTAGTGTACTTTTATGCTACCTATCAGGGTGAGTTTATGTGCCATTTCACACATGTATGTACCCCCAGTGTGAGCTGAGGGTTTTGGTAGGAATTTTTGAAACTGTGAGCCTTGACAACAAATTGGATGATTTCCACAGCTGTTGTGGAGTGGTATACTGTTATGAATATGCAGATTGTTACTTAAATTTCTGCAAAAGGTTTGCTCAACTTCATCTACCTAGACTTGAATTTGACTATCAAATAGGAACATTTGATGAAAGAGACATATGAGCATGACAAAATGGCACATTTCTGACAATCAGAGGCAGCTTTTGGTTTCTTGAGAAAGCTCCAAGTCTCATGTTTTTACTATGAACTAATACATGAGATTAATGCTCACATGGCACATGCCCAAAATTTACGCTTTCTTCTCCTTCTGGTGAGTAATTAGAGTATTGCTTTCAGACTTAGAGCTCTTCAGGCTGAAGAAACGGAGAGTTGACAACTTGGTGCAGTTATACTTCTCTCATTTGATAGCAGCCAAAGACACGCAGGAAAGTAGCCATTTGCTGCACATATAAACACCATTAGTTTTCAGTACTGGAAGAGTTCATAAACAAAAATGGAAACAGTAGTACACAATGCCATCTCCATCTGAGGACATACATAGTTCATCCATTTTTATGCCATCGACTAGAGGTCTGATACCGATGATTCTTGCTACTTCATCTATCCAAAAATATAACAACTTTTAAAAAAGATGCACTTATTAAGGAGAGAGGTAAAAAGACTAAATTACCCTCTATTAAATGTCCTAGGCTGTACTAGTTGAGGTTGAGGATGCATATGGGTGGTGCTAGGGGTATTATGGTTACTTCACTAAAAGAGAGTATTTTAGAACCTAGAAACTGTTATATTTTGAGACAAATTTTGAACGCTAGAAATTGCTATATTTTACGACGAAGGGAGTATATAAGTTGTACTATGATTAGACTATATGTAAAGATAAGAGGACATTTACCTTCAGATCCTTCAAGGCATTTTGCACGCGGACTTCAGCTGTTGATGCTTCAAAATCAACATAGAAAATGTAATTGAAGCGCCTGCAATTAAGGAAAAACAAACTTCTATGAAAGTGAAAGATGGCCCTGAAAGTATCAACATAGGAAATCTGAGAGAAACTTGGCAACACGAAATTCACTGAAGCAAGAGAAACTGGGCATGTTCGTGTAAGTGAAAGTTTGGGAATGATATAGCACATATTGCTGTAACTCTTTTTTTCATCGAAAAAAAATTGAGAAGCATATTCTTTTTGTGCAATAACAGAATGGCCAATAAGGATATTAGTCAACCGAATGCTTAGATAGCATAATAACAAAATGCAAACAGTACAATAGTCTAATCTGATGCACCTCTGTAAACTGAATTGCTATATCCAAATGAACCCTTTTACTACTTGACATGTTGCAGACTTGCAGAAAATTTGTGGTTGTGGTTAAGGCCCCGTACGTTTCAGCAACTCGGGTGAGTATCAAAAATAGGCGAATCAGTCAGCTCAGTGGGCACCCAGAAATTATTGAGACAGGAAGGGGAAGAAAATGCTGATAGCACATTCACTTTTTTCTTTTTTTTGCTCTAAAAGATTTGATACACATAAGCAATTGGCATAAAGAGACAACTGTGTGTTGAGAGTGCAATAGGCTAACTGCAGTATAGCATACTTTTCAGTTCCTTGAGTCCTCATTGGTTCGCGCCTATTTGGTCTGCTCTCAATCTTCAGTTCAATATGATGAAAGTCAAAATACTGAAAATGTTTGTGAAGAACAAAAACGGGAAAAATAATAAATAAAAAGAAGCTAGGATCTCAAGTACCTTTGTCAAACTTATATCCCTCATCCAAAATGCACTCAAGGCCTTGAAAAGTATGCCAGGGCCTTCTTCAAGACCAAAAACGATGCTTGTCTGATAAATCAGGGCAACTAAGTTGCAGCACCGGGCATTGATTGGAAAATGTAATAAATCATATTATATTGAAAATAGTCATACCTTATATTGTCCATATTCCTTGGGGATGTCAGCAGTTTTAGCCAATACCAAGTATCTTGTGAGATTGGGTGAAGCATCCTGCAACATTTTTTCTCCAACTGAGTATCAGATTTCTAAATGAGATTATTAGCTAAACATTAAACAAGCAAGCATCAACTGGAGTATTAGAAAAGCAACGGTATCAATGATGAATACAAGAGGAGAAGCCATGTAATCCGCTGAGAAGTACTAAATAGATAGGAGAAAACAGATATCAGAGTCTTGGATGATCATCATCATTTGGTCAAGAGTTTAGCAAAGCTGGTACAATTTTGCATGAATCATGACAGCTTGACAACTATAGAAATATTGCACTAAAACCTATGATTCACAATCATCATTGCTAAGTGAACAAACAGATATACACTAATCCATGGAAGTTCTAATGCACCCATAGTTTTATAATGTTTCTCTTAAATCAACAAACTACTCTGGTTGGGATCAAAGGAAACCGTGCATTCGTGGTTAAATTTTTCTTTTCAATACCTCATTTTCTGACAGTTACGATATCTAAGATATCTAAAGTATCACCTGAAAGTTGCATTCTACTATGTTAAGCCCATAAGATTCTCCTGCTTGAGCACTGCCTATTACTCCAGCATCTCCCAAATTTTGCATGGATATAATCTGCAAATTAACATCCAAAATCACATCAGGCTTTTTTTAAGAGATCAAAGGAGCAAGAGAAGGTTTTAGTAGGTACCTCAGCACCAGCAGCACAGTGATCAACATTTTTCTTTACAACACTTAAACTAGAGAGTGAGTGCTCGCATTGAGCAAATTCCTGCAATATGAAACAAGTACAGATGATCAGGAAATTGAGACACACTAAATTCCCAGGACTGATGATTCTATATTTTCAGTCATTTTTTGAGCCTTTTCATTTGTAGAGATGCATTTGATTGTACATGTTTTGTCAGGCAAGATCCATTTTCAACATAATTGTTGTACAAAGTCATTGAGCAAGACAGGGAACTCCTAGCCATGCATCTAAATATCAGCAACAAAAACTGCTAATTACATGTTTAGTATATCATAACCTCTTGATGGCTGAAAATCGTTCTCAAATCATTCTTCTGCACTCCTGGAAGAGCCCAGAGGCACAGCTCTATCTCCACTTGAACTTCTTGCATAATATGCAACTCATGTCGAAGAAGTAAGTCATAATTCTGGTGAAAACTTCCAGTGGATGAATTTTCAATAGGAAGAACAAATATGTCAGCAAGTGAAGAGTCAACCGCCTGTCAATTAGAGAGTGATCACTTTTAAGAGTAAGATGTATTTGGAGCAAATTAGGTTTAAGATTAGAAGAACATATTTACAACAACCTCAAATGCATCCACAAACTTTTTGCAGGGAACGGCTATAGAGTCTGGGAAGGCCTTAAGCACCATTTCCTCAGTGGCCGTACCAGGTGTGCCCTCGAATAAAGAAAGGATGGCATCAAACATAATATACACTGTTAAATTAAATATCATCAACCATGACTGACTGCATCTTTTACCTGATATGCTACACGAAAATTAGCCCTTTCAACATCTAATGACTGATCAGTTGCAGGTGATGGTCCTGCACAAGAGGACAGAGAATTGTAATGGGGCATCACTTAAATATAGGTATGAGAAAAAGTTGCTAGGATAGCCATAATCTGTTCTTGTCTCTGGTAACATTAATATTGATATGCCCAAGAAATAAACTATGAAAAGTAGCTTCAGTGCTAAAGCGTGCTCAGAAAATACTGTTGAACTTGCCTGTAGCACAACTAGACTTCGATATTTTATCAATAATCGTTACATCTTATATGTGCATTTAGAGCATTAGTTGTAAAAAATCGCTTTTGGTCCATAACCCAAATAGAATATGAAGATCGCATAAACAAAAATGACTTATGATATGCTAAAGAAGGACCGGATCCAAAAAAAAAAACATTGCAGGGGGACTAATCTCCTTCTTCCTCCTTTAGCCTCCTTTCACCTCTTTCTCTTTTTTCTCTTCTCTCTCTTCTTCTATCAATGGTGATCTAGCAGGGTAAGGGGACTTGAGTTTCCCCAGCACTTACGCTGGATCTGCTCCTGTGCTAAAGCCACATACCCACATGAACAGCACCTAATTTATACACAGATCAATCTTACAACTTCTACAGAATGGAATAAACTGCATTAACATTTAAGATATAGAGCAAATAAAAATTTAATAATCCAAAAGATCAGAAATACGGAATAAAGGAATGCTATTCTTTCAGAGGTTCCAGCGACCAACTTGATAAGTTAGTGGAGAGCTGGATCGGTGCTTGACTTTGGTTGCTGCCAGTGGCCGTGCTGGCCCTATCGTGTGTGTCACAATGGCCGCTGCCGTCGACCGGTAGCGAGCATGTGACTATATGAGCATGGACATGACAGAGACCGATCAAATCAACAGTAACCATGTCTTTTGTTTGGATCCCTTAGGTAGGTAGGTTTTGGTTGAAGTACAAAGAATGCATGTTTATTAGGTAATATGAATAACATGAGTAAATATGAACAAATAATTAACAAGTACACATTTCTTTAATTTATGAATATATATATATATTAATGCTCAAAATATTTATTTATGACACATTTAATACCTTGCACAAGGCCTCAGCCTAGCTAGATGAAAACAGAGCAGATTTGAATGGATAATGGTCATAGCATATGCTAGATAATATTTTTAGCGGATTCAAATTTGATGCGGATACGAATGAAAGTAGTATATAATCAGAGTAGTCTCAACTTAAAAATGGATCAAAAATATCGAATAATACGTGCATATATAAAAATAAATAGACAATAATAAGTAACAACTTAGCATCATACAATGAAAGCCAGTTAGGCTCCCAAGCTCACATGAGTCTTTAAGGTAAAATAATAGATAACCCATTTGAATGGACCATAATGGTGTACGAAACCATATGGTGTTGTACTGTTGTCATATAGCCTAAAACTCCGGATTATCCAAATAGCCGTTTGTCATAGTCTGCTTAAAAAATGAATAATCTATATACATCTGTTGGGAAATAACCCTATGCCTAGTATACATTATCGAAGAGTAACCCCATATCTAAGGTGTTGTATAAACTAATGTAATAAAGGTCTAAAATGCCCCTGAGGGAATGTCACTTATATGTAACGAACCAAGGGCAACAACGTAATTTTCCGTTACACATGAATAAAAGAGACCCTCCCAGGGCAGAGAGGAGGATCCCACTCCCATTCCATCCATTTCTAAGCAGCAAAACCAACTCTTTCCTTGGATCCTTTCCCTATGGGCTAAGCTTGGCTCTCTCTGATAGATGGGAGAGCCCTTGCTAGGCTTGTCGGAGCTTGTTGGAATTTGTTCCAACAACATCCATTAGATTTTAGGAATACAATACCCTAATCCAAATCCGTCAGATTTTAGGAAATACTTACATATCCCCACTTTAGTTCGATTCTATAAGAGGATCGAACCAGAAACTATCTACTATCTGATTCATTTTCATCCCTAAAACCTCAGTGCAGCCGGGTATTAGTAAGGTTTGGTTGCCTAGGCAAGGGTAGGCCATGTACTTACTGACGCAAAAGGTAAGCTTGCCCATGCCGAAACATACTCCGTTTTGTTGTCTGCTGGTCTGGCTAGTGCAAGTGGAAAACATGTCCTTGTGGATGCATTATGCTGGCTTCAAAGGTGCCAACTAAGACAAATACAGGCAACCAAACAACTTCTCTAGATAGTCTCCAAACACACAACCATGTGTGCCCAAAAACATGTCAATCCATTGGGCAAGTCGAATGGTACGAGCAAGGTTAACCACACCTTTAGAGGACTTGAGAAGGGAACACCTTTAGAGGACTTGAGAAGGGAAGAAAAGATAAATATTGTGTGAGTATATATATAATTTTTAAAAAACATACCACTCTACCTTGTTTTTGAAAATCACACAATATAAAAGCGTAAATTCTTATCTATGAGCAAAAGACGTCTCTTATGCAGATCTATCACACAGCTCTATCAATTCCTCCACGTTTCTTACGTAGACATCTTCAATGAAATTTTGTCCGACGCATTTTGACATTTCCTAATTAGATATATTCTTTTCTTTTCAGAACCCAATTAGCAAGATTCTATCAAGTAGAACATCATCAACAGTAAATGCCTCCAACAGTATATTCATTTCAGAAATGTAATGCTATCCTCAGAAAATTAACCGAATATACACCTTCCACAGAAACTAAAAAGTTGTGCAAATTCAGCTAAAACCCAACGATCAAGCAGGTGGAACTAATTAATCCCAAAGCACGATTTAGACTTGGTTTGTCGGATCATGGAAGAAAATACACGAAAATGGTGGAGTTAATCAAGCTTACCGGAAAGGAAACGAGATGTGCACTCCATGTCTCCATCAGATGCCCATATGGAGAGAGTGAGAGACGAAGGCAGCAACGAGCACGAGCACGGAGGGAGCCCGGCCGCTCGCCAGCGCTATGGCGGCGGCGGCGGCCACGGCCAGCGGCGGAGGAGGCGAAGGGGAGCGAGGCGGCGGAACCGCGCGGAAGCGGAGAGGGGCGACGACGATGCGCGCGCGGGACTCGGATCGGATCTCCGGCGGGCAGGGCCAGCTTCTGAATATTTTGGACCGTGGGATGCGAGATGGACAGCTCAGATCCAACAATCTAAGAAATTAATTAAACGGGAGGTTTTGTTTATTTCTCTATATCTAATATAATCTCTCTTAATTGTGGTAGTAATAATCCAGACTGTTCCATCTCAAGAAAGAAAAAGAACAACACCGCTGATACCGATTTCTCACGCAATCGCTTTCCTATGAACATTATCAGCAACTCAGCAACAAGATAGAAACGATATAACCAATGCTGTTTCAGATGCTAGAGAGTATATCGTGGACTCACTAGTGTGTACATGTTTGAAACAACAACATATATTTTACGTTGTAATGTTGTTTTGTATAAAACCTAGGGTTTTGTGAAATACAGTTTCAAAACCTACGGTTTTATAATACCTTGAAAATAGTGGTCTGGCAACATGAATGCCCAAACTTTTTGGTTCTCTAAAATATTTTTGCTATCGTTTTTTTTCGTGGATGTAGCATACTATTACAATTTTTTAATGGATCATTATTGCGGGGTTTTACATCAGTATCCGAAGTTCACAAAATCGATGCCCAATGATTAATTGAACCCCGACAAATAGTTGAACTGCCCAGTTATCATGATGACCACTCAAATTTCATTGAATTTTACCAAGTTACCACGTCATCAGGTTGATAACCACGATAACCGAATGATCACATCATTTTTGTAAACCCTGCTATCATATTAGATACATGCTTGAAACAACATGTATCTAATATGATCATATATTGAAGATTTTGATTCTATGATTAGGATTATTATCTAGTTTTATTTGTTATTTTTAATTAATTAGAAAAACATTATCGTGAGCACGCTTCCTAACTGCTAAACGGTGTATTTCGTGCAAATGTAAGTTTTCTATATAGAAGTTTCTTTAAAAAATAAACTAAATTCATTTTTAAGTTAAAAATAAGTAATACTCAATTAATCATGTGCTAATTATTCATCTCGTTTTGTGTCCCGCTGATTAGCTCATGCAAAATACTCAGTCGAACAAAGCCTTAGTGGTGGCGGAGCCAAAAGCTTTTGAAAGTTTGACCAACGAGATAGCTCCTATTATTGGCTTTTTTAAACTCATGTATTTTATTTAAAGTAAAGGTACACAGTGTACATGAGAGAGGAAGTCAACACGGAGAACTTCCAAATTGCATAAAAGCCACTGAGAAATGGGCAAATTAATCTTACAACGCAAAATATGTAGAAAAGGACCTAAAAAGAAACTTAAAAAGCAATTGGGTCCTTCTGCTTCTTCCATAGGAATGGCGAACCATCTTGTGCCGACGGCAATGGGGAGGATGATTCCATGGCAAGCTGCAAAGAAGAGAGCCGAGGAGCAAGCGCAGTTGGGGCCTCCGTAGTGGAGGTTGAAGCTAACTTGACCAAACAAGCAAACCACAGTTGCCCCTAGAAGACCCGAAACCAAAAGACCAAGGAAAATAACACCATTCTTCTGTGTATGGTCACCGGAGAAGAGTTGGATGACTGATGCAACCTCTTCGCATGCAAATTTGGAGAACTCGAAGCCGCACACACTAAAGAGTAGGGTGTCTAGTACTTACCCAATGACTACCATTGGAATAGGGAGTACTGAAACAAGTTTTAGCAACTCCATCCATGGCTAAGCACCTTCGAGATGAAGGAGGACAATGCAGCTTCCTCCATCGAACTAAACAAACTAGGGAAAACCCAACACTGGGACAAGCTCAATCGCTCCCCAGCTCCTATTATTGGTTATTAGCCATTTTCAGCAATATAGCATGATATGTTTTTTTGCGTCAAGCCTGAGGGGCGACCACCCTTTGAGCTTAGAAGATGGCTTTGCCTCTGCGAATAGATACCATTAAATACTAAATTCACTTTTGATCATCATTCTTCACAATCTTTGCCACTACCACCTCAAGCGACTCAGTTTAGGATCTTCCACCCTCTCAACATATTCTTGCGAAACAACGACGCTTGTATGACATCATATGTATAATGCAATTCCAGCCCATCTTCAAGCCATCCCCGTAACCTTCTATTTTCATGACACCAATTTAGTCGAACAATAATTGTTAGGTAAATATAATTTCATCTAACTACGTACTCTTGAATTAAACTTATTGCTTGCTTCAACCACACACAACGTCGTTGATGCATAAGTCCATCTACATCATATCCAACAACCAAACATCAAGATGTCATTATTTACTCCATCAATAAATAACTCATTGATGTTTTAGGCCGAACATATCATACCAATATGTTAAGAGTAGGTACAATAGTCTAACAGAGTAAACTCAAAACTATTCCATGTCATCCTATTCCTATATGGAGGGAAGAGGATTGAGGAGAGAGAGAGGGAGTAAAGCAAGCGGCAAATCTAGCGCCGACAAGAGCACAATTCCATATGCGTTCCAGTGTGCATGCAGTCGCTATAGGCACTAAAAAACATGTTTTATGGGCCCCACCACCACCCCGTGCGATCCCGTGTGATTTCTCCTTCCTTGTTCTCTCCGGCATATCCAGCTCGCCAAATCGAAGCTCGTCTTGCGCATGCCACCCGCTCCTCTTTCACTGGTTTGCCTCACCCGATCTCTTAGGCCCCACACATGGAAACACCACTGTGCACCAAATTTATGCCCATCACCCCCATCCATCTGCTTCCACAGTCCACACAATATCTCTTGTGTGCGCGATAATGAGTGGCACTGCTGCCAGATCGGCACCCGCTTGCCTGGCCAATCAACGCCCATGTTCTCTCCTGCACGCCCTCCAAATCAATCAAGGCATTGTTGCCATGCCATGCACTTTGGTTCTCATCGTTGATGAGAGCAAAAATAATTTCTTAATTTAACTAGTCATCATCTAATCTCCTCCTTATTCTTTTCTGCTTCTTCCCCGTTGCATGCTTGTCAAGTCTGTTGAATGCATGTTGGTGGCCAGTAGTTTTTTTTTCTATGGTTGGTGAATTATCCGGTGTGTTGTGACTTTGTAATGTTCGTGATACAACACCTATGGCCACAGGGATGAGTTTACTTCTGTTCATATGCATTGATATACCCATACAAAATTAATTATTTGATTGATGAGATACAGTCAACACATTAGACAACCTATTGTACTAGTTGGCTCTAATATTAGCTGCAAAATGACGTGGAAATGGATATAGCAAGCAGTTGGCTATATTATTGACCTTGCTCTAACAAGCGATGCTCAAAACAAGACATCAAATGTAACAATTCAAACACATTGTAATAACTATGTATGTTACCACAAACAATTACAATTGTATCTGATTTGGTATAGACTAACACTTTTCAACATGAAAATATTAAAGTAATCAAAACAATATAGCCTACACCTTTCTCTAACCATGAGGGAGGACCGCCTACCTAAGGAGAAGGAGCTATAAAATTTAATCACTTATGAAACAAATTCATTTCTAATAGGGGACCCTAAAGAACATTATGATATTTGCCAAATATGGCACAATCAAGAAAATCTAGTTGAAGAAGATTACGAGAAATAAGGGAGACTCCCTTCCAATTCAATCTCCATGAGAATACACGGTCGTTTCGGCACCAATGATCTTGGCACTGATAGGTTGACACTCTAAGGTGGACACAGATGTGGCAAGAAGTTGGCTCCAGAGGATCGTTTGTGCTGACCTTCAATTGATCTAGCATGCAATTAACCAAGTAATATACCCTCTTTTCATTCCCTATGGTTTGCTTCCATTTTATTGGATGGCTTTGAGATAGGATTGTTTCCATTCTATTGAATGATTTTGAGATAGGTTGATTTGACATCGGATTTTTCCATAGAAATTGACAAAGTAATGTACCCTCTTTTGTGGTGAGTCACCCATTCATTTGTGGTGAGCCAAGGAAGATTTGTGAGGGCTGGATCTCACCCCCACAAGAAAATAGATATTCTTTAGTGAAGGAGTGCATTTGTGCAACTTGATGAGAATAGGGTTAGAAAATACCGGGCTCTTTGTGATCTTCTCAACAGAGACGTAGAATCCCCTCAAGGATTCAAACTCCGGAAAATACATAGATGTCTCAATCTCAGTGAAATCCTTCCATCTCCTACATATTTTGCTTTGCCTTGTGGTGCCGCAAGTAATTAGTTGGTGTATGTGCTTGTAGACTTGCTCTTGTGATAGATCTTGTTGGTTGTGCTTTGCTTACACTAGTTTTAGTTGTGTCGGAATATCTAATAATTGCCAGAATATCTGATAGTGACCAAAACATCTGGCCCTAGATTGGCTTATCCGACTAAGTTTCTGTTTTGTGGTTTTGCGTTCCGTTTTAAATCTCCTATTCACCTCCTCCTCCCTAGACACGAAATGATCCTTTCAAGTCCAAGCTAAAAGCCTTATGTACTTTTAGAGAGGGTCACTTCATTTCAAAAGCCAAATATGCCAATGCAAAATGTGTGGTAGTTCCTCTATTGATCAAAACGAAAATGCCAATGCTTACTTGCCTCTCGAACCTAATGACATGCCATAGAAAAAACATGTCAAAACTTACTTTCCTTAATATTAGGTCAGCGTGAATTTCGTATGTGAAAGGAGTTCCTGGAAATCATAAAACTCGTAGCGGAATTAAATTATCAAAACATGCAAATTCAAACAAGAAATTCCAACATACTCAAAATTTCCAGTATGCAGGGGGATAAGACACATATTGGTTTGTTTGATGCAACAAACCCAAATCCATTTGAATCAAAAGTCACAAAGAACATCAAGAGCAGAAAGTACAACCATAAGGTATATTAGGGTCACCAAAGAGTAGATCGGCCCATAACAAGCAAAAGAACGCAAAGAACATGAAGAATACAACAAAGAACATGGAGACTCAAATTTGGTTATCGAGTTCCGACCAAGATCCTATGTCTTCATTGAAGGGCTCCTATGAACCGGGTCTCTCTTAACCCTTTTCCTCACCGAACTACTATGAAGGTCAAACTTGATAGCCACTCATGTACATCTTTTCCTTGTGAAGGCGAGGCTGAACCTTCACAAATGATCCTAGGCACACCACACGCATCGGGTGCTCACGGGTGACGTCTAGCCCTCTACGAGGAAGCACCTCAAACAGTAATATAAGATGTGGCTCTAGATTGGCAATGGACTTGATAAATTTGAAGCTTACTAGCACTTTCCAATCACAATTTCCATGTAACTTCATTAAAAAAAGTCTAATTAACTCATTAGTTTTCACTCAAATGTAGGCAAAGGGGAGAGAGGAGAGCTTTAGATACTGTGGAAGACTTGTTTCAACTTTGGGAGCAAACACTCCTCAAAAAGAGGGGTAGGGGAAGTTAAATAAGGTACTGATTTGAAAATCTTGGAATTTTCCGGTCCAAAGAGGAATGTCTAGTTAATTAGTCCACACCAAGCTCAGGTAGAGAAACTCTTCTCAGAATTTCCAATCCGAAGCTGGGTAACCCCAACTCCAAATTCTCACTAGGTGGATACTCACTAGGTGTTTCTTAGAATTTTCATTTCTCCAAACACGGCTATAAAAGTTTTTCTGGTTATGATCATTTGCGTATCATGCAAAAAGTTCCTACCCTTGTTTTCATTCCATCTTACGGTACTTTTGCTTAGTTAATGGGGAATATGATCTTCCCTTCTTTAAGTCCATTTTTCATGACATTTTATTAATGATTTGGGGGTAGATTCCTATAAATGTACTTCACAGGGATATGGTACTTTAGATGTTCTGAGATGCGGTTAGATTATTTTGATGTATTTTTTAAAACAAACTGGCACTAGATTAATTGTGCCAATATCATTGAATATATGAGAAAAAAAATCAACTGTATAAGTTTGGAAAGGGAACTGTACATAAAAAGAAGACTAAGGTATAAACTCTTAAAGCCATTTTGCTAGCTCCTCTTAAAGCCCAAGTTTTAGCTTCCTCCATTCACTACTACGAAAATAATCTTTCATGGCGTTTGAAAAAACTTTTTTCTGGCGGCTACGAGGTGAAACCGCCAGCTCAAAAGATAGGGGGGGTGGTGGTCTCGGGCCGCCAGCGAAAACACATCTTCTCTGGCGGCCTGTCCTAAAGCTGGCCGCCAGCGAAGATGTGGTATTTTCTCTGGTGGCCATCTTAAGACACCGCCAGCGAAAATATAACATTTTTGCTGGTGGTAAGGTGACGTGGCCCGCTAGCGAAGATTCCTACATCTTCGCTGGCGGCCCACTTAAGCCGCCGCCGCCCCTAAATATTTTCTAAGGCGGTTCGAATGAACCGACATATGTTGACCGCCAGGGAAAATAGCATCACCTATATCACCAGCCCAGCTAGCAGCCATGGCATTTGAGCACGATTTTCTCTCTCTGGTGAACAAATACATAGGGGGGAAGGTTTTGATCTTTAATCTTTTGAAAGATCTACTGCACCAGAGGTTACATATACTTTCTCCTACTCCATTTGTAAAGTTTTTTTTTTCAATTTTTTTGGTTGTTTGTTGAGATTTTGCATAGCAAAAAGTATGTGACATGGGGGAAAAAAACTATTTTTTATTTGTTATTTGGAGCTTAAAATGGGCAAACTTTGTAAGAAATATTGTGCATGATCGATGTTCCATATATATATATCTAGTTTTGATATGTTTATTTGTAGCAGATCTATATATTAGTTAACTGCAGAGAACGCTGAGAAGAAGAGAAAAAGAGCTAGTTTTTTATTTTTTCTAGTTGTTTGTAGTTTGTAGATTTTTGGCTAGCTTTAATTATCTTGTCTAGATTATAGTGGTTATAAATATTAATTAGTATAATTTTAATGTGACATATTATCAAAAATATATAAAGTGACGAAGTTGTACATATTTTTTCGCAAATAATGCATAGATGGCAGACAGAGCATGGATGTATAGAGAGAGATACCGGTCCTCATACATTGAAGGAGTTGACATATTCATGAAAGCTGCTAAGAAGAATGCTGCATCTAAGAAGACAAAGGAAATTAGATGTCCATGCTTACATTGCAAGAATCAGAAAATTTGGATCGACCCATCTATAATCGAGCAACACTTGGTGATGCATGAATTTGTTGCAGGCTACACAAATTGGTCACATCATGGAGAGATCCCAAGCAAACAAGTTCCCAACCGGGCGATAGTACAGGATGAAGTGTTCAACTGGGACGAGGATTTGATGGTAGTAGCAGAAGAAGGAGAAGAGGAAGTAGAGCCCATTAATGTTGATGATGATGTTGGTGGCGATGATGGTCAGCACAGTATAGTTGATGATGTCGATGATGGTAATGTTTGCGTAGATGATGGTAATTTTGATTTGGAAGAGATGTTGCGTCATGCTAAACCTGAGGTTGTAGCTGGGTCCGCTCGTGGGTTGGAGAACTTCGAATCATTACAAAAGGCAACGAAGGTTCTTTTGTACGATGAGGCAAATGGTTGCATGAAGGATTTCACATTGTTGCGGACGGTGCTTGAACTTATGAGATTGAAGGCCAGAAACGGTTGGTCAGACAGTAGTTTCAACGATTTGTTGGTTCTGTTGAAGAAACTGTTTCCGCAACCCAACTCCCTGTCAACCAGCACCTATGAAGCGAAGAAGCTTATTTGCCCTTTATCTCTGGGTGTGCGAAAGATACACGCGTGTGTTAACCACTGCGTACTGTTTCGTAAAGAGTACGAGGATTTGGACAGATGCCCAACGTGCAACACTAGTCGATACAAAACAAGCCGTAGCCAGTCCGAGCATCAGGATGTTACCCAAGACGAGGTAGAAGACAACAACAAGAAGAAGATCCCCCAGTTGGTCATGTGGTACCTTCCGGTGAAAGATCGATTGAAGCGTTTGTTCTCGAACCCGAGGGATGCCGAACTGATGCGCTGGCATCATGAAAAGCGGAAAAAGGATGGGATGGGATGATTCGACATCCGGCAGATGCTCGACAGTGGAAGGAATTTGACAGAAAGTACCATGAGTTTGCAGAGGACCCAAGAAATGTAAGGTTTGCATTGAACACCGATGGAATGAATCCATTTGGTGACTTGAGCAGCTCACACAGCACGTGGCCAGTACTCCTAAGCATGTACAACCTCCCTACGTGGCTGTGTCAGAAAAGGAAGTATATTTTATTGACCATCCTTGTATAGGGACCACGACAACCTGGCAATGACATGGATGTGTTTCTGGAGCCTTTGCTGGAGGATATGGCTGATCTGTGGAATCACGGGGTCCGGGTTTGGGACGAATTCATGCAGAATTACTTCACGCTTAATGCAATTATCTTTGCCACCATCAACGACTTGCCCGCACTGTTTTCCCTATCAGGACAGCTCAAGGGGAAGACAGGCTGCGTTATTTGTGTTGATGGTACAGTATACAGGTATCTTCAAGGATCGAAGAAGCTAGTGTACATGCGGCACCGACGTTACTTAAGAAAGAATCACCCGTACCGCTCCAAAGTAGAATATTTCGACAACACTGTTGAGGATGGTGATCCACCAGAACCATGGAAGGGTGATAAAGTGTTCACAATAACGAAAAAGCTCAAGGTTGTTTTTGGGAAGGCCAAAAAGAAGGAAACCAACAAGCGGAAGAGAAATGAGGCCAAAGAGCCAGCAAGCGCTAGCGGGCCATTCAAGAAGCATTCCATTTTCTTTAAGTACCTTCCGTACTGGCAAGATTTAGAGATACGTCATTCTATCGATGTCATGCACCTAGAGAAAAATGTCTTCGATAGCACCATGGGTACTTTACTAGACATACCTAGCAAGACAAAGGATGGGCTGAAGTCCCGTAAGGACCTCGTGAATATGCAGATAAGGAAAGAGCTTCACCCTGTAGATGAGGGTAACGGAAAAGTGTATCTTCCACCGGCCTGCTACACCTTGACAAATGAGGAGAAAAAGGCAATGTGCAAATGCCTACGTGGGGTGAGAGTGCCTACTGGTTTCTCCTCAAACATTAAGCGACTGGTATCCATGAATGATTTGTCATTTTCAGGCTACAATTCCCATGATTGCCATGTAATGCTCACAGTATTCCTCGCTATCGCCATCAGAGCAATCGAACCATTACACGTTAAGGTGGTCATCACAAAGCTGTGTTACTTCTTCAATGCAATCTCACAAAGAGTAATTGATCTTGACGAGTTAGGTCCTCTCCGCACTTTCGCTATAGAGACCGTGTGCGAGCTTGAGATGTGTTTCCCGCTGTCATTTTTCAATATGATGGAACACCTCATAGTTCATATTGTGCCTCAGATTATTGCACTTGGTCCCCTGTACCTACATCAGATGTGGCCATTCGAACGGTACATGTCCATTCTAAAAGGCTACGTACGGAACCGTGCCCACCCAGAGGGATCGATGATAGAGGGATATACTACCGAGGAAGTCGTTGAGTGTTGCATTGATTACCTAAAAGAGGGGAAAACAATTGGTTTACCGGTACCTCGACATGAAGGTAGATTATCTGGAAGAGGGACAAAAGGGCAGAAAAGAATCCACGACGATGATTACAAGAAAGTGAAAGAAGCTCATTTCACTGTGCTGCAACAGCTCGCGATAGTGGAGCCGTACATAGATCATCACCTTAAGGAATTACAAGAAATGAATACAGGGCGTTCTGATGCATGGATCATGAAACGACACAAGGTTGCCTTTACTGAATGGTTCAAGAACCTCGGCCTACCAGATGGCGATACTACGGAGGAAAAAACTATTAAGAGGTTGGCTGACGGGCCATCAAGTGTTTACACCTCATGGCAAGCATATGATCTGAATGGGTACACATTTTATACCAAAGCGAAAGACCAAAGGAGTGCATGCCAAAACAGTGGCCTTCGAGTAGAGGCAATCGACCCAACTGGACAAAAGAGCACATACTATGGATTCATAGAAGAAATCTGTGAACTGGACTATGGATCCAACATGCAGATTCCACTGTTCCGGTGCCAATGGGTGAAACACCCATCTGGCGTGGTTGTCGACATTTTCGGGCTGACACTCGTCGACCTCGTCAACGTAGGGCACAAGAATGACCCATGGGTACTTGCCGATCGGGCCGCTCAGGTTTTCTATGTGACTGATCCATCTTAGTTGAAGAAAGATATTGTTGTCTCGGGGAAACAAAAGATTTTGGGAGTTGATGATGTCCAAGATGTTGAGGCATATAATCAGTACGAGAACATGACACTCTTCACGGACTTTACAAACAACATTAAGGTCGCGGAAGCAATGATTGGTGATTCCCCGAAGCCATACATGAGGAACAAGGGAGTAGGGAAGAATGTCAAAGGTTAATCTACATATGTAATTATGGTGACCTAAGATGGATGATGAATTTTTGTACGGATGATTACCGACTCTTTTTGTAATTAGTTTTGTGTATATTTTTACATTTAGTTGTGCAAAGAAAAAAATATTGAAATGGGCCAAACGTTTTTCCTGGCGGTCGAGGACACTTCCGGCCGCCAGCGAAAAAGGTGTTCTCTAGCGGCGAGGTAAGCCGGCCGCCAGCAAAAATGGGTTTCGGTAGCGGGCCGCCTATTCCGGCTGCCAGCGAAAACCTATTTTGCTGGCGGCCAGGTAAACCGGCCGCTCGCGAAAATGGGTTTCGCTAGCGGGCCGCATAATCAGGCCGCCAGCGAAAACCTTTTTCGCTGGCGGCCAGGTAATGCGGCCGCTAGAGAAAATTGTTTCGCTAGCGGCCCGCCTAATATGGCCGCCAGCGAAAAAGATTTTTGCTAGCGGCGAGGTAAGTCGGCCGCCAGCGAAAATTGGTTTCGCTATATATGGGCGTGCGGGAGTCCTCAATTTTCCCTAAGTCCCGAAGGCGCGAAAACCCTAGAGCCGCCGCCAGGCTGCCAAAATTTTCAGTCGCCGCCGCTAGCAAAAACCTAGTGCCGCCGCCTCCTTTTCGCACCAGGAGAGCGCCGCCGCCTCCTTTTCGCGGCAGGAGGCAGGTAGCCCTCACCGCCGCTGCCTCCTCCTCACCGTCGCTCGGCTGCCTCCTCACTGTCGTCGCCGGCCGCCTCCTCACCGCCCCCGGCCACCTCCTCACTGCCACCGCCGCGTCCTCACCGCCGATGGCCGCCTCCTCACCGCCGCCGGCCGCGTCGTCACCACCACCGATGGCCACCTCCTCACCGCCGCTGGCCGCCTCCTCACCGCCGATGCCCGCGTCCTCACAGCCGCCGGCGGCCGCGTCCTCACCGCCGCCGCCTCCTCTTCTTCCTCTGCTCGCCGCCTCCTCACAGCCGCCGACGGCCGCGTCCTCACCGCCGCCGCCTCCTCTTCTTCCTTTGCTCACCGCCTCATCCAGGTACCCCTGTCGCCGCCGAATCAATGGATGGATCGATGATTGATTGTTTGTATCGATGAATGGATGGATTATTGATTGATTGTATGAATGGATGGATTAGGGTTGAATGGATGGATTGATTGATTTTACTTCTGATGGATGGATTCATCGATGAATTAGTGGTTTTGTTCTGTTTTGAAATTTCAAAGAGTTTAATAAGCTGCTTTAGAACTGAAATTTCCTGAAATTTTCTCTGAAATTCTCTGAAATTTTGATATGGCAGCAGCAAAATATGGCAGCTAGCATGCATATTTTGCTCATTGATGAATGCAGTCTGAAATAAATTTGAATAGGGGCTGATATAGATGTGAAATAAATTGCTCTCTGAAATTGATGAATATCTCATAGGTGAATGGTGAATATATGCAGAATGTTGATTTTGAATGTCGAATGGTTGCAGATTGCAGATTGTATATGTTCTGAAATTTTGGGAAATGATAGAAATGGGCTGTGGGTGACATATATTTGGGATGATAATTAAGGCAATTTGCCAAACTGCCTTAATTACTATATTTGTGTCTAGATGATTCATTGGTTAATAGCACTTAGGGTAGGAACTCTAGTTGTGAGTGCACTGAAAATGTGATTTCCCTTTTTAAGCTGCTTTAGAACTGAAATTTGGACTTGTTTATATAAATTTGGATTTATTCATGGGGAATCAATAATCTGATTGCAGATTGTATATGTTCTGAAATGTGGAATGATTGCAGATTGCAGATTGTGATATAAATGTGAAATCTCAATTTTTTTTTCAAGTCTGAAAGTCTGAAATTTGTATATATATGGGATGGTGTATATGCAGTCACATAACTCCTACTTATACTAGTATATGCTAAGATAAGATCAATAGCATGCCATCTATTGAATTTTATCCACTAAATTCTGATTCTTGCCACCTTGCTTGAGCTGCTACTGGTTGCCGATGATGTGCCCTATTACTTCCTGACAATTTTATAAACTTTGGATTGTAGAAATGGATAATCTTATTCATGTATGCATGCAGTTGTATATATGTGATCCCTATATATATGTGATGTATGGCTTATATATATATATATATATTATATATATACCAATTGTTTGCATATACTAATCTGCAAACCATAATCTGAAATGTTTTGCAGATTAGTAGTTTATTTGGAAGTATATAACCTTTGCTTTTAGACGGGCATCTAATATAAACTCACCTTAAAAGGATATCAACGGAAAAACCGACCGAAGCGGAACCCTCGGGCGCCAAGGGCAAGCAAACTCCACCGATGGTTGAGGAGGATATTTGCACACAAGTAGTCGCGGAGGAATCATCGCCGTCAAGTTCCGGTGAGGAAGGGAGTGGATCGTATCACTCGCCGAGTGACCCCCATCCTTCTCCTGCAAGGAAGAAAAAGGGTGGGAGCGACAATGAAGAAGTCGACTCCAACTACATCCCCCGCGAACCGGTGGTACGTGACATATTGTATATGATTAGTTCTGATCGTATTAAGTATATATATGGATTATAACCGATGTCATGTGAAATGCAAATATAGAAGAATGCTCCACGCCGATCTAAAAGGAAAGCCCAAGCCGCACCCGAAGCGGAAGCCGAAGCTGGAGCTGTCGTGCGCGTCTCAGCTTCAAGTAAACCCAAGAAAAGAAGGGACGAGCGAGGGAAGAACATGTTGTTCAAAGAAGTCAGCGTGCTGACGCGGATCAGTGAGAAAGCGGAACCCCTATCACCCAAAGATTCATGTTCCAAGTATAGCAACCAATGTGGGGCGATAGTTAGGGATATCATGGAGATCACATGGAAGGATTGGAAGAAAGTTCCTGACACTACAAAGAACAGTTGTTGGACGTCGCTGCAAAGCAGGTTTGAGTATCCACAAGGGACAGACGACGATGCAGCGAAGGTTTATGCACTCAAGACCATGGGCAAGCTGTGGCGGAACTGGAAAACAGACCTTAACAAGAAATAAGTTCAGAAGGGACGTACGCCGTTTACGGAGTACGAAAAGATAACACCAGCCCAGTGGGATGAGTTCGTTGCCATGAAGACATCGGCGGAGGAAAAGGAGAAGAGCCAGAGGATGTTTGAACTAGCAAGAAGGAATGAATATCCTCATCGTTTGGGATCGACCGGTTACCGTGCAGCGGTTAAGAAATGGACAAAACAAGATGAAGAGATGGAAAAGGCTGGGAAACCGGTTCCTATGAAAAATCACAACCCACGAACCAGGAACTGGGTGCGTGCAAGAACACCGGCCTTCACCCCGGAGGGGGATGTAGTCTTCAAGGATCCAAAGCTCCAGGAGGTAGCTGTCAAGATGAAGAACATCGTCACGCAGCAAGAGGCCGGGATGTTCGTGCCAGATAGAGACCGGGACGAGCTGACCTATGCGTTGGGCAACCCGGAGCACTTTGGCCATGTTCGGGGAGTATCCTCAAAGACTAGCTGGAAGGATGGATTCAAAGAGGATGCTCATACCTACAAGAAGCGTGATCGCTATAAGGAGGAGATAGAATCCCAGGCTAGGGCAGCAGCTCGTGAGGAATGCCATAGATATTGGAGCCAGAATATGATGCATGGTGGTGCCGTTTCGTAGCCTGATCCGAGCTATCCGATGGACGATGTAACGGAGGATACTCCTTGCAAGCTCTTGATTCCGGTCGGCAGGGCAGGAAAGAAAATACAGGTTGCAACTGGGAGGTTCATACCGGTCCGCAGATTCCATTGCCAAGACATTCCGGATGACTATGCCAAGGTAGAGGTCCGGACGGTCAATGAGGCTCACCGGATGCACGAGATCGACATTCCAACACCCGAGGGGATTGTGTACCTTGGAGATGCCGTTGACCAGTTTGTACTGTGGCACAAGAATGATATTCAACTAGGGTCAACAGATGGAACATATCGTCCACCAAGGATACCGGTGTCACCGCCTCGTCCACCAAGGGAACAAGAACCGAGGGATACTCCAGTTTCATCACCTCCATAATCAGATCATGTAGTTGCATCACCTCCAAGATCAGAGCCTGCTGTTGCGTCACCTCCAATTGAAAAGGAGACAGAAGTACAATCAGGGCTTGAAAAGGATCAATCAGAAGTATAAGTTCAGGAAGTGCCTCCGGCACAGCAATCAGAGTGTGCACAATCAGGGCCTGAGCGGACAATGCTCGATGAACTAGACCCATCGCAAACACAGCCGTCGCAACCGGAGAAACCTAAGGGTGCCGATGTGCCAGTGATGGTAAGGACACACAATCACAAAGGAAAAAGTGAATCGAAGAAAAGATATATGATAACGGCATTCCGAGGAAGGGACAAAGATATCAAAGATGCCGATTTTGATGACAGAAAGTTAACAGGCCTCAAGGAAACCATGGAAGATTATCTCAATTATATCAACTGCCCGGATGTGCCGCATGAGTTTCAGAATGGCCAACCATTCATCCATGCCTGGCAACTAACAGAAGGACCGTGGCAACTAAGGAGGTGGCATGAATGGTACATCAGGGCAAGCACCATAAAAGGTCTTTCATCGTTCACAGTTGCCGTGCAGGAGAACATCTTCTGGAGCGGGCCATGCCTATTCCAAGTCCATTTGTCCGATATGCATGCCCTCTACCGTCGGAAGAGGCTCGACGCCAATTTGGTCGGCATCTGGTGTCTGTAAGTGCATGACTAGAACGTGTCCATAAATCATTGTACCTATGTGCGTACCTAATTTGACCTTACATTTTTTGAAGGATGAATTATGTGCAAGCCGAAGCGTTGCGAAAGCCTGTCGGCTACCTAAACCCGTGCCGGATAAGCAAGCCGAACCACACCTACTTGCTAGACGAGAACAAGCTACCGGCACATGTTCAGGCGATGACACGGCAAGAGAGGGACGCATATATAGAACAAAGGCATCAGGAAAAGATTCTCGATGTTGCTACTTATGTAGCTATAGCACTTGAATCTACGCAGGACAAGAAATGTGTTTACGCGCCATACGCCTTTGAGTAAGTTTTCATATCAACTACGAGTATATACATATAATCACGGCTGGACTAACCATTTCTTTTGCAGCGACCATTGGATAGTATTTCTTCTCTATCCAAAGTACAATGAAGTCGTCGTCTTGGATTCTCTTGATAAAGAGAGCAATACATATCAAGAAATGCTCAGAATTATCGATCTGTAAGTTATATGCATGGACGTTTCTTATTCTTATATATTCTCATGACGTGTTGTTATCTTTGACGAATTTAAATTAATTATCTCTGCAAACAGTGCATATAAAAGGTATTACCAGCAAGGCGGACAACGGAAAAACTCCAGACAACGCATACTCATCCGCAATAAGTGGCCGGTAAGTAAATTTGGATGCCAAACAATACTACTTATTTTTTATAAATGCATGTGTTTTTCCATTTAATTAACTAATATACTTTATAATTGATGTTGAAAGTGTCAAAAGCAACCGGTGGGAACCGTACTATGCGGATATTACACCTGCGAATACCTTAAGGTCAATGGGAGATATTGCGCGAATTACGACGATGTAAGTACAAACCGTCAATACTCTTGTTAAGTTAATCGCTAACTTGTATTACTGTGAACAATTTCGTAATTTGTCATGATCTTGATCCAGCTTCCAAAAATTTCCAAGTCTGAAAGGGAGCTCGATGATAAATCCATTGAGAACATACAACGGGACATGTGCTACTTCATCCACCGTGAGTGCGCACATCAGCTTGGGAGGTTTTTCGACCACGATGGAGTCTTGGCCCTGCCGGAGAACGAATGTCTGTCTAACTGGAGCAGAAGTATAATATAGATAGGTTTCACGCGTATGTATATCGCTCGGGTTGTAAGACATTCAACTACTTGTATATGTGGTGTCAGTCCAATTCTATCTATATAGGTGCTTAGATATTGTGTGTATATATATATGTATATATTAATCTTCATATATTATTTCCGCGTGCATGTATATTAATCATCAATGGTGGCTGCACGAAAGAGAACATACTTTATCGATAGCTCGATTAGTTATATCATCCACGTGTGACTCTAAAATACATGAACAAAGGTAAGAAAAAAATAATATATAATATTTTTTTATAAATATTGCATCTTCGCAGGCGGGCCACGTGTCCAAAAAGTGTGTAAGCCGCCAGAGAAGAACATTTTCGCTGGCGGCTGTCTTAAGCCAGCGGCCAGCGAAGATATGGCTTCGCTGACGGCTGACGTAAATTGACCGCCAAAGAAAATAGTTCTTCTCTGGCGGCCGACATAAAGCGACCGCTAGCGAAGATATTTCTTTGCTAGCGGTCTATAACCGCTAGCGAAGATCTTTATTTTCACTGGCCTTTGCTTTGTGGCGGCCCCAATTGCCGTCAGCGAAGACCCAAAATGGCCGCCACGAAAAACTGTTTCCGTAGCAGTGATTTACAACTAGCATGATCACCGAGAGCTCTTTCTGCTAGAACACTCTATGATCTCTCGCTCAAAATTTCTCACGCCTTTAGTAGGATTAGAGTGCGGACTAATGTATTGGGAGCATACGTGTGAAGGCCTCATATATGCATGCCAACTGATCAACAAAAACTACTGTTCTTTACTATTTAGGAAAGAAAAAGGTCTAAATACTCCCCTAAACTTTGACTGAAAGTTCATCTAGTATCCCTGAACTTTAAAACCGGATATCCAACCCCCTGAAATATACAATACCATTCATACAACACCCTAAGATGGTTTTGTAAAGTGATTTTTATCTAGTTTGGACATATGTTCGATTAGTTTATCAACATGACATATGCATTGGACATATATGTTAAAATATCCACCTAAATGTTTGTTTTTTTTACCCTTTTCTTAAACTCTCACTTACAAACGAATGTCAATATAATATTAGTACGATGTCACTAGAGTGTATAAATTGATGACTGATAATGGATGATATGTAAATATGTGATATTAGTTATTCAAAACTGTTCTTTTAAGCTTTCAATTACGCACAACCAGCATCCAAAACCATGTAAGGGGCAAAGGGTTTGCATTTTCAAAATGGGGGTTTTTGCCAGAGGGGGTTGAAAGAACCGAAATCACCGAAATTTCGGAAACTTGGTACTTTTTTGGCCAAAATTATTTAAAAATTTGATAATTTTTGAATGAATTTGAATAAACTTCGACCAAATTCACAGAAGTTCAGAAAAAATAAAAAAAATTGGACGAGATATGTTGCCAGTGAGGGGCGAAATTACTGAAATTTCGGTCCGAAATTGCAATCATTGCTAAGGGGTAATACGAACGGCATTGTAAAATTTAGAGGGTTGGATGTCTGGTTTTAAAATTTAGAGTGTTAGATGGACTTCTATCAAAGTTTAGGGGTATATTTCCTTTAAGAAAACATGACAATTAAAAGCAGCTAAGACACCAAATCAGAACAATCCACCAACCTCTTGGACGCTGTGCACGTGCGCATGTAGCCGGTCGAAGCCTCACGCCGCCGCCGCCGGCGTCGGCCGTGGCGATGATCCCCGGCACAACCAGGCGGCGTCGTCGCGCTATCATCATCCCCTCACCACCACCACCATCATCCATCCCCGCGTAGGGGGCGCCAGCGACCGCCGGCCGTGACACGCCGCCGGTCACGTTGACGGCGGCGCCAGCGAACACCGACAGGCACGGGGCGGCAGCCATGGCGCCGGCGGCCGACGACTCAGGGAGATCGAGGCATCGAGCTGGAGAAGAGGAGAGAAATCGAGAGAAAAAGAGAAGTCAGTGTGACGCGAGGGGTTTAAATTTAGCTTGTAGCGATCGAGAGAGCGCTTGCTGCTTTCGGCGAAGAACAGCTAGCGAAATGAAATCCGGAGCCGTTTTTGATCGAGCTGCTTTTGTTTTTTTTTCTGTTTTGCCCCCCTTTTTTTTGCATGTTTTAGTTTGTAAGTTTGTGGAGTACTTAGCTGGCGAGATAAGCAGGCGTACTACGTGTTCATTACAACCAGTGAGTGTTGTCAACTAGAAGCTCTGATGCAAAAATTACAGTTGTAACTGACGTAATTACAGTTGCCAGCAGAAATGCAAAATTTGGACATGACTTTATGTGGGGAAAATTAAGGCCAGTCTCAATGGAGTTTCATGAGGGGTTTCATACACATTAAATAGAGTGTCACATCAGCTTTTTGCATGAAACTAGCAGGAGAGAGAAGGGAAAAGTTTCATCCCCATAAAACCTTTGAGCGTTGTTTCCAAGACATTGGAAACTGGATGAAACCCTCATTGAGAGTGTTTTTCGTTTCATGACGTACATGCACTTCTCTGATTAGGTGGAAGAGGAAGGAGAGAGTTAATGGCGGGGCTAAAATAACAAGTGAAACCGTGCAATGAAACTATGCACTGAGAATAGAAGTCAGTTTCATTTTAAGTTTCGTATCTTGGAAACCGAGAGGTGAAACATTGTATTGAGACTGGCCTAATATGGCATTTCACCACAACTTACAGTCTCATGATTAAGAACAGCTCTATCACCTAGCAATCTAGCATTCACATGTTTTTCCATTCGATTCGTGCAATAATAGCCTCACTCCATGCAAGCAGCACACCAACCAAATAAGGTGAATCATCTGAATTGATTCACCTCTTTATACAGGAGAGGTGAAGCGACCAAAACCTCCCTTGATGCAAAAATCACACCAAATCTAGATGTCTTTATAAAATTTAAAAAAAAGACATGCCTACTACTAGGGTAATACACCTCTTGTATCCCAAGTCCACAAGTCAGCGCTCCCATATACATGAATTATGCCTCACATAGGGCAAGAGGGTATACGTAGCCACATTCATCGCTCTCCGTCCATCCCTAAGTGTTGCCATCCCTAGCGTAGATGGCGCTGACACTCCCGACATATAATAGTACCACACATTTTTAATTATGTGTACTAGATGGTTTTACATATTAAAACATGATAAAAATTGTTTACAATTAGAAATCATGTTAAAACAGTATTGTCTCAACTCTCTTGGATCTTGTCAAACATTTTATCCAGCTGATCCTGATTCTTTTTTATCTAATTTCAAGCAAGTTGTCAAAATGAGAAGTTTGTTACCAAACTGCCAAATTTCTCCTCGATGACACTTTTGAGTAATACTCGCTCCTTCTATTTATATATATGACATATGTAAATAGAAGAAGTGGTATAATGTAGTACTACACGAACAACTATACTTTGCAGTGATACTGGTCAATTTTTCTCAAAGAGATGTCCCATTTGAAACATTTTTACGGTCAAACCATCAGATCTCAAGTGCAGGAAAAAGCACTTTGTTCACACGGAGTAGTACGTAATTCTCAGGAAGCACAAAGAAAGAAAGTGGTGTAAAAGAAAACTCCTAAATGATCGCATGTTCGTGTACGGTCCCTGCAGAAATATCACATCAGTTTATGCATTGCATCTTCTTTATTTGCATGGAAGTCCAAAAGATGGATCGAATCTGACTATACTGTCTACTGCCCTCCAAGATTTGTCCAGTTGACCGTAGTACTACTTGTAGTCATGGTGGTCTCTAGGCTAGCGTACTTGAACACCGTGTCCTTACTTTTGGGGGCCCTTACACTGAGAAGTTGGCACCTGTCTGATATGTAGGTCCAATTGGTTTGTTCGACCAAAATTGCTCGTGTAAAGTTTGTACTGCTCCCTACACAAATTAAAGAGATTATGTTATTTTTTATTATAAATTTAAAGAAGTATGAATGAACAAATTATAGTACAAAATATGGTAGTTGGACGAATAAACTAGACAAAAGTAGGTATGAAGTGAACAAACTAGTACAAAAGTTGATAGACAAATAATAAACTCTTACAAAAGCTATACCCTAGAATCACAATCCCTTATATATATACACGTGGACAAACCAAAATGATACGATCTTATATCTGTGAACGGAGGGAATATAATGATTTATAGAGTTTTATACATAGATTAAAGAGATACACCAGGTGAAATTAAACGAGAGATGCTTATGATTGTTTTAGATAAGGAAGTAATTAAGTGAAGAAATTAAATGAGAGATGATTATAATTATTGATATGAGAGAGTAAGTGAATAAGTTGCTATATTCTTTGATAAATTTTAAACGTTAAAAGTTGTTATATTTTAGGACATGAACAATAAAGACAATGTCAATAGTGTCGTCTACCGTTGGCTCTAAATATCATCCACGTCATTTGGAGTAAACTTAAGATGCAGCCCTTACAACATCGAGCTCTAGCACTCTCAAAGATTCATTTGTTTATTGTTTATTAGCCCACCAACATATATTCTCTCTTCTTATCTTTGCTTCTCTTATGGCTGAAACAAAACAAGAAAAAAAGAAAAGAATTGGTACACGTGCAGTGGCTTAGGGGAGAGCAGGCACCCAACGGTAAATTAATCACCCGTTTTTTCTTTCTTTGTGTTCTCTTTCCTCCAACTCAGCATAAATATGATGTGGATTCTCTTATAGCCTGCCAATGTAGATCTATTGTACTTGCTCTAATAGAATTTGTGCTTACAATTTGAATCAGAACAATTTGGCTCCCATCAATGCGCTTACGGGGAAGTATTTTTTCTGCATTTCCCCAAAGCACAACATAGACCCAATCAGGTTCTCAAAAAAAAAAACATAGACCCAATCAGTAGCTCTTACTTATGAACACAGAAATTTCCCTTTTTTTCAACACAGAAAATTTGTAAAAGAACATTTCAATTACGTCCATTGCAAGAACTGGAGTGTTTTCAGCTACGCGCGGTAAAAGAACTGCCATTTTTCACTGCGAGTCCGGGAATGTTTTTGGCAGCCAAAATTGCACGGTAAAGCCTGAGAGTAGGGCCAATGATCCTGCCCTGCAAAGAGCCGACACACACACACTGCGATGGTAGGCCTGTACTACCGACACAGGAAAAGGAACCATCGAAACGCATCGATCCACGGCATGCAGCCACACACCAGTGACACATCCATCCAGCACTCCAAGTTTCCATTCCATCTGCCTCAAAGGAAAAATCCCAAGCATAAATGTACACAGTTCAGAAAAGTTCAGAGTTCATCTTTGAGACACTTCATGAACTCCTCTTCCATCCAGACCAGTTGATTCAGGCAACATGTAGTACTCCTGGATAGGATTACAGAGAAAGAACTGAAGGAATCCATGTAACAATTCGGCGTCTAGGTTCTTGCGCAGTTTTACAACACAGCTGAACAATCAGTTGAGAAGAGGAACAGGAGGGAGGGAGAAATTTATCAGGCATGATTTCACAAGCTCTATTCCCTGGCATCTACTAATAACCATTGTGCTTTTCTTCATGAATAGTGCAAAGCTAATTCTAGGTATTATTACTAGTGGCATGGCTCTTCCCAGATGATTTGGTAATTACAGGTTCTGGGAGCTCTCACTGAACCAGGGCCACTGGATCATGTAACCTGATTCTAGCTAAGCTAGGTCTCTTTGGTCTTCCCCTTCTTAGTCTTGGATGACTTCTTGTCTTGGCCCTTGGACCCGAGGCTTACCCAGGTGTAGTCGCTCGGGATCGTGAACGGGTCGGCGTTGTCCGCAACCTGCGACAGGTTCACCGGCTTCGATCTGGAGTTTTTCAAGCCCCACTTCAAATAGGAACTCTTCTGAGTGTCTGGTTTGTGCATGATGGATCCCGGACCCGGGCTCGCCAAGAGGCTGGGGCTTGACATCGGCGTGAAGAACTCCTCCGGCTCAAGGAGAGGGACGAACTTGGTGAAGGTGATCACTACCCTCACCGTTGGAACAACAGGAATGGCAACCTGCATTAACAACAGAATCATGGATTAGCTGAATTCATACACTTCAACCTTACAAAATGTCTCCAGAGTAGCAAAAAATGAGTATATGTCCATTCCAGCAGACCAACTCAATATCTCCCACAATATTTCTTCGGAAGCAAAATGATGCATGAACATGATGAAGCAGCATAAGGATAGTGCTTGAGCATGCAACTACAATGAGTACTACTTTTGTAAACCATGCATTGAGTAAGCTTGAAATGTTCCATGCTTTTTTATCCTAAACCAGCTTCTGGCACGACAAGGTAGTAACATCTATCACCAACTCCTCAAATTGAGCAAACCAGGAAATTCCCTCTCGGTGCAGCATGTGCACCGAGTAAACTTCATTGAATTTTCGTCCTAAATGTTGTCACACATTTATGCACATCTAGCATACACTATTGTACAATGAACAGTGAAGAACAGTTCACGTATGGACGAATGGTCCCAATGTAGCAAATGACAATAAGTCACCTAACAGGCTAATACCTAACATTATCAGATTGATGACAAGAATTTTCAGTTCACATGGAGATATAATTTGATGACATAAATTTCAAGGAGATAAGAATTTTGCATGTTGCAGATGCTACATTAGTGATGAGTTAACTGATGTTTCTCTGACTCTTCCTTCCACATTAAATTTTGCAACCGCATTGCCAGTACTATAGTACTGAATGATGAACTTTGAAGAATTACGGAAACATTCTAAATTCTTGCCAAATTTGCACAACCACTGAAAATGATGAATTTGCTTCAGCTGAAATACAAGAATTACAGTGTCCATGGAAGAATTGGAGCAGCAGAATGGCAGATTGGATTGTTACCTTCACCGGGAACGTCCCCGGCGGGAACTTGGTGGTGAGCAGCTCGCGGAGGCGGCGGACGGCGCGGACGCGGCTCGCCAGGATGTCGAGCAGCGGCAAGAACTCGTCGACGGTGAGCGGGAAGTCCTCGGTGAGCCAGACGGTTGGCCGCAGCGTCTTCACCGTCTCCTCCTCCTTCCACTTGGCTCCCCCCGTCGTGGTGGCGTGGCGGCCGAACACGCCGTCCTCGCCGCGGCCGACGGACGCGCAGGCCGGAAGTCGCCGCGGCATGTCCACGCTGTTCCGCCGCCTCTGCGGCGTCCCCATGTGCGACGGCGGGCCCGCCACGCTGCGCCGGCCGGGCACGTAGCAGCTGCGGCGCGACGGGGGCGGGGGGATGTCGGCGACCAGGAAGTCGCCGTCCTCGTCATCGTCGCGGATCTCCAGGGGGAGGAACTCTTCGTCGTCGTCGTCGTCGTTGTCGTCTCCGGCGAGCTCGAAGGTGAAGTCCTTACGGCCGGCGTTGGCCGCCTTGAGCGTGCGGAAGGAGAAGACGACGTTGTGGACGTCGAACACCCGCGCCTTCCACTCCCCGACGCTCTCCGTCTTCTCCTTCCTGAGCCATGTCGTCCTCGGCACGAGCCTCGCGGAGGAGATGTTGAGCCCCGGTCGATACGCAGCCGCGTCAGATGTGGCCGAATCCTCGTCGCCGGCGGCTGCCGCCGCCGCGAACGCGTCGTGCACCTCGCGCTTGCCGCGGTGGAGCACGAGGAGAGAGCCCGGGGGGAGGTGGCGGCCGCCGGCGTCGGCCTCCTCGCCGAAGAAGAGGAACGAATGGTCGGCCCGGCGGATGCGGAGGCCGTCGAAGCCGGCGAGCGTGGTGTCCGCGCGGAGCTCCGCGCCGCGCTTCCAAATGCGGTAGGTGTCCGAGGGCGCGGCGCGGGAGAGGAGCGGCACGACGGAGCTCTCGAAGTGGAAGTCCACCTCGAGGTAGAAGTCCTGCACCCGGCGGAGCGCCGCGGACAGCGCGGGGGCACGGCGCCGGAGCTTGGCCCAGGCGGCGAGGCGGTGCGCGCGGAGGAGGCACGCGGCGATGTCCTTGCAACCCAGGCAGAGCGCCTCCTGGAGCGGCGTCCACCCGGCGTGGTTCTGGAGCGTGGGGTCGGCACCGGCGGCGGCGAGCGCCGAGGCGAGCGAGGGGAGCCTGAGCCTCACGGCGAGGTGGAGCGCGGTGTCACCCCCCGGCACGTCGCGGCGGTCCAGCGCCGCGGACACGGACGCCGCGAGGCGGGCCTCGCGGCTGGCGTCGGCGGCGGTGAGGATGCGGCTCGGGTGGGCGAGCGGCGGGAGGCCCTGGAGGACGGCCGCCAGCCCGGCGGCGTCCCGCAGCGCGACGCATTGGTGCGCCGGGCTGTGCGTGTAATCGGACGGCCGGATCGGCGCCGACGACGTGCGCTTGGGCCGCGCCGCCGTCGCCGCCGCCGCCACGGGGGAGGAAGGGTCCTGGACCGGCATTGCCAGCTCGGGGCGTGAGCTCTCGGGATTCTCGCGCCACGGACGACTAGCACAAGCTCTAGCTCTGGGAGAAGCTCTGCTCCGCGCCTCCGCTGTGCGCCGCGCAGTGCGGGGGGAGATCGAGCGGAGTAGTAAACTGAGCTCCGAGCTGCTAGGTGGTGGGGAGTCGGGCAGTGGGGAAGAAAGACGCCAGCGAGGTGGCGGATAACTGGGCTGGGCCGGGCCGGGCCGACCAGACCACAAAAGCGGATTTTACTCCAATAAACTGCATTTTTTTTATTTTAATCCAATATATGATAACATGTACTGCCCCATCTGTACTAAAATATACCATCTCTGTCCAAAAACATATACGGAGTAACAAATTTTTGATCTGGACAAGGGATACTCAGAATACTTCTTCCGGTTTTATAATTTTTGACGTTCTAGACAATAAAATGGTCTACAAAATATATCTTTGATCTTATTTTTCTATTATAATATATACAGGAAATAAATACATGTTTACTTTTATTATAGAACTTTGAAAGACAAATTTATATATGTTGTTCTAGTTTCTTGAAACTAAATATTTTAAAGTTATTGGCATTCAAAGTTACAAAAGTTTGACTTCAACCTTGTCCAGAACATTAAGAATTATGAAATCCGAGGCAATTAATATTCAACGGGAGAAGTAGTAAGACTTTATTTTTTATTTATTTTAGGGAGGATAGTAAGACTTTGTTTTTTTATTTTAGGGGATAGTAAGACTTTGTTTGATTGTGAAGGTTGGGAACCTTTCCTTTAGCATGAAAAACGAAACAACTTATTAGCCCATGCTTAATTAAGATTAGCTTAAAAACTTAAAAAATAGATTAATATGTTTTTAAAATAATTTTTATATAATTTTTTTATAAAACGTATTGTTTATTAGTTTAGAAAGCGTGCGCATGAAAAACGAGGTTGGAAAAAGACACTATCAAACTCAATCTAATAAGTTTTTGCTACGAATATAGACAGGTTTTGAAAAGGAGATAGTATATTTTTCACCAAATCATCATCTTATTTCCACTAAAACTGTTAGACAATACAATTGGAAATTTCTATAAAATTATTTATACAGATCCTCGTGCCATCCAAATAAAAAAAAGAAACAGATCGATGGATAAAGTAGCAATAATAATAGTAGTAGTGTGGTATGCAAGTGGCAAGTGAAAAAAAAACAAGAAAAGAGTGATGTTCTATCGAGGCATCAACGTGGCGTGTGGTGAGGTGTGTGAGTACGACAAATCGAGCTTTGTGGGGTGGGCCCGGGCTGGGCCGGGGGCCCGGATCTGCCATCTCCTCGCTTTATTACGCTAACTGCCCCTGCATCTCTTGGGTTCTGGTCAGCAACTGCTTGTTTACTGTTTTTGCTTTTCTTTACCGCTCTTTGCTGATTTGCAATAAGGACCTCAAGGTGGTTGTGTATTGTTACTGCGTCACACGGGAGAAGGTATTCCTTGGGTGGGATGAAAAGCCCCTTCTAGTAGTACATCTTTGTAACATAAGGATTTATAGAATTTGAGCTGGTTGGAAATGAAATGCTCACCAGCATTTTTGTAGAACTTGAAAAAAAAATATCTACACAGAGGACTAACAATTAAAAATTAACCCTGGCTTCGTCTATTATTAGACTCTTGGTCTCGTCTATAATACAGAGAAGGAAAAAATAAATTACCCGATTCAAAAAGAACATATTTATTTTTCTCTCACGTAATACTATAGCGAGTATCAATTAGCCTCTACGCTAGATAGAAATTTTTAAAAAAATTAATATCCAACCAACCGCTAAATTTTGCTACCAAACCATTATCTTTGTAGTATCGCACAGGCATGGTCTAAAGAAAGAAAGGTAGATCAGTAGATGCTACTACATATGAACAACCAAAGTATGGGGGTGTCTCATGCAAAATCCGTGGATTTCTCTTTAGCTTTTCCTTTTGCTTCTTCTCCTTCTTCGATGACCAGCCTGGTTACAACGCAGGCTGGTATGGACTACTACTGGTCACTCACTCACCTATGTAGTGTGATTTGATACCATCTGCCTTTTGGTGAGTACAAACCATGGGATCTCCTTTAATTGGGATGGGAGACGGTTGGATCAGCCCTTTGCCTTTGCTTTTCTTTGCTCCTCTTCTCTTCTTTTCCTCTTTGCCTTGGAATCCTCCAAACTTGGGGTTTTATCTCTTTTCTTTTTTCAGAGAATCATCCAGATTAGTACTGAGATTAAGCTAGTATAGTGTACTAGCTCTTGGGGTCCATGGATCATGGATGCATACATGGTTGTTGTTGTTGCAGGGTCCACGTCGATTTAGGGAGGAAAGGAAAAAACAAGAGAAAGGGAGGGTCACCTGTGACGGGGACACTGTTCCGTTGCAGCTCTCTCTCATCTCTCGTTTTGGACCACACCAGGTTCGTGTTCATCATGGGTGAGAGACTCCAAGTTTAGATACCAGGGCTGAAGATTCTGTTTAAAACGCGGGAATTTCATACGAAATATAGCTCATTTTTGAGAAATTGGACATTGTGTCACTGTCAAAAAAAAAGTTTTGCTCAAATGTCACTTCGTGGATTGGATTCGTTAAAAAGTCACTCTCAACCAATGTCAAACCACTGATTTGTCATATTCGTCATTTCAAAAAATTTTCATCATTTTTCGCACTTAGCCTAACCAAAATACCCTTTACAAGCGGCGGAGATGACGGGGAGTCGGGCGCTGCCAAGCGTTGCCATCGCTGGAGTAGCCTGCCGTGGCCCACCTGTGCGTGGTGGTGGATCCGAAGACGTCCCTCCTCCTCGCCGACTGATACAACCCCACCACCACCGCCGCCATCGTCACCGGCGGTCGGAGCAACTAGGTTCGGTGGTAGAGAGAGAAGGAAGGGTGAGAAGGGGAGAAAGAGCTGGAGGAGGAGGAGGAGGTCTCGGCGGTTTCCCTCGACGCCAAGGCGAAAGAGGGGATGAGCCCTTCCATCGAGCCATCCGTTGCCACCGCCGACATCTCCCTACCCGCGGCCACTGTCAGCGAGGGCTCCGCGAGAGCTCCTGGCCCCACGGCCACGGCGAGGAGGAGAAGAGCAGTGCCGCGGGATCTCCTGGCCACACAACGTGGCAGCCTTGCCGCCGCCGTGCCCCTGTCCACGCTGCTCGCGGCCGGCCGCCCTTCTCTCTGTCATCCAACTCGTCTTGGTTTGACCGATGTCACACCCCGCCCCTGCGCCACTGTACAAATGGCACCGAGGAGGGCGTGCCGCAGGAGAACGGCGAACCGCTTTCCCACGGAACCGCAAAACAGGTACCAGTCCCAGGATAACGATGCTGGTACCAGCGGTAACATGATGAATCAATGCAAGATTTAAATAAATACAATATACCTTTACGTTGTAGCTTCGGGGAATCCCTGAGTTGCAACCACCAATCAGAGTCAGCAGCAACGAAACTTAGCGAAGCTAGGACACCAAATCCACCGGCAGTAGTTTGGGTTTAGGGACGAAACTCCAACCTTCAATTTCTTCCTGAACTCAAGCCAAGAGGAGAAAAACAACAACAATGGGGGATTGAGTACTTTCATACTTAGCAAGCCACTAGGAAATGTGTACATGCAAGCATCAAAGACAGGCTGAGTTTGTTTAGCAAATCATTTTTAAAACACCTTTTCTTTTAAAAGTCTAAGTGTAGGTTTTCAAAGTAACTTTCCCCTCGGAGAGAGAGAGACGCCTCACCTCAATCCGTCCACGAATTGCTTTGCAACGACTCGAGCGGGAAAGTCAAATTTTAGCATTCATAGCACTTCCTTCTTTATTAGCTTCTTTTCACTTTCAAAATATAAACCAACGTTCTCTTCAACAATCATCCGTTAACCAAGTCTCAAGGTTAACAACTCCGGGTCCGGTCCTCTCGACCTGCCAACCCAAACTCGGCCATCTCGGCCCCTGAACCGGCCCTCTCGGCCCTATGGTGCCAGACGACACCCCAGGTCACACAGGCCTGTTCCCAACCACGAAGGCTAGCCGTCCATCACAAAGAAGGACTCTGGTAACGGTTCCCATCCCACGAACCAATTTATTAAAAGAGTTTTTAAAACAAATCTACGCTATGGGCATCACCTCACATTCGCCCTTGACCGTGGGCACGGCTGTTCGAACAGTTCAAATAAACCTTTGCAGAGTCTGTACGCTTTTCCCACAAGACACGAAGCTTACACCGATACTGGCCGGTATCGGAAGTTCGTGACAAAGCCTTTCTCTAACCAAACCATAAATGTCCCGTGTCCCACAGATGGGTGGAATCTCTCCACCAAGCATCAGGCCAACTTTCAAGCCCTCATCTACTCAGGCCCCACCATATGGATCCCCTACACATCCCCACTACAGGAGATTGCCGTAAACTCCACCATACCGGTGCTCCTCACCTGCTAACCTGCTAGACATCTATGTTTCAGCTAGTTACTCATCTAGGGGCATCCCATTCTACCCATGTGGTCGTACTGTGAGATGCTCGGATGTAAAACCCAAAGGAATCGGTCCTTATGCGCGACTACGAAACCAAACCACACAGGAGAGGATTCGCACCGCAAGTTTTCTCCCATAAAACCTTTTTATTTTTCAAAGTCACCGACTCCCCGAGTCGGGTTTTATAAACCTTTCACAACCCAAGTTTTTTTCCACATCGATAACCATGTATAAACCTGACATAAACAAATGGTGGAAAAGGATACCTACGCTCAGAGAGCGCAAGTATCGAGGTACTGCTGTGGTGGAGCGACAAGGGTTAAGTTTAACAAGTTCCTTCGAAAAATAATGCAACTATATAGGTTGGTCCGTCGGTCGTGTGCTTGTAGACCGATGGCCGATCAAAATAATTGTGTACGCTAAACATGCAAATTTGCAATCAACACATTTTATAAACTAGGAGCAATATGATCGAAGAGTGGCTTGCCTTATTGTTGGTCTTCAAATCTTCGAGAAAATCCGCGTCAGCTGCACCTCCGAAACGTCCACTACGCGATCGAAAAGAGGAAAAACATCCAAAACCCTATAAAGCAGATAATAACTATTATAAACTAATTGTGCCATTGGGTAGATCTCATTTTTAGAAAAATTATGGAAGTTGAATGGAGTCAATCGGACTTACGGTTGGGGAGATACGAATTTTGGAAGATTAATGGATTTTCTGAAATGTGGAACTGAATTAAATTGGAAAGGAATATTCCCAAGAATATTCCTTGGCTGTGATGTTAAGAGGGAGGAATCGTGGACTTTATTATGGGAAGGTTTGGGCTTTAGCCTAGAGATGAAGGAGGTCGGGCAGGGATGTAAAGTGGACTTGGTGGATAGATTATCAGGCCGGTTGGCCCAATGAAGTGGAGGGCGTGATGTAGACTTTGTAGGGATTTCCATGGGCTTAGCCCGACATCGTGAGGGAGGCAATATAGACTTTCTCAAAGTCTTCGGTCAAAGCCCGCGGGAGAGAGTCAAGACAGTGGGGCCCACCGGCGAGTCCCACCTACCTTCTTTTTCTTTTTCTTTTCCCTTTTTTTTTCTTCTCTCCTTATCCCTTCCTTTCTTTCTTCTTCTTTCCTCTTTTCTCTTTCTCTTTTCTCTTCTTCTTCTGCTGCTGCTTCCCGAGCGGAGGAAAAGGTGGAGCGCCAGCCGGGGGAGGCGGGGCGGCGGCGGCTGGGAGCGGCGACGCCGGCTCGGGGCAGCGGCACGGTGCCGGCCACGGCGGCAGCGCGCGGCTCGCGGCTGGGTCGGCTGCGTGGCGCGCGTCAGAGCGCGGCCGAGTGGCGGCCAGGCATGGCGGTGCGGCTTGGGGCGCGGCCGGGAGGCTGGGAGCGGCGGTGGTCGGCTCGGCAGCATGCCACCAGGCGGCGGCCGGGCAGGAGGAGGCCGGGCTGACGGCGCGCGACATGGCCGGGTGGCGTAGGCGGCCGATGCAGTGCCGGCCGAGGTGGCTTGGCGCAAGCTGGGCCACGGAGTCGGTCGTGCAGGAAGAAGAGAAAGAAAAAAAAAGAGGAGGAGGTCGGCCACCTCGACGCGATGAACTTCGGGACTTCGGCGAATCGGTTCCGGAGAGGTAAAAATGGAGTGGTGAATCGGCTGAGGTACTCCACGGTAAGTTTTCTCCGGTATTTATACTGTCAAGATGATTTTGGAGGAAGAACTTGGCGACGAGAACGGCCATTGATGTACCTGTGCATGTTTCTCCATCTACAGGCTCCCCTGGCGATAGCTGCTGCCTGACTTGCTCGGCGAGCGGCGCGGAGCGGTGCCTAACTCCAGCGGAGAAGACGGAGACGATGCCAAACTCTCACTGTGTACTGGCAGGACGGTGCCTAACCGCGTCTGTTTCACAGGGAGCTTAGGAAAGTAAACGGGACAAAGAAATGTGTTTGAACGGGTGTTGGATGAACCTAATTAACTTGCTTGTCTTAATGAAAATGTAAAGAACTACAGGTGCAGGAAAAAGGACAGATAATCATCGGGCGGTAGAATTCCAAAAATATTTCGGAGTACTTGTACGGGAAGGAAATGACTGTCGATATGTGTGCAGAAATATTGATTTTAATATGCACACGTATAGGAAATATTGGTCAGGTGGTCAATGTCTAAAAATAAATATTTTTAGACTCTTTGGATGGAAAGGAGATTATTTGACGACACGGTTAAAATCTCGAAATTGAAATTTCAACCGTACGAATTTTTGGAAAGGTTAAGAAGTGAAAATTCGAACTGCAAAATTCGAATAATGGAAATTAATTTTAGGAGATGATATCACGATCAAGATTCTGGGTTCACAAGGGAATGAATCAATTGAGACCTTTGGCACAAAAATCCTAAATACACTCAAAAAAACCAAAATTTTGAAAATAGGTTTTTAATAAAATTAATTTTTTTTTCGACGGGCGAAAATCAGGGCGTTACAACCGACCGAAGGGGTATTTTGGTCAGGCTAAGTGCGAAAATGGTGAAAATTCTATGAAATCACGAATATGGCAAAGCAACGGTTTGGCATCGGTTGGAAGTGACTTTTTAACGAATCCAATCCACGAAATGACATTTGAGCGAAACCCTCTTTTGGCAGTGGCACAATATGCAATTTCTCCTTAGTTTGGTGCTGATGGTAATGCCAAGGGATTATTTTTTCAGAATTTTGTTAAAATCGCTCTATTATGAAGGACATAATGGCAATGGGCAATGCTGAGGGATCTTTTGGAACCCAGAAATTTTACAGAATTCTTATTAACCGGAATATACCGGTGATTATCTATATGATTATAGATATAAACTAATTATTTTGATATATAATATTAACAAATAGCTTAGAATGTAGTAGAAGAAAGTTTTTTTTTTTGATAAAACATATGTTTGCAGTGTGGAGTAAATAATCAGCGAAGATAATCTATAGTACTTCAAATGTTAGTAGTGATGATGTCCATTCTCACATCTGGACCTCACAATCTATACTTTTACACCAACTTTCAACAAGTCATCCTCTATTTTATTATTGGCTCTATCCAAATTTCATATCATCTACTTGTTCAATAAGAAAATTTATAATATTATTTGGACTAAATAAGTGCTTATTAATTGATTTAATAAGCTAGAAACTTAATTTGTTTTTCGTTGTAACGCACGGACACTAGACTAATGTAGAAAAATAACTAAGAAAGGAACATGAACTTAGTTCAATTCTTTGAAAAATTAACTTAGTTTAGAGGAGTCCTAAATGGCAATTGCATCATCCGTCTAAAAAAAATAACTTCCGAGGATCAACATGCTTGTGCGATTCGTTATTAGAAGTTGGATTTTTTATAGACGAAACGAGTAGCTACTACTAATAAAGAGCGTGAGCATAAGATGGCTTCCACTCTTTCAATTTCTACTCTTTTACTCTTTCATTTTTATGTGCACATTTTTTAAATTAGTAAATGGTGTATGTTCTTAAAAAAATATAAGGATTACTTTAAAAATCACATTTAATCTATTTTTACTGTTTTAAAATTAATATTTAATTAATCTGTTGCTTCGTTTCATATACTAAAGCTGTGGTCGGCAGCCCTTGTTTCCAACTCATCTTTTATTGTTTTTTGCAAAAAAATTCTATAAAAATTGCTCTAGAAAATCATATTAATCTATTTTTTTTAAAAAAATAGCTAATATTTAATTAATTATGTGCTAATGAATCACTCCATTTTACGTGTATGAGAGATTAGGAGCTTCATTGGTTGGCCTAATAAGCCAAAGTAAAAATTTAAATTTAAATTTTCGAACTTGATTTTGAAGTTGATTTTAAGGTATCTCAACGTATTTTTCTTAGTGCTGGCTTATAAGTCACTACAAATAAATATATAAAAATTTTACCAATAAATTAATTTCATTCACTAATAAACTACTTTGGCTTATTACGGAATACAGACAAACATACATACGAAAAAAACAACAGAGATAAGTTTGAAAAGGAGACGGAAGAATACAGCCTAGGAACACTTGCTAGTAGTAGCTACAGTGACAGTAAACGCATGGATCTAGGATTAAAAGAGATTTATTAAGACAGATTGGGGCCAGTGATTGCGAGTAAAGCCACGCAAGAACGGATTGGCGAATAGAATAGTACTAGTAGGCAGTGAGAGAGAGAGAAAGAGGTGCCCAAGCCCAACAAGGCATTGGGGGTGGAGATGGAGCACACAAGTAGACGTTAAAACTTGCACGGGTTCAGGGGGCACGGTCTTGTCTGCTTGCTCCTAACCTTCTCCTCAGGATCTTCTGTGCTGCCACTGTTGCTGACTGGCTGACGCTCCAGTGGCGCTGATTAATCTATGCTCTGTACGTCCTGCGCAGAAGATCCTCAGGACAGCGTGGGCGCTGGAACCAACTACTGTAGATGAAGCTAAACTTCTAGTACGTGTGTATACTCCCTCCCTCTCTCTTATATTAGTTTCTTTATATGATATATTTATAAAAAAATTTTTATATTTTGAGACGGAACGAGGGAGTATTACAATTAACAAGGTGAACGAGGAGGAGGAGGTCCACTAGCTGTAGCAGCAACTGCAATAATCCATACGCGTCCACGCCTACAAGACCAGCCGATTTGATGGATGGATTGATCAATCAGTTTGGTACCCTGCCACTTATGCTAGCAGTACTAGAGCACATCAGCACCAAGCCTGAGCTATATTTTGTACGATTGCAAAATTCTATCTACTACTACAAATCTAGGAGTATACCTGGTCAAACGGGCGGCCCGGCCCAGCACGGCACGGGCACGCCGACGGCACGGCACGCTAGGGCATAGCCCGTTAGGCACGACTCCTTTAGCGAGCCGTGCCGTGTCGGCTCACGTGTCGTTCCCCCGGCCCAAGCATGGTCTAAGGGAAGGTCGTGCCGTGCCGTGCCGGCACGGGCCCATCAATGGGGCACAGGAGGAGGTCGCGCGGCCGGGCCGACCCGCACGCGTTCTCCCGCCGGCCGAAAATTTGAACCAGCTGGGTGGGAGCGGGACGCGCTGCCCGCGCGCCACGTCGCCACCGCCGCGCGGCCCGTGCTCGACGCCTGCGGGCAACCGACACGTGGCGGNGAGGGCGTGAGACGACCGAGCCGAGCCGATGAGCCGGGGAGCGGGCGGCTCGACCGAGCCGCCGAGGGCAGAACCTGGGGAAAAATAAAAAATAAAATTGAAGAAAAATTGATGGATAGTTAAAGAAAAATAAAAAATAATTAGACTTAGAAAAATAATTAGAAATATTTCTAATTAGACTTAGAAAAAAGAGTAATGACCTTTATTGATGTTTACATGGTACGCCCCGTTAAAAACTTTGTCATGTAAAAACTCATATTTGAGAAAACCATGACAAAGAAAAGAGTACAGCCTACGGGTCAATACTTAAAAAATAAAAATTAGTTACTCTAATTGTTCGTCATCTAAATAAAGGTTTTCGAACTGAGCGGCCAATTCTTGGCTGTCAGCAGTGTATTGGGCATGTTCTGCAGCTAGCTCCCAGTCTTTGACGCTTAGTAGCATTTCTACGTGATCGCTGCTCAGACTTGTTCTCCTGTCCTCGATAATTCTTTCGCATAGATTGAAGGCCGATTCGGAGGATACCGAAGATACGGGCACCGTCAACACATCCCATGTTAGTTTTGAAAGCACAGGATATGACATCTTATGATCATTCCACCACCCGAGTACGTTGAAGTTTGATGATTCATGCCTGATGGCGTCGCTATCCAAATAGTTGGACAACTCTTCAGTGGGACAATGCGATCTAGCGTCACCACTTGCAGCTGGCGAACTGCTACCACCGCCATGGCTAGAAGATGAGCCACCCCAAATTCTGCTCCACTGTAATTTTTTCTTTCTTGCTGCAGGGGCAGGTGGGGGTCTCTGCAAGCGAACTCCCTAAAACTTTAATTCATACTTTCCAAATACCTCATGGAATTTAGTTTTAACATCAGAATAATAGGTAAAATAGTCAACATTAATAGTATCTCTAATAAGTTCAAGAATATTGAGGAATCCACATAATTTTCCCCTAGGATCAAGAATAAATGCAAAAGCATACAACATGAGGATGTTTTTTCAATATTTAAGATATTTTTGTTTTATACTAAAGACTATGGGCATTAAAAATTCATCATTTTCATACTCTTTCAACAAACTGGCAATTTCAAGAATATTATGCAAAATTAAATTAGCTGTTGGATAATAAACTTGAGATAAAAGAAGAGTACAGTCATGAAATGTTTCAAGAAATTGATTGAACCTCTCGACAATGTGCCAAGTATGGTCAGTCAGTATTGGTAGGCCGTCACTGTTTTTTTGGGCCATTACGTGTTTGAAGGAAAACAGTAAGTAATTCTCGGTAAGGTAATACGACCTTTAACATAAAATAAGTGGCATTCCACCTATGTTCCGCATTGGTTAAAAACTTACGTGGGGGCTTACCTGATGCACGACAATACCTTTTCCATTGTGCAATCCGTGGATTTGAAGCAATTAACCACGTGATTGCTTGATGAACGGCATCGATGTGTACATTCACTCTCTTAAACCTAGATTTAACAATTAGATTAATAATATAGCATGCACAACGCTGATGCAAAATAAATGATTGAGCATAAATACAAAATAAGGCTGCAGAATTTCCATGGCCCTGGAATTTGCAGATGCATTATCCATTGTCACAGCAAAGATTTTATCCGCAAGGTTATACTCATTAATAACCTCTCGAATTCTCTCTGCTATATTTTCACCAGTATGTACAACATCAATTAACCTTAACCCAAGAACTGTTTTTTGCATTTGCCAATCATCATTAACGAAATGTACGACTACACTAAGGTAATCCTCTTTAGCCTTACTACTCCATATGTCTGAGGTGACACTAACAGAAAATGTGCATGTACTAAATAATTCCTATAGTGATTCACAACCTTTGTCATAGACATTTTTCAAATCACGGGTTGTGGTTTGTCTACTAACAGCTTGAAACCTAGGATTATGAGAAGTTTTGATGTAATTTTCAAATGCAGCACTCTCACCAAAGTTCAAGGGTAAATCTTGTCTAGCAATTAAACGGACAAGAGATTCTCGAGCTAACATAGGATTGTACTCCCATGTACGTACCGTACCATCAGGATTTAGTAGTAGTTGTTGCTGTCGTAGTTGGATTCCTTGCTTCTTTGCACAAGCCTCAGCATGCTGCTTCAAGTGTCCTGTTCCACCAGATGATTTTGTAGATAACTTACTTTTGCATATTCTACATCTCGCGAATGTTACCTGCCTTCCGTCAGGGTCTGTCATGGCCACCTCATCGAAATGTTGCCAAACGCCAGAAGTTCCTGATCTCTTTGAGCCAGTGTTCGTCGATGCACTCCGGCTCATAGTGCCGGATCCTTCTGAACCCGCCGGTACCTCCTCCACAACTGGTGGTGTTGGAGCTGATCCGGTGACATCATACTCACTAGTTGGGAATGACCTCGATAGGTAATTAGGTTCGAAATCACCTAACATGAACGACGGAAGGTTCGGATCGTCCATTCTGAAATGTTAAAACAAGATAAATAAAATTCAGAATATTTATTCACATAACATAAAATACAAATAATATATAAATATGAATATATGACATACTTCTTTTACCACCTTGGCAGCTTGGCTTTACACCTTTGGTATGCATTATTTTTGAGTCACAAACTATTTTTGATTTTAGACAAAATTTGGTCAAATTTTGTCTAAATCAAAAAATCGAACTATCATACAAAAGAGCACAAGAGAGCACAAAATGGGAGGTTTGGATGATTCAGAATGTTGGGGGTGGGAACCCTATTTATAGAAAAAAATTTCATTTTTTTTGGATTTTTTCGTTTTTTTTCGTGCTCCAACGGCTACTTCTAAAAAATAGCCGTTGGACTAGCCGTTGAGGGACACGTGGAGTCCTCCTAGCCGCCCAGCCCCCCCGCCCCGCCGCGCCAGCCGGCCTAGCCACCGCCCGCCAACCCACCAGGCGCGCCTTCCCGTGCCATGGGCCGTGCCGTGCCCTGGGCCATGCCGTGTCAGCCTGCTACAGTACGCGGGCCGTGCCGTGCCGGCCCGCGGGCTAAGGCGTTGGCCCAGACACGGCACGGTCAAACGGGCCGTGCCGGCACGGCCCACTGGCTACCGTGCCGTGTCGTGCCTGGGCCGACTACAGTGCTACTGTGCTCGGACCGACCCGGCTTGGCACGACCCATTTGGCCAGTACTATCTAGGAGTACTTACTATATGTATAATAAATTTATTTTTGACTCCCTTTATTTATTTTAAAATAAATGTATTTTTGAATCATTGTATTGAAGTTTATAAAAGTATGAAATAATTACATTGAGATTTAACAAAGTAAGGACACTTTAGTTTTTTTGATTTTATATTGATATGTGTAAAAAAATTAAAAAATAAACTTATTCTGGGACGAAAGAAATACATTACATGCATGTGTTTATTTATTTGTATTTCCCTATCCCCAAATGTAATTGTAGTAAATTTTTGTCTTTGTCAGGCTATTAAGGAGAAAAGTAAAAAAAAAAAACTTAGTTGACTCTTTGGTGTGGGTGAGATATAGATTCAAACTAGTTAGAGCGATCACAAAACCAATGGATAATAAGAACAATGTAGGGAATTTAGTGAATTGTACATGTATTACTTTCTCTGTTCAAAATATAAGAAATTTTGGTTAAATGAGACATATCCTAACCATCCAACCAAAATTTCTTATATTTTAAGACGGATATGATTTTTGTTTGTAGGATTCCACATTGTTCGTCCAAACGCCATGAACCAGTCCACCTATATGCCCATGGCTGTTCTAATAAAGTGAATTCGAGTTCAGAATGGTTTGATCCGAACCACATGAGCGTACTTTGGAGTACTTTGGTGTACATTGTATAGCAAAGGAGCGTCGTCGGCGAGACATGATGGGGACAAGTGACATCATTTGCGTAATAATGGGCATTAGAGGTAACACAAACAGATGATTACAAACATCCAGCTGCCGCATGCTCGCAAAAGAGTAATCACGTACTTGAAGAAAAACACTCAATGGCATTTACACACGTCCCTTCTCGATTATCCTCTTATTACAAAAACAAAGGAAAAAATATATTGAATCTAGCATTGTGCATATAGCATTACTGCCTAACAATAACTGAAGGTATACACAAGCAAGGCCATGCCAAATTAATGAAATGAAATAACTGAGAATGAAACGAGAAACTGTAGTCACAGAAAATACGAAGTGACTACACAGCATACCATGGTGCAGTCTCAAAAAACAATCAAATCATGCGAGATATGACGATTAAAAAGGCCTTAATTTCTTATTGGCCTGCATCAGTTGAAATTAACAATGATAACAGATAACTGAAGTTGAAACGCCAATCACATTGAAGACAGAACACATTGCAAATGCATAATGGTGGAATAAGGAAACGGCATCAACCCAGAATGAATAATATCAGTTTTATGGGTCGTTCCAACTTTCAGACGATAGCATACGAACCACTTAAAAGCTAAGGACGCATTAGACCATTGAGGCAATCCAGCACAGGGACATGCTATGTACACAGGGGGTTGACCATGACACCTGGCCATCCATGTTTATTTACAGCGGCAGCAACAGTTGATGAATTACGCAGAGCCGAATGTGTTCTCGCCACTGTAAGTCATGTAGAGGAAGCCGTCCTCATCCTTGTTCTCTTCGTAGATTGCAGACATCAAAGAAGCTGACAAGAGTATGCACTTGATATAAGTAAAAAGGCAGGCAACATGTGACACAACAAAAAACAAGAATCGATGTTTTACCAGTTGGCGGCAATGTGTTCTTCACAAAGACAAAGATGGCCTTTTCTGGGCTAAGCTTAATCCTCTTCCGCACCACATAGACAAACTGGCCAACAGTGAGATCAGCAGGGACAAGGTACCTGCATCAGAAAAAGTTAATGATGAACATAGACTTACTAGATGATTACAAGCATCAAGAAATGGAAGACAATCCAAGAGAAGGTTAACTTTTCAGGGTTCAATTCAATTAATAGCAGATGTCTGGGTATCCCAAGCAATAAGAAAAATAAATATGAGTACTAACCAAAGAAATAGAGCATAACAAGCCAAATTCCAGATAATACAGGACATCTAAAGTGAAAAAAGGCCTGATTGAGTTAGAAACCAATGTGAAAGAAAAGCTGCTCCTAGGTATCTTCCTCTTAACTAAAGCAAGTGTTAAAAGGGAGACGAAAAATGGAAGCCCTCACATACATAAAAAATATTGCTTAAGTAGATGAGAGATAGAACCATGAGATAGAACATCTTCCGTCGTAATATTAGGAGATGTGGAGAAGACAGCTTACTTCTTCTTGTCAATTTCTGGAACATCGGTCTTGTCAGCCTTCTCAACGATCACCTGAAATAGCATATCGCATAATTTTATGTAAGACAGATGCATATAGGTGATATGCACAAATGAAAAAGGAAACAGCAGAGATATATTACTGGAATTCTGTCTGAGTACTTCTCACGGATCCTGGCAGATTCTGCTTGCCTCCTTTCTGCAATATTATTCAAGATTCAAACATCATAAGATGCTACATCCAAATTATATGTGGTTGACATAAACAAAGCTAGGAATGTTTTTTTTTTCTTTTCATGGTTGGTTCTGCTACCCTAATGGAATTCGGGGTAGTCTGTGCTACCAGGTGTAAAAAGAAATGTATAGACCCTTTTGTATCTATCTAAAGAACAAACAGATAAAACTGTGCCACAAAATTGAAGAAAAATTATGATCTCAATCTCTTATACGAAGCTAGCTTTTGTCAAATTAACAAATATGTTCAAGGCTCAATCAAATGAATACAAAGTGCAGCATGTTCCACCACCACCAGTAAACAGGCGTACTGCTCTATAACTAGAGAAACAAATAGGAACATGATTCAAGAGATTGGAGACTGAAGAAAACAAGTTCAATACATGAAACGGTTTATTATGGAAACAACAACATAGCACATCGAACACAATTCATTCATAAAACAGGGAAACAGACTAGAGCAACAAGAACAAATTATATTTGCAAAATTGGACGTCTAAGACAATCTGCCACGAGTAATGGAACTACCAACAAAAATCTACTCCTATACAAATATAGGATAAGCATTGTGTTATGTAATGAAACTAACCCAATTGCAACTGGGAATAAAACAAGTATTACCAGAGTTAAACAATCCCCAAACCGTTTGTTCTGGTTAACTGATACAATTTAACAGAAACAAGCGACAGTATATCCTTGGGCCAAATCATACGCCAACAACAATCAACACAAAGCCAACTAATTCCGATTAAAAAGCGCCCATATAAAAACTCGCAACCAATCTACCACACCGCCGATCGAACCAACCAACCACAGATTGCAACCTATTCGCAACAAATTGACAGAGCGAGACCGCGAGCCAAAGAGGTGAGAGAAAAGAAGCAACAAACCCAGTGGGTGCTCGAGCTTGAAGGAAGTCCTGGCCATCTCCAACCTGCGAATCAAATCAATCGATCATCAGAACAAATCCCAAGTCAACGACCCTCGAATATCAAACCGATCCACCGAAAACAAATCACCAAATAAATCCCCTCGCGAAAAAACGAACGCGACGGAAAACCTCCCGAATCCTCGCGAATTCGGCCGGCTCCGTTGGGGGATCGAGAGGCTCACCGATCGAAGGGCGCTGCCGTGGAATCAATCGATCGATCAAGGCGATCCGCGATCGAGGCTGGACGAATCGATTGGGGGAGAAGTCGATCGGCGGAAGCAACCGGAAGGAAGTCGCGGTAGGGTTTGGTTTGGTTGGTGGCGTGTCGCCGATATTTAATGGGGTCTTGTTGCGGATTTTGCACTAAACCCCTTGGATATTGCTTTAATTTCATCATGAATAAAGTCCACCACTCGGAGTAGAGTTGTTAAGCGTTTCCTTTTGGTTTTACCATTTACTTTTTATTTCACGAGGAGTATATAATATTTTTAAAATCTGGAATATATTAGGTTTGAGAGATTCGAGAGAGAGTGCAAATTTTGTGAACGGCCCCTCGTTCATACACATTGGAAAATCACATCTATACTCAATAGTCCATTTAAGTGATAACATCATTTTTTTTCTCAATTACATGAAAAATTGTAATACTACTTAGCTAAGTTGGATAATTGGACATATATACATATCATATACTCTTCCCAAATGTGTATTAGTTTTGTAGTTTACTTATTCAAGGCTGTTTCTTTAGATTAACTTGAGTTTCAAGGCAAAACCGAGGGTTTCTATTAAAAAATCATCGTTGAACTTTCAAGATCACCTCGTTATACGCTCCGTCCATAATGGAAGACGTATATTAGTATATCGCCTTTCTTATCCAAAACATGATGGTGATTAATAAAAATCGATAAAAATATACTCTAATTTTTAAGATAAGTTTGTTTCGACTTTCGGGGCCGAACTCGTTTTGCCGACGACCACGCTACGAGGTAGTTCTAGCTGGGCCGACTTCGCTGGGCCTAGTGGGCCTCGGCCCAATTCATTTCCTCGCAGACAATGTCTTTTTTTTTGCCCCGTGGAGTTTTTTTTTCCTGGAGAATCTTTAGCTTTCGTATATCCTCTTACGCATGGAGCATATTCTCGTCGTGTCATCGTGATAGCCTAAATAAAATGTTCAATAATTATATGGTGAGTAATATGATGAGAGCTACTCCCTCGGCTCATAGTACGAGTCATTTGATTTTTTTTTTAGTCAAACTTTTTTAAATTTGATTAAGTTTATAGTAAAATATATTAACATTTTTAATACAAAACAAATATTATATTAAAATATATTTAATTTTAAATTTAATAAAACTGATTTTGTGTCATACATATTGTTAATTTTTTTCTATAAACTTGATCAAATCTAAATAATTTTGACTAAAAAAACTCAAACGACTTATAATATGAAACGGAGGAGTAAATGAATACTCCCATTGAAGAATGAACTCATAGTATTCCTTGGCAGTAGCTAGCAAAATAAACTCAAAACTGATCACCATGTTACTCATATCTTATTCTTTTTAAACCTTACTAATATAATTATAATTAACCAAAGAACTACGTATAATATAGTTATACGTATATAAAACAAGAAGATTTTAAATCAAAGATCACAAATAATGCAACTACTTTCACGTGCAACTACCTATTAAAATCTCTGTAAACCCTTTAAAAATCAAGCCATGACTTGTAATCGCTTGGACTTGAAATTTAGTCCGATTTCACAGCAATTATACGTGTCAGAGCATCATTTGCGGAGAAAAAAAATAGCAAACCTCTCATGTTTGACCTTTACCATTCACTTATCATGTATATTGCAATTCCACCTCAACTGCTATAGAGTTTAAAATATTGTTCTTCTAGACATTACGAGTATAAGATTTCAAATTTCTCCGCTGTAACACATAGGTTATCCACTAATAACTACTGCTTACTTAACCAGTAAACTTGGACTTGCAATACATATGGGATCAAAGTACATGTCTCGCTCTAGCTTTCAAGCTAGCAAAACACAAAAAAGTGGTCATGCAGACATGCACCACATTGCATATGATCCTTACAGCTTAAAATACATGATAGCTAGCTAGACAGCTACTACTTACTACTAGTACACTAACCTCACCCCTAATTAATTAGTAGCACTAACTAATTACTAATTAACTACGTAACCTGCAGGCTTGAGGTAACATCAGAAGAAAGCAATACAAGCAACAACATGCGTGCATGCATTTCCAAAAAGAAATCTACCTCACTTCTTACCTATAACTAATATAGCTAATTAACTTCTAGCTAATCTCTTCTACTGCATGCATATGCCTCGGCGTCTTGTTCTACTTCTCCGACGAGAAGGCTGTCTTGGGGAGGACGGCGTCCCTGACCTTCCTCATCTCTCTCCCCTTGCTCCTCCCCCTGCCGATCTCCGGCGACGGCGCCGCCGCGCTCATCCTCTCCATCTTCCTCGCCAGCCACTCGTGCGGCGGCAGCATCATCATCATCTCTTCGTCGTCGTCGTCTTCGTCACCGCCACCGCCGCGCCTTGATGACGACGACGAGCCGGCAGCCGGGATGGCCACCGGCGCCGACGACCTCCCCTTGCTCCTCCTTGCAGCTGCCTCCCCGCCTTCCTCGTGCTGCTTGTTATTCTTGGCCTTCGTCGTCCTACCGGCGAGCGCCGCCGCCGCCGCCGCTTCTTTGCTCTGATCCTGATGCAGCACGTCCCACACTTCTCCCTCGTCGAACTCCTCTTCTTCCTCCACTCGACGTACCACTCCCGCCATGGAAGCTAGCTAGCTAGCTCTAGCTAAGCTAAGCTAAGCTTTCTCCCTATAGCTAGCTTGGTGAGAGTGTGTGATCTGCTGCTAGCTCAGCTGTGAGGCTGGCACTTGGCAGTGGGAGTATATTTGTCACAAGCCGAACAATGCAGGCCGAGACAAGATTGCACTGGCCGCTCACCGACCAACAGACTCACAGGTGTTTTCGCTTGAACGCATGCTTCAGTGAGGATACTGGATACAAGTATACTCCAGCAGTGGCCTTGTTTGTGTTCAGCCACATACTACTTTTGCTTGGGAATCTATATCTATAGCTAGGGAAAATTTGTTATTCAGGCAGTCAGCGATCGATATGGATGAAGAATAATCATTAAATAGTCAAAATGTGCATGTGTGCTTGCTGACACTAAAAAAATATGTGCTCCCTTTGGTCATAATATTGATATTCAAAACTTCAAAATTTTAACTGGATTTTATCCGATCCTAAACGTCAAATATTTATGACTAGCTAGAAGGAGTAACAATGTGCATGCGTACACATATCATATGTTTCTAATGTATATTGTTCAGGAAAATGAATTGTGACTCTTTTATTCTTTTTAATATAAAACAGGAACTCCATGTTCTCTTATCGAGGTTCACCTCGAAAAACAACATTTTTCATAGGACGTGCCCTCTACATTTTTGTTATACTTTTGTTACAGAGAGCTAACGAATATTTGGCAATTTGTATATCATTTATATATTACATATATATGTGACAATATACAACTTCATCGACACAGACTAGTGTACGTTCCATGATAAACTTGTGTTCTAGAGGCAAATTTACAAATTAATTAAGTTATATGTATAAAATAGTAGTAAATAACTCCAAAGAGCACTTGTAGTAATAGAAAAACTTGGTAAAGAGTTGACGAGTTAATGCAAAAGTTTAGAAGAAAACCATAGGCGAGGCTAGCTATGAATGAGAACAATATTTATAAGGAAAAAGCCCGAATTACCCTTCTAAACTATTGCAACAGTACGAATTACCCCTCTGAACCACAAAACCAAACATCCTTCACCCTTAACTTTTTGTACTGGACGAATTACCCGCTCTAGAGCGGTTTTGGTCCTACATGACGCACACATCGTAGTCCAGTCAACATAAAAAAAATTAAAAAAGCAGCGGGGCCTGTCGACGGACTATAAGTCGACCACGGTATTTGTAGAGTATGGGGATCGTTGGAACCAGGGTATACGCGAGAGTAAATCAAGCAGACAAGGGACAATGATTTATACTGGTTTAGGCCCTTAAGATGAGTAATAACCCTACTCCAGTTTATATGTATTGTAGATTGAAATATCGTTCAGAATACAATGAGGAATAGAAGAACTAGATGGATCCGCCGACTAGAGGCTATCGAGAACGACCCGACGAGATCTATTCGGCGAATATAGTGCTGACTTCCTCCAGATTGCTTCTGGGCGTGGCTTTAGCTATGACTTGTCACTCGATCCCCCCTGAACGTGGAGACCTTGTATATATAGCAGATATTATCTTTTTCTCCAAGTAGAACTCAAGGAGATAAAACAGGATACGGCCCTAAGAAAACCTTATCTTTTTCGACTAGGACTCTGACATTTTCTATTCCGAGAAGATAACTTTCTTCTTTATTAGCTGTATTTCCTTAATCAAAGGATACTTTCTCGTATACTATCGGGTATATGGTATTGTCGTATTTCATTAACCCGTGTATAGGAGGTATGCCTTATCCGTGACACTGACAGTAGTCCCCGACTTCAATGCAAATGATTTGACCCGTATCTCCGAGTAGAGAATCTGAGAACAACCATTGTCGAACTCGTCAAGCCCTCCTCGACCACCCGAGAAGGAGCAGAATACGCGAGAAAGCCCTTCTATTCTCATGACCCGAGAACTCGGCTTGAATGTGAATTTGGATTGAAGTCAAAAACTTTGACGGTTATAAACAAATCAGTAAAAATCTCGGCGGTGATCTCTCCGTCTTCCTCAAAATTTGAACCGTCAGACATGACCTATAAATTCCACTTTTGAGATCCCTTTGAGTTCCGTTCGCCCAAACAAAGCCCTGACTTTCCAGCTTGCATTCCCAACCTTCTCCGCCTTGGGTTTCAAAAAAACCCTAAATCGCAACTTCTCTCAATCCCCTTCGCCAATCTCCATGGATCTCTCGGAGTCCAACGTTCGCTGGAAGGAAATGAGGGAACTGCAACAAGACGGTGCCCTGCCAAGCACGAATGTGCTGGCTCGCTCGGAAGGAGGTACTAATCCCCTGACCATCCTCAGCGAAATAATCACTCTTACATCTTTTGTCCAATGCAGTTTTCTAGTTCCTCCTTCCTAATTTTTGTCATTGCTCCTTGACTTCTACGAAATCCACCTTCTTCATCTCAACCCCAACTCCATTGCCTTCCTGAGCATCTTCACTCATTTGTGCGAGGCGTACTTTGAGGTATAGCTCGTTCTAGATTTGTTCAGATACTTCTATGAGGTTAGATGGATGGAGGCCTCTAGGATTTTAGTATGCTGTGGCCTCCGTCTTCAAGATGGGATGAGGGATGAATGTATCTCTTTTAATTGTCTGTCTTCGAGGAAAGAATGGAGGAAAAGTTAGTTTTTTCTTCATGTCGAAGACAATTTCCCCAACCTTGCCACCCTCGATCATAAACCAATGCGCCTAGAGACATGGACCTCCAAACCTTTGATGACTAAAGCCTTAGCAAGCTTTGTCGAGAAAATCCATGATCTTCGAGAATGCGGTCTGACCGCGTTCTGACCGAATACGAAGTCGTTCAAAATTTCGTCCGTCGTCGGATTCAACCTCTCCAAGCCCATTCTCACCCCACATAGTTGTTCTTGGGGGAAGATGACGTGACGCGGCTATCTCTCCGGGGTATACAATTTATAGTTCCTTTGTCGACATAAAGGATCAAAATTGTCATTAGTTGATAACCTTGTCACTTTTGTTGATATAAAGGACCCAAATTATCTTTAGTTGATAAGCATGTCGGATGATTATGGGGGCCCACATGTCATACGTGGGCAGCAAAGGATAGGGAAAGATATGACATGTGGGCTCCGCCGCTTTTAAATTTTTTTATGTTCACTGGACTGCCACGTGTGCGCCACGTAGGACCAAAACTACTCTAGAGTGAGTAAGGAGGGGGGGGGGGGTAATTCGTCCGGTATGAAAAGTTGAGGGTGAAGGATGTCTGGTTTTGTGGTTAAGGAGGGTAATTCGTACTGCCGTAATAGTTCAGAGGGATAATTTGGACTTTTCCTATTTATAAACAAGAATTCAGCTATATATCCAAAGTTCCAAACAACAACAAAAAAACCCTAAATTAGCAAGGGAAATATTTCTCCATTCGAAAAACATCAAATCACAAACTAGCTAGCACTCCATGTGGCGCAGAGGGCCGCACCCCTCTCCCTGTAGTTAGGTCACACAGGTGCGTGGGAACACGAACATACTGGTAGCTAGCTAGCTAGTGATGGATAATAAGCCAGCTCGGTTTGACAAGCTTGCTTAAGCTATCATTAAGCTTATTAGTGTTGTTTACGAGCACTAGTTTATTCATATATATCACCTCAATATTTGAACATTTATCAACTTTTTATGTAGAAAATAATAAACACTAACTAGCAACGTGCTAACTAAATACAAATAGATTGGAAATATAACAAACAACAAGCATAAATTGATAGTGTGGCCTTATATACTAGTATTAGTATACACTAATCAAGCTCACTCACAAGCTGGCTCGAGCTCAGTCCTTAAGCTAACGAGCTAAAAGCTCAACTTGACCCGATTTATTATGACTATGAGCTTATTAAGTATATTTAAGGAAACTAGTTGATATATATACCACTTGTGTTATAGTGCATGCATGCCTGGTCCACATACTAAACAGGCCTCGATACCAATTGATATACCACTTGTTATAAAGTAGTTGTACCAACTGTTATAGTGTGTAGGCCGGCCCACAGAAAATATTTAAGCTGACCTAGAAACCAGTTGATATACCATTTAATTATGGGCCAGGTCTAAAGGCCAACTTGACTCAACTTATTATGACTATGAGCACAATTATGTTTAAGCTGAGCTTGAAATAAGTTGATATACCATTTGTTATACTGCACCAGGTCCATTATTTATGAGTCACCCAAGTCATATTAGGCTCGCTTCACCATAGATTCAATCAGAGCCTCAACTTATATAATCCAAAAGACATAATCTGATCGATGAGAAATATCTATTTTTTAATCGTGCTCCTTTATCATCAATTATCGATATGAATCCCAACATAAACACGTCAACATATATACTCCATATATATGCATATGTAGAGATGGTTGGATCGCATAAGCTGAGTGACGAGACGGGGTAGCGGAGGGCTGCGATTGGGCAGGAGGCTGCTCGAGGCAAGTACAGATTCGCCTGCCCCTTGTCTGCAGGAAGCAAGCAGCCACAGCCAGCCAAGAGCCGGAGCTGATCAGCTTGGATCGATTCTTTTGATAGCCATAGCTATATGTATATCCAAGATCGATGGACGTGAATGAGATCGATCGATGTGATGAGAGGCCGGCCATGGCACTGGCGCAGCAGGTGAAAAAAGAGGCGCAACCGGCAGTGGACCGATGCGACGGCCGGACGTGTCTTCACTTGCGCACAACGCCACAGTCGCTCAGATACCGCTGTCCAATACTACTGGAGTACTCCAGCACAGGCTTATTTGGCATGACATCTCCGTGGCGTATGTAGGATTTATAGATTTAGTAGAAAAACTGTCCGTGTTACAACGAAGAGAAAAGACAAAAAAAAATAAGAAAAAGTTAAGAAAAAATTACATTATGTAATTAATTAAAATACAAATTGTCTTGAATACTTGAGTATTTTTAAGTAAGTAGGTGTAGAATTAAATTAATTTACGAGTAAAGTAAAGTAAGTGTGAGAAATAAAATTATATGACTGAATTTAATTTTGTTAAATTATCCATGATTAATTACACTCTCTAAAATTTTTTTGGAATTTTCATAGGTCAATTGCTAATTTTAATAATACAAACACCATTTCAATGTTTATTTAAATAAAAATCTAAATAAAATTTCTTCTTTCTTTTTGGGCCAGGTTCGGCCCAGCAAGCTCAACTCCTAGCCCCTTCTCCTCTCCTCCACCTCAGTCCACAAGCACAGGTTCAGCTCAGTAAACAACCGAAAGTCTAATATACTTCCCCTTCCGACCCACTTTCCTCCCTTCTCCTTTCCTTTGCCTCAACCCGCAAGCGCACTTTGACCCAACAAAAAACCAAAAGTCTAATTTGCCTTCCTGACGGATGAAAAAAAGTGACGAAAAGTTACGAATTTTTTAATTAGGTATAGTAGTATGAGTGGTCCGACTTATAGAAAAATTTCTCGTATCGTAAATATAATAATACCAATATATAATACAAGTAAAAAATAGAATTGGCCAAAAGTGCATCATAATATACTAATAAGATATCTTAAAAATATTTTAATACTACCAATTAAGTAAAAAATTTGATCTAAAGAAACCTATATATATGGCTAAAAAGTTTGAAGAAAATTACCATACCTTCTTGTGGGGTACGCTTTCTAATGACCATGAGACTATTCCTTATATCTCCTTCATTCTCTTTGAAGAAAATATCCCACACAACAAATGTGAGAATCATTTTTCTTTGCTGCATGTTTTCAAAAAAGAGGTGTAATACCTTTATACTTCTTCATGTCTCAACAAACAATAGTTCAATCTAAGTGTTTTCAAAAAAGAGGTGTTATACCTTTATACTTCTTCATGTCTCAACAAACAATAGTTCAATCTAAGTGAGAAGTGACAAAACTGAGAATTGAGAAAAAAAAAGAACAAGAAGTCTAGAACTAGGAGAACTAATGTCCTAATCAGCCGGTCAATAATCATATGCCCTAGTGCCCTGACGGCTGTTGCACCCGCACGCCGATGCCGGTCATCTTGTCGTTGCTGTTGCCGAACAATGATAGATCACACACGTTAGGTGGGAGGAGGCGGACTGACGGATAGACGTGGAGTCATCGTCACAAAGATGGACGCACTCGATTGGTTGCTGGCCCGCCCGATTGATCTGATCTCACGGCTGCGTGAGGAGGTAGGAGGAGGGAGACGCGGAACGACGGCGCTTCAATTTTAGCTTTCTTTTTTCCTTTTCGCAACATCTAACTGGGCCTTGGGTTGGATCATTTTAGGGTGGTTCGGGGACCACCCGGACCACCCTTTAGATCCGCTGGTGCGAGATCTTGGCTGTGTGTGTGTGTTTTTTTGGGGGGAAATAGTTATTTGGAAAATTGGTTTCAATGTCATCGAAAGTTCACAAGTTTACCGTAAGTTTTCACTCATAACGCCTCAATGTCATCATGTCATGTGCAAAGACGAGATTAATTGCCCTCATCTCTTTCAGCATCTTATGCGTGATCTTGTTGTTAATCTTCGCTACCCTGCCAGCCGCCAACCTCATGTTACGTGCTTGAGATCCATGCCCAAGCTCTGGCCTACCGGCCCCTCACCAAGCTCCACTACCACGGAACCGATCATCCTTAATGGGCCGAAAATCTCATCTATGTCGAAAAAGTGTTTGGTCATTGATTATTGGTTAGTGATGTGAAATCACATCTGTGTCGGGCGAGTAGCCGTCATCGATGATAGACATCTTTGACGGGCCCCAACTCTCACCCTTCATTGATAGGTTTTCCAGCCCGTCATGGACAAGTCATCAGTGACGGGCTCCAATTTCAATCTGACAAAGGTGTTGTTATCCCCTATGACAGAATCATTTGGAGCCTGTCATGGACATGTCATCGGTGACGGGCTCCAATTGTCACTCGACAAAGATGTTGCCTACATCTTTGTCAGAATCTTTTAGAGCCCGTCACGGATGATCATCAGTGACGGATTGGTAATAACACCCGATAAAGATGTATATGGTCGATGACGACATTTTTTTGCGGCCCAACACTGATAAGGTTTTTCACAAAAAAGTTAATCCGTTTTATTGGTTAGCCTTAAGCAAATGTTAGCCACATCCGTTGCAAAATAAACCCAGCTCCAGCAACCCATAATCAATCCCAACATTCACATCTCACATTTCACAGCATTCACATCTCACATTTTATAGCATTCATCACAGATAATTCACATTTCATATAGGCACATACATTTCACATTTAACCCAACAAATTTTCAATTGTCGCATTCACAAATCTACCTTTTTCCCTTACCAAATTATCGAAGCATCTTCAAATGAGAATCATTGATCGCAATCTGTGAAACCAGTTACAATTTGAAAGAAATAATGAATATATTACTTAGTATTACAAATGTTAACAAGTGTACAACAAAATAAACATAAGCAAATAAAAAATGTTTTTCAACTTAAAATGTTACTTAATTATCTTTTTCACACATATATAGATAACTGTTGTACGATAATTCATCTACTACGGTAGGTGCCCTTTGAAGATACAACTCCTTGTAAGACAAAGGCAACCAATTTTTCTCTAATGTCCAATAAGTTATGCGCTGTAAGGTTTGAAATATCATTCTGAAAGAGAGGCGTGAAGTTAGTACACATCATAGGCAAACCAATTTTAATTTAATATATTTTGGCCAAATCTATATACCCACAAACCTCGGGATCCAAGCAGGTCACTTGTCTAGTGAGAACCTTCATGTTATGACATACGTGAAATCCGCAGGTTTCGCCGGATTGTTATTTGCATTTGAAATTGTCATGGTGATAGAGGTCAGGTTTACCTTCTCTATGCCTACCCCCTTTCTGCACATATTTGTCCCACGCTGCATTCAAAGCCTCCTTGAGAGAGGTAAAGTCATATTTGTTGCTTATTCTGGAGTTAAGAAAGTATACCCTACTTCATTTTGGCACTATGCACAATAGAATTCAATGGAACCTGCAACGTATAGTGGAGTTAAAAACCACACATGTATAATACATGTAATTATTACTAACATAGCATACTCACTGTTGATTATGTGTTAATAAGATGAAATCTTTGTCCTGATGAGCCCTTAAGCTGTCATAGATGTAACCAATCACCTTATCCAAGTGAGACTGCAGTTGCATCTCATTTACTTGACTTGAATCTAGGAATCCCATCTGGTTTCTACTCCTCCGTGCCTCCTTCCAACATATCCATCAAGGTTCACATGTATGATCAATTAGAAGCATTCTATATGATTTAATAGTACATAAGTTTGGTGTTATTAGTACTTACAATGAGTAGCACTTTAACAAGTTGGTGTCCACTGCTCGTAGCCTGTAGAGGTCAAAAAGATCCGAGAAACCCAGTATGAAATAATTTGGTGGCCCTAGAAATGGTTCTTGGTCGTGGTAGCCTACTATGGACGTGTCCCTCATCTTTCTCTTGGAGTTTGATTTCTCCATGTAGTATCGATGCAACTCTCGGCAAGCAGTACCCATTCTGGCTAACTCATGGTCTGCAACCAATGGCATCCCTAGCTAGAATGTGTCTTGAGCTTTTATTTTCGGAGACACGTAGACCTCTTTATCTAGATCTAGCCGTTTGGGAGGTAATGACAACTCTTGTGCCTTTCTTTTTCCCTTTACTTTTCACTTGCACGATGCAACCTGCTATGCACCATTGGTGGAGATGAAATGGCCTTGGTTTTATGCGAAGAAGGGTTATCTACATCCATTTCACCAAAGTCTGTAACGTGGCACTCAAAAGAAGGTTCGATGGCCAGAGGAGGTGAAGGAATTTTAGCTAACGAATCTTGGCGAGTTGGGGCTGCCGCTAAATTTGACCTTGGAGTAATCTTGATGATGATGAGGTCTTTTGGCCATTGAATAAAGGTGCATGTGCACTAGCGAGTGTCATTATCTCATCATTTGGTAGAATTGGAAGTTGCCAATTCATCCAATTATCCTTGACCATGTCAACTTGTACTTTGGCATGTCCAGCCACCAAATCTGCGCCATGCAGTTTTATTTCAGGACTAGGCTTGTATGCTTGGCCCTTAGCAATATCATAGAAGAATGTCGGTGTCACCCAAACTTGTAGGGTGCATTAGGCTACGCCCTGCATACAATTCACAAAAGATATTAGAACAAGTTATACGGACCATATTGGTGACAACAATACCTACTACGATGGCTTACATTTATATGGCCAACTACAACAGGGGCAAGTGCAGGAAGCCCAGTTGATGCGCAACTACTTCGCCATTTGGGGGGGGGATGGGCTCACTTGCACTTCATCTGGCTGTACAGGGTTTGCATTCTTCTTCGGTAGCAGCTCTTCCCTGATCCTAGCCATAATTCCTTGTATTTTTTCATCGAATTCTTGGCTAAGTTCCCCCTTTACTTCTCATACAATTCGTTCTCTAAAACGGGCCTCTTTCTGTTCCTTACTTAGTTTCCGCTTCCTATACTGTGCGTTGTACTTGGTCAGCCCAATGTTCCAAAGGACGTCGCTTCCTATCCCTCTAGTCCGACCACCGTGTTCAGGGTTTCCTACCGCCTTTGTGAGGATGTTATCCTCATGCCTTAGCGACTCGACTTCGCCTTCTGATCCTTGTCACTGGGCAATTAAAGCAAGCTAAAAAACACATGTACACGTGTTAGAGCATGCGCAAGCTCGATAATATTCAAAATAGAAAGGAAATTAGGACAGGAGCTCACAATTTTCTTATAGACTTCGCCATCTACTGGGTTTGGGATGGTAATGGTCCCATCGTTGTTTTTTACACCCGAGCCCTAGCCTAATTCCTTGCCCTCTCTTTTGGAATGTCAGCAAATGAGGGTGGAGTGTTAGCTTGTATTGCAGCCTCATCCTCCCTTTGCCAATGCTCTTTCTTCCCGCTGTACCCACTAGTGCCTAGCCGGTGTGGGTATTCATTTCTAGTGTGAAGCTGCCTGTGCGCCTTGCTTATTGCCTGGAACTCCGGAGTTGTCTTCCAAGCCACAAACTCGAATCATACTTGCGAGGTGATCCAAGGGTATTTATGGAACGGTGTTGGGCGATAGGGGTTGAGTACGTACTCGTTAACGAGTGTCGTCTTAAGATTCTTCCAAGCCGTATCCATTTTTTTGAAAGCCTGTCACTTCAACAATTCTTCATCATCTTTTGGATAGTCATAGCACTGCATGAACTTGTTCCAGGCATCCGTCTTCTTTGCTTCCATCACTTGGTCAACATCTTTGTGCAGGATGCTAAAGAATCTCCTCCCCAAAATTTCGTACGAACTACTATACCATTTGACGACGGAGCGAGGTGCTACCAAGTTTACCCTTGCATCGACCTTCATGATGGTTAACTTCGTGTCAGGAAGTTTTTTCGATGTTCTGGGGTTGCGGGTAGAGGTGGTTGTTGAGGTTGTGGCCGACGGGGATGGGGGTTGATCAGACATTTTCAATGGTAACGTTTTGCTATTTAAAGAATAAATATAAACAAATGAATAATTAAATAAAATATATAATCCTAAATCACAAATATATTCTCCTAAACAACATATATATTTTCCTAAAGCACATATATTTTCCTAAAGCACATATATTCTCCTAAATCACATATATATTTTCCTAAAGCACATAAATATTCTTCAAGCATATATATTTTCCTAAAACACATAAATAGTCCTAAAGCACATATCTTCTCCTAAATCACATATATATTTTCGTAAAGCACATAAATATTCTTCAAGCATATATATTTTCCTAAAGCATATATATTATCCTAAATCACATATATATTTTCCTAAAGCACATATATTCTCCTAAATAATTTATAGAATGCAAACCGGTGGTGGCGGTGGTGGTGGTTTCGTCGACTTGGCGGCGGCGGTGGTGGAGGCCGGGGTCGGGTGGTTGGTAGTCGGCACAGCGGTGGTGGTGGCGTGGGGTCGTCGACGCGGCGATGGAGGCCGAGCAGCAGTGGTGGTGGCGTGGGGTCGTCGACGCGGCGATGGAGGCCGAGCAGCAGTGGTGGTGGCCCGGGCTCGTCGGCGCGGCGATGGTGGTGGTGTGGGCTCGTCGGCTCGATAGTGGTGGTGGTGGAGGCCAGGCATGGGGTCGTCAGTGGCGGTGGAGGTCGGGCGATGCGTCGTCAGTGGCGGTAGTGGTGGTGGAGGCCAGGCGCGGGGTCATCGGCGGCGGTGGCGCGGGATGAAGTGGGTGATGTGAGGGTGGTTATCCTAGATTTGGGCAAAGTCATCGGTGACAGGCCACAACTGTGGGGAGTTTGAGATGAGTGTTTTGGCATGTTACCGATTACTCTGACCATCCTTTGACCAGTTTTTTAAAATAAAATCAAAAGTATTCCTAAATAAAATAAAAATTATTCTTAAATAAAATCAACAAAATTCCTAAAGACTTTCTAAATCACAAATATTCCTAGATAATTTCTAACCACAAATACACGTAAATAAAATCACAAAATATTATTTTCTAAATGCAAGAAAAGTATGACATAGGTGAATTACATATATTTTGACTAGCTCGGAATAATTCATGGTGCATATATTACATAAATATCCCTTCCACATGATCAAATCGTAGGTACGCCATGTCTTGTTTCATATGGTCCTCTTGTTCAACGTGTTGGCTCACATGGAGGTGTTGGTTGTAATTGTCCTCATCAACGATGTCGTTGAACCCAACTATTTTCTGCTTGCCCTTCCTAACGACGTGTAACTTTTTGTTCGCGGGGTTCTTAATGTAGAACACTTGAACAACTTGTTTCGCAAGAACAAAGGACTCATTCATGTAGCCTACCTTAGCTAGATCAATGGTTGTGAAACCTTGCTTGTCGACCTTCATTCCTCCGCGTAGATTTACCCAACGACATCAAAATAATGGAACTTTGAACTTGACATAGTCCAGCTCTCAGATCTAGTCTATGCGGCCGTAGTGTGAACTAGAACCAAGTTGATCCTGAAATGCCTCAATACGGACCCCGTTATTTTGTACGGTGCTCTTGTCATCTTGACGGACGGTGTAATATGTGCATCCGTTGATGTCATACCCCTACCACGTGTCAACATCCCATGATGGTCCCGTCGCTAAACATGACAGTGTTTCGCTTGTCGTAGTACTGGACGATCTGATACGGTGCTTGAACCATTTGTTGAAATGAGAGTTATGCTTCTTACTCATCCAGGCATCTGATCGACCAATGTTTTTCGTTCGAAGCTTTGATAAATGTTCTTCAATATAGGGCACAACTTCAGCCATATGTTGGAGGACAGCGAAATGTGCTTGTGCATATACGAGTTGGTCTAGGACACGTCTTTTCTTTCCTATCGTGCCTACATTGGAGAGGCTTCCTGCATGCCTTGTCCTTGGGATACCGATTGGATCATTCTCAGACATGTAATCTGTGCAGAATTCAATAGCCTCCTCAGTCGTGTAACCTTCTATTATGCTCCCTTCCGGTTTTACTCTATTCCAGACATATGCCTTCAGAATTCCCATGTATCTTTCGAACGGGTATATCTCCCATAGAATAGCAGGCCCATATACTTTTGTTTGTTTCACAAGATGGATAGGGAGATGAGTCATAATATCAAAGTAGGACGGGGGAAAATACATCTCCAGATGCTAGAGCGTTTTGACAATATCTGCTTGTAGGGTGTCAAGTCCTTCTGGTTCAATAACCTTCTGTCCAATGGCTTCGAAAAAGGCGCACAGACTCGTAGTCATGTTTCAGACCGAAATTGGTAAAATATTTCTAATAGCAACTGGTAGGAGTTGTGTGATAAGGACATGGCAGTCGTGAGACTTCATTCCTACCAGTTTTAGGTCGTCCATCAAAACAAATTTATTGATCCTAGAGGAGTATCTGGAGGGAACTTTAATATCCTTTAAGCAAGACAACATTTGAATCTTCTCATCCTTCGACAAAGTGTGACAAGCTAGAGAGAGGTATAATTTGCCTGTGCCTAGATCAGCCACTGGAGCGAGTTCGCTCCGAATATTCATGTCCTTCAAATCTCAACATGAATTCAAGCTGTCCTTTGTCTTCCCAGGATTAGGGAGTAACATAGTTAAACTCTTACAGATATTCTTCTCCACGCGCATCAAATCAATGCAATGATGGACCTCAATATCCTTCCAGTGTGGTAGCCGCCAAAATATAGACTTTTTCTTCCACATACTCTTTCCAACTTTCTTCCTCTTCTTTCCAAACTCATTGCTTATGTTCTTCACCATCTCATACACATCATCTCTAGTCAAATCCGCTGGCACACACCTGGTATCTCTCTTACCATTGAAACTTTTCTTCATTCTTCTGTACTTGTGACGTAAAGGGAGCCATCTCCTAGGACCCATGTAAACCATCTTTCGTGAGTGCTTTAGCCTCTGATTGTGTGTGCTAGTCTTACAGTCCGAGCAAACATTCTTTCCTTTTACAGTCTGCCCTGAGAGATTACCAAGTGTCTGGTAGTTGTTGATGGTGCAGAATAATAGAACATGCAGATTGAAATACTCTTGTTCGTATTCATCCCAGGTTTCTACTCCATCTCTCCATAATATTTTCAGATCATCGATAACAGGCTCTAAGAATACATCAATTTCATGGCCAGGTTGTCTCGGCCCTTGGATTAGCAAACACAACATTATGTACTTCCTTTTAAAGCACAACCATGGTGGTAGGTTATAGTTTGCGATAAAAACTGGCCAAGTGCTATGACGACTACTCATATCTCCGAATGGATTCATGCCATCCGTATACAAACAAATCCTCATTTTTCTTGGGTCAGTTGCGAACTCATGGTATTCCCTATCGATATTCCTCCATTGCATTGAATCTACAGGGTGCCTTAGCATACCATCGACATCGACCTTTCGATCTGTTGCGTGCCAATGAACTAACTCTGCTTCCTTTGGATTGGCAAATATTCGTTTGAAATAATCGGCAATAGGGAGATACCACAAAACCTTCGCGGGACCACCCCTCTTCGACTTTTTTCCTTCTTCACAACTGATCTTTGCTTGTATCGAGAAGCATTACATACAGGACATGCATCTAGGTCGATGTACTCCTTGTAGAACAGTATGCAGTCGTTTGGACACGTGTGAATCCTTCGGACCTCCAACGACAATGGGCACAACACTTGTTTAGCATCGTATGTCGTCTTGGGTAACGTGTTCTCCTCTAGAAGTAGGTCCTTCAACAATCCAAGCAGTTGTATGAAACTTTTGTTTGTCCATCCATTACTTGCCTTAAGCTTCGTCAGATCTAAGGTTGTAGATAACTTAGTGTGGTTTGCTACACATCCGACATATAAAGGTGTCTTGGAATCACTCACCAGCCGGATAAACTTCTCATAGTCCCTCTCGTTATAAGCTGGGTCCTCAATATCACGCAACATTGCGTGAAGAGTCTCATTATCGACATCCACCCGATCACCACCCAAAAGGGATTCAACAAATATATCATCTTCGTGTCCTTCCTCGTTCAGACCGTTACCCGCTTCATCCCCACTATTCTCTACCTCTTGTTCTCCATGCTTGGTCCAACATGAGTAACCCTTCATAAAGCCTCGACAAATCAGATGCTTGTGTATTATGGCACTATCATTAAACATCTTCTCATTCCTACTATCAAAGCATGGACAAGTTGTGTATTCATTATTTGTTCTGTTCTTCTCTTGCTCCACAGCATTAATGAAATCGGTAACACCCCTTCTATAATCTATGCTCGATCGATCACATTTATGCATCCATCTTCTATCCATCCATAATTTATGAAAAAATAAATGTTATGTATGTAGCTAGTTATTACATCGAAATTGTAGTGGTAATTTATTATTACCTTAGGTGCCTTTTGTATTTTTTTCAAATAAAGAGCAAAAAATTCACCCCTCTAGCTCTCCCTCCCGAAGTATGAAGAATACACTGGGTTGGGATAACTGTTATCTGAATGACTTGGGGTATTTATAGTATGGGTTATCCGTAATGGGCCACAACCAAACCCCGTGAAAGATTGAGGGTCATCGGTGACGGGCTTCACTCTCATCTTTGTCGGGCCATAACATCGGGCCCGTCACCGATGACCCTCATCGGTTACGGGATTTGATTGTGGCCCTTCACCGATGACCTTAACGGGCAACAATCAAACCCCGTCAAAGATTGAGGGTCATCGGTGATGGGCTTCACTCTCATCTTTGTCGGGCCGTAACATCGGCCCGTCATCGATGACCCTCATCGGTGACGGGGTTTGATTGTGGCCCTTTACCGATGACCTTAACAGGTAGCAATCAAACCCCGTCACTGATGAGGGTCATCAGTGACGGGCCCAGCCCTGAGGACTATGATACTTTCTCTCTCGGCCCATCTGTGACGGGGCTTTTTGCGGCCCGACAAAGATGAGTACCTTTGTAACGAGCCGCCAGCCTCCATCACAGATGGGCCGATTGGAATGTCCGGTTCTGTACTAGTGCACTCTCTTCCTTCTATTGATGCAAAACACGACGGCCTGGGAGATTTGCTTCACTCCAATGCAGGTTCAAATCTTAGAAAACGGGTTCAGGGCGTGCCAGTTGGTTTGATCCTGCAACCAACAAGATATACAAGAAAATCGAGTTAGATGCACGAGAGCCAATCGGCCGATAAACCGATGACGTAACGTGCAAGCCTAGCCGATACGAATTGACCGAATCGGATGTGAGATGTGAGAAAAATAATATTAAGCAAACCCTAATTATGCTCCATCGGCTATAAATATATAATCTATGGATAAAGATTAGACCATAGCCAATGAAATCACAATCAGGTCAAAAATAGATAACGTATCGGCTAATACTTTGATACATCCTTATTCAAGAATACCAATCTAGGTAAATATATCGAAACAAGCTTGAGATATTTAATTAGAGTGATATCCTTGTATAAGGGGCAGATATAACATGAAAAATATGATTAAAGTGATTTAAGCAAAACTAAGCAGTTATATCATATAAGATCGACTGAAACTCCGATGCTACCCCTATTATAAACAAGAGACAGGCTAGAGATCATAGTTCTAATTAGGACTAGAGCTGATGCAACACAAAGTGTAAAAGGATGTATGATATCTAGAAAATCAAGTCTTCGAATGTTTTTCAGGATGGTGGATATCATATGCTAATCTAAGCCAATAAGCTGATTTGGCCGATACCGATGAAACCTTAGGTAAGGCTTGGCCGATACAGTTAAATCGAGCCATTGACTTAGATTAGCTAAATCATGTGGTAATTTAACAAGCCATACCTTCAGCTGAAAGTCGAAGCCGACGCCCAACTCGAAGCAAGAACTTGTCGAAAAGTAATAAGAAAAAGGGTGGCGATGTGCCGAAGCTGTTTATTGAACTGTTGTTATCTTTTTACTATACCTCGGGCTTATATTTATACCCGTTCATACAAACCTTGTCCTTGCCGGATACTATTTACAACTTGCCTATAGAAACAAGTCTTAAGTGGACTCTTACCATAATATTACAAAAAAGAAACTGACTCTTATTCCTTATTAATAGATACAATTGCCTCATCCGGACTCAATTCCCAACCGACGATACCTTTAAGCCCTTCTCCGAAACCAATATGAAGCCAAGCTACCCTTATCGGCTCAACCGAGTCCGATTCAAGTTACTCGTATGCTGCCCGAGTCTGATTCCATATCGGTCGATACGGCCTCAGCCAATACGCTGTTTGTTTTTGGAAATCGCTTTATTCCTTCAAATCCGCTTCAGATCGAATCTTTTTGCTAGCATTTCTTTACCAAATTTTACCGTTAACACCTTCTCATGGCACAAGCTCGTGTGGATGGCAATGGAGGGACACCGGTGGCGGCAAAGCGGGTGCTTACACTGAACTCACCATGGTGCTAGTGGTCATGGAAGTGATGGAACATATTATGGGCATGTTGGCTCAGTTTGATTTAGATTTTTGAACGGATTGTTACAGTGAATTATCCGCTTCATTGACAAATTAAATGTTTTAAGAAACATGCTTAACAAAATAGCTTAAAACAAATGGTATTAGCAATGCAGCAGAATCAAGTTATTTTTAAGAAAACGTATTGTTTGAAGTGCGAAATAAATAATACGATGAATAATTAAAAAAAACCTGAGCAAACCATGAGTAGAAAGTTAATTAAGAGGTGAAGGATGCTAGTCCACCAACGAATAGGAATGTAAGTTGGGTGGGCTTGTGGGCTTTGAGGCCCTGTTGTTATATTTTTGCATTTGTTTTTGTATTAGTACGTAAAAAATGAACTAACATGTGTATGCTTTTATGCAGTACAACTCGGAAGGAGATGGGAGGGGGGGGGACCCCACATCCCTTGTTCAATCACCAATTTAAGCTAATAATCAGAGCTTTCTATTTCGTCCCATTTGTTCATCCATGTTTTCTTTGCCAAGGACTTAATTTCGTACCTGTATTTCTGCCTGGCTTGCATACCTACCAACAAGGAGAGAAGTTCGATCATAACATGCATGGTAGCTAGAGGGAGGAGGGGAAGTTGGATATTTACCAAGTAAAATGCGACATATATATGTTAATTTTGAAATCATATGACAAACAAAGAAACAAAATGAGAGTATGTCACTCAACTTTATGGTCAAATTATAATTTCTCGTTTTTTCAATATGCATGCGGTAAGCCAATGCAGAGACGGAACCAAACAGAACAATAGGATTTTATCTTTTGGCATTCAGTTTGTTGTTCGTCTTTTTAATTTTTGTAACCCTCGGTTTTTGGGTTTTTCTACGGGTCCTTTTACGATAGGCAAAATTTGCTACAGAACATTCAAAAAATGTGTAATTAGTTGTGGGGTACTGCAAAGACACGAATTTGCTAGAGGACATTGAAAAAACATGATAATTAGCTTTTGAACATCAAAGACATACGTGAACAAAATAGAGAGAGAAACAATAAAAAAGACCAGATTGCCCTTTGAGCGCAACCAAATCAATGAGAGCCTTTAAACCCATTGGGTCCACAAACCACAGGATTAGGAGGGTTGATTATGTGGGCCAAGGATGTCATCCTCTCTCTGTTTTCTTGCCTTCCTCCTCTCGTTGATTATGTGGGCCAAGGATTAGGATGGTTGATTAAGTGGCGCTTGTGATCTGGAATGGTGGTGAAGCCAATGCATATATGCACGGAGAGGAGGGGCCCACGACAGCAGGCTGTGAAGGGGAGGCCTTCGCGCGCGGCTGGGCAGCCATGGCGACGCTACAGAGCTCGGGTCATCGGCGGATATAGTGCTTCGGCGGCTTTAAGACAAAAAAAACTCGGAGTGTAGAAGAATCTACGCAGTATAGGGAGTATTTCCCCTAACATGTTGGCCGTAGAACTCCGAACTTAGGCTACCCATGACGGCCGAGGGTGCACACCAGGTGTTCGACCAACTGTTCAGGGCTTGAAGCTGCAACTTCGACGGTCCTGGTCTTGACGCCGAGGAAGAGATGGGCGACGCACCACTCTTGGATGAGGTGGCAGAGGGTGTGGTTGGGGATGAGGGTGAAGTCGGCGAGGAGGTCAAGGCGGAGGCCATGGCGTTGCTCGCCATGGTCGGTGTGGGAGGCAGAGGCCGTCGAGGTGGTCGCGTCGCGAAGGAGGAGAGGGTGGCCAGGCTCGGTAGGCTCCTCGTCGTGGCCGCCGGAGCCACTTCGGCGCTTGCGGGTCGCTTCGCGGAGGGCGGCGGCGCCGGAGGCGGTGGTGCGTGAGAACCGGAGAGCGCCCTCGCCACGGTGGAATGTCTCTGCCGGTAGAGAAGGGGCAAATTAATACTTTTCACGATGTTTCTCTCTCCATCTACCTTAAATCAAAATCTACATTAAATCAAAATAATGCCTCCGGTGTCCATTAGTTAACAATCGGATTTTTGCGGTGTTCTATTATCAATTTACGTCTTTGTAATTAATGTCTCATAACTAATTACATGTTTTTTTGAATGTGCTGTAATAAATTTTATCTTTATGGTATCTTTCACTACTAATGATAATAGGGTAATAGAGGTTTTATCTAACTGTTAATTATGACGGGTGATTTAGACATTTAATCCAATACTACATTCAACTTCCAATTTAATTTGTTGTGCAGAACATATCATTCGTAATTGACCCGCGCATTGATCGGCTTCTCTAGGCTATGATCATCGCCTGCTAGCTATCCATCGTGTAGCATCCTCGGCGAGCTCGCCGTTTAGATTGATCCTCTCGTCGCCGCTAGAAACTACCTCACCTAATTCCTATGCATGCAAACCGTGTGCGTACGTGCACGGAATCACAGGAGCATGCTTATTTTCTCTCCAACTAACCCGCACATAATCAAGTGATTAGCCAAGAAAATCATTGTAACATACAAAAAATTTGGATTTCGAATTTTGACTTCAGCTAAATAATAAAAATGTGTTTTCGAGTTGATGATCGAAAATTTTCAATTTACAACCTAGGTAAGGTTAAACTAGCTAGTGATTATGTGCAAAGTTGCAAATGATTTAAAACTTCTTCCTTCTCAAATTAATTTGATATGCAAAACATTTTCATATTTTTATTAAAATAGGATGTGGTGTGTGATTCGAATCTTTTTTAAATGTTTTTGGATCTTGGAAGCATTACATACTAGGCCTCATGAACACAAGTATACATACATGTTAATTCATATATAGGTAATAAAAGCACTACACTAGTTGTCACCTTAGGTGCACCCATGCTCAAGTATTTTGTGAGTTTAAGCATGGTAAATAGAAAGTTAAACCTAACAACACCATCTCTGGTTAATTACAAATCAAAATATAATTTTACAACCATTTAAATATGTATTTAAAATAAGAATACTTAAAGTTAGGTGAACTCATTGAATATTTAAAAATAATTGGTGCAATATAAAATCATGGGGAAATTCATGTAGATACTATTCAATATATATATCTCACTGGAATTTTGGTATAATTTAATATGTACATTTGATACCTCAAATAATTGGGTCAAAACAGTCAAACTATAAATTATTTCTAAACCCTAATCGGAAAAATCGATACACATCTCATATGCGTATTTTATCACATGAAAATATATAGAGGATATAATTTATTCAAATACTAATCCATTTATAATGAATTAATATAATTGTTTCAGATTTTATTTTATAGGTTTTGACCTCCTAAAAATTTAAATCAATTTCGGCTGGACTGAATTTCTTTATTTTCCTGAGAATAAAATATAGAGTATTTTTGTGTGAAACAAAAGAAAATGGAATCTAGGTATTTTTATCTACCTCCATAAAAATCCACATTAATTTATCATGTATAGAAATTAAGTTATGGAAGTATGAAAATGGGAGAAAGAAATAAATAGGAAAAATCTTTTGTAAATCGCTTGAAGAGTAGTTCACCAAGAGTTCTACCCATATCTCTCACTCTCCCTCTGTTTACACCATCTGGACCCACATGGCAGTTACATGAGCTAGCTTCACCTCTGTATATCTTGCTCCACTGCTTAAGCTGAGAAAGAGAGAGACAGAGAGCGGGAGAGGTCGACGCCGGCGGTGTTCGACGCGTGTCCACCGTCGTGGCAGGCGCCGAGCTCGCCATATCCTCTCTAGTGCATCGCCTCCTCTCCCACTTCACTCCTGCGCCAATCCAGTCGAGAGAGAGAGCTGATCTCGCCTCCACTCTCTTTCATCTCCCTCGCCGGCCGTGGGGACGACGACTATCGCCGCCGCCATTGAGCCACGGTCATCCCTCCTCTTCTTGTGTTCTGACATCTACACAAGGCATCTATCCCATCCCCTCTAACCTCGTCTCATGACTTGCAGCCATCTCGCCGGAACACCGTCACGTCCACGGGAGCTTCAGAGCGCCGTCGCTACCTCATCATCGTTGTCCATCCATCGTCGACCAAGCCGAGCCAAACCGCCGCGCCATCGTCTTCATTTCGACCCCAGGAGCTCGTTGACCGAAGGAATCGAACCACGAAGCCGTGGATAAGGAGATCGGCCGTTTCCTCCTCAACTCCGGCCGTCGGGCTCCATCTTCAAATCCTCCTTCTCCGGTGAGCCACTATTCGATTCCTTGCGCATGCAACACCCTAGGGACTTTCCTAACCACTCGTGCATCCTTGCCTAGCTTTCCACCGAACGAAGCGAGCTGTCACTGATGAGGACACAACTAGCTCGGATATAACCATGACTACCTTGTGTATTAATCAACCAAAGGTTAACCAGTTCTACATAAGATTTACTTGTTATATTGTTGAACATACGTTGCTACACAATGAGTTTTGTTTGTTTTCGTTTGCAGAGGTACTTGCTTGGATGAAGAAAAAGAAGCCGAGCATAACGAATGCATGGAATATCAAAGAAGTTGATTGGGGACCAAACCAAGACCTTCTCCAAGTCGACTTCGGGTGAAATTCGGAGTCCAGGACCAGTCTGCAGTAAAACGGGCGCCCAGGTCGCATACGTGCTCGGATTGGGGCATTCTTTATATGGATGGAAAGCTAAGAAGATAACCTTTCCAATGGTTCTGGTCCCATGTCCAAATTCATTACGAGTCATCGGGAATTGACCGACCAAATTGACGTTCAGAATCTGTCCCGGCGCTGCGACGCCGTATTTGGGCCTTTGGGTCGTGTATCGTGTTGGAGCCCATTAGGGTTGCGTCAAGGGGTGCTTGCACGACCCTAAACTCCATATATCAGTAGCCGTCGCTATCTTTAGGTTTTGGGTTTTGCTTAGATTAATCTGTCAAGAACAGTTTCGTCGCTAGATCGGTTTGTAAGACCCCAACTTGTGAGCTTAATCATTCATCTGCAATTTTGGTTGTATTCTATCTCGTTCTTGTTTGTGTTCTTCGATTGGCAAACAGGGATTAGCCTTCTCGGCGAGGTCACCCGCGTTTCGACACAGGTGATAACCAGAGGAGACGTGGTGCTGTGATTGCGGGGCTCAAGAGCGTGCGCGTTCAAGAAGCCGGATCGATTTGTGTCGCGACTCCGTCTAAATCGTTGTTTATCAGAACCTTTCGGAAGGTCGGGAACTCTAGTGCACATCAGTCGCCATGAAGCCAAAGATCTTCGCCGCCGCCTGGAAGTTTTCTCCATCACCGTCGTCTTCCAAGCTTCGCCGACTCCTTCCAACGCTTTGGTGAGTCTCCAGGAGCCCCTTAGATGCGCATGCATGTATCCATTCACCTGGAATCGAGCCGAAGCTCAACATGCGTCGTCAACTCGAGAGCTACCGCCGCCTGCGCCGTCATCGCCATTGATTCCGGCCACCGCAGCTAGCGAAACTACCACCAATAGCTTTGCCGTGAACCCCTCTCCCTTTTCTCTTTTAGTCGCCCGCCAAGATCGGCCGCTGTTCACCCTTGCCGCTGGCGAGAAGCTCGCCGATGTGCTGTTGCCCTGCTTCCCCAGCCGCCGAGTCACTGACATGCGGGCCCGACTTGATTAGCACTTAAGGACTCCGCTTAAAGATAGTTTAAAACTTGCAAGGTTTGATCTGTAAGATTCTTTAATATGACATGTGGACCCAGGACCTAATTATAAATAGAGAATACCTCAGGGACTCTTAACGGTATTTGCTTTAGCACGTATTTTGGAGCTCGGGTTGATTCCTGAGAACCCTAGGGGCCTTTCTGCATATTGGCCAGAGACCGACCTGTGGACCCCAAGGATTTATATTTTTGAAATATAAAAGGAAATGGATAAATCTTTATCTTTTCAACTGAAAATTACCTCAAACTTGTAAAATCCATATAAAATCAAATATAACTCATTTTGAGGTGAAACCAACTTCAGTAGGTTCATAAAATTGTGAACTTTAATGTTGTAAAATAAAATCCTATTCTTGCAATATGATATTTATTTCTAAAATTTCAAATAAAAAATAGTTAACATGAAACTTGTAAAATTTGTAGAAAATTCATCTATACTCCAAATGGAGTGAACCAAATTTCTGTAGAATCAGCAAAGTGTGAACTTTAACTTAGTGATACAAAATTCAACATTTTCTGTACAGGAAATATCATTAATAATTTGTATGGTAAAATAATCACTACATACACAATTTAGTTTCTAAAATTTATAGGAAATTCATGCTAGCTGTAAAAATTATGAAACCAATTGTATTAATCTTAGAAAACAACCCTCTTCATCCCAGTAAGGTGAATTTGATCAAAATCATATATTAAAAATGTTTCACAACAATACATTAGTAAATAATACTATATGTCAATGCAAACTTGGAAAATTCATAACTCACAAATGAAAAGAGATAAAATAGGAATTCTTTTACCTAAATTCATATTAGGTCAGAACCTATCCATTGTGCACAAATCATGCATTTTAGAGCATTTTGTATTTTTCGTATAATTTGGTATTTATTTGCATATCGTGTTATTTGTATAGATAACTTGCATCAATGGTGAAAGAGTGATTAGGTGGTATTCACATTGTTCCAGATCAAGGCAAGTTATTTCCTCCCCTCTCCTTTGATCACATTGAAACCCATGATTTGGGAGATGAAAAGTGTTGTTTGTAAAACTGCATATGTATTTAATTAAAAACGATATTTGAAACTTAGGTAGCGTTCGGTAGGCTGTGTTGGGAGCGCACATAGTGCGCACGGAAAACGGAACAGTCCATTAGTGCGTGATTAATTAAGTATTAGCTATTTTTTTTTTCAAAAATGGATTAATTTGATTTTTTAAGCAACTTTTGTATAGAAACTTTTTGCAAAAACACACCGTTTAGTAGTTTGAAAAGCGTGCGCGTGGAAAAAAAGAGTGGTGAGTTGGGAAGATGAGGTGAAGAACTCAGCCTTAGTAAAGGGTAGCTATGACCTTACTGCTGCATAATCTACCTTGATATGTTGTTACCACTTTTATTTGTAACCATAGGGTGGATTTGATTACTTTATAAATGCTCAATGAAGTCTTTATACCCGTTTATATACGCCATTTGCTTAGGCATGCTTAGAACTATACAAATGAACAATCTTATGGATTTATGAATGGGATTTTGAATATTTGGTTAATGCTGAATTTAAAATGTAAATGTTAAGTATTTGCGAACTAAAGTGTGAGTAAAATGATTTTAGACTTGGGCGGCAAGTGGTGTGCATATGGTGGTAGTTGCACATCGACAGGGGGAGTGTTCGCCTGAGTTAATTAAGGACTGAACTTCGTGTCACCAACTTAAGTATATCTTACATCCATATGTGCTATTATGGGGTAGCCTTAGCTAATTAAGTTGCTTAAAGTCTAACCTTGCATATTGGTAGGCCGGAGTAGAATGAATTAGTTTGAGCGATGATTCATAGAAACTACCTATTTACCCCACTGATTATTGGGGGTAGTTTAGGCGTCTAAGTCTGTTCAATTCAATAGTATAGTGCCTCGTGGAGGAACGGATGTGTTCGCTGCCACGGCGTTAGGTTTAAGGCGTGGGCCCGCCACCTAACGGTTCTGGGTCATACCCAGGATGGATTCACACTTGCTGTCGCTGATGCAAGGTTAGACGTTAAGTAATGTAAAGGCTATGTTATGACCTCTAGACCACATTCAGCATGAAGAGTATGGTAGTGCTTTGCAAACACGAAATAAACTAAAGTGTTCATATCATGTGGGTAAAGCTGTACAAACTCTGCAGAGTTCTCCAAAATTAATTGATTAGCCGTGCTCACGGTCATTAGCGACTTGGTGAAGTGTCATGAGTATAGACTTTGATTTTGATTTATGTTTTCAAATGATGCTTTGTGAACTATGAATTTGGAAGTGGTAATTTGGGTTAGGTTATGGTAATCATGTTATGTTGATGATGAACGTGAGACTTGATGTCGGGTGAGCATTCAAGTATATTATTATAATAAGATGGTGACTTGATGTCGGGTGAGCATTCAAGTATATTATTATGATGAGATTATGACTTGTTGCCGGTATGGGCAACAACAGTATGGTTATGATGTTGATATGGTAAATATTATGGTTTAACGATGTTAATGTTTTGTTAATTGAATCATCAACTCTTTTAAAAAGAATTGTGAACCAAAACTTGCTTTATGCTAAAATGAGCTACAGATAGCTTTTCCTTGATTATATGCCATGCATGTAGTATGTTAGGATTGTCTTATGTTTGCCGGTACATTAACTCGTTTAATGTACTGACTCTTGTTATACTGGAATATCCATTTGCAGGTTGTTTGCTTAGTCTAATCTGAGTGATTCGGGAAATCGTTGCTTCTTCTAGGACTTGATCTAAAAGGGGTATCTACCCAGTCGGCTGCTTATGGTTTCGGGTAGCTAAGTTTCTGTGGATCAGTAATTATCTGGCCGTTTGGCCTATCTATTTAAATAAATATGTAGAGTAAAGTTTATTTATGTTTACTCCCTACTAATCTAATTTTCATCGCTTTGATGAAAGTGTGGAACTAGAGCTTATCCTGAGATCTAGTTCTACACCGGTATGAGTATTGAGCATTTGGGATGTCGTAGAGCTTTAGCGAATTTTGTCAAGTCTCCTGAGATGTGTAACATATCTGGTCGCCATCTTCGTGTGGTTTGACGGGCATGTCTCAGGCTAAAGTTGACTGGCATGCTAAATTCACAGCAATATCCCTTATGCCCTCTACTCGGCGTTTCAGGTTTTATACTATGTATGTTATTTGACTTGATAGGGAAGCGATGAGGTTGGATGGTTACCGTTTTACTCGATTATTATTAGACCCCATCCAACTAAATATTCCGCGCTATCACTTCAAAGAACTTACATAATATTTAGCCTGAGGTGTCCTCACAATCATATTCGTATTACGGATCAGTGACCAGTGGCCACACCTGCTGTCTAAGAAGGCCATGCAAAAATACATGCAAATTTACTTATCAACCATGATATTTTTGTTCCCAAATTTGCCACAACTTCTGCTGGCAATAGTAACGGCTGTAGTAGAACTGAATGTGAATATGATCCATTGGATCAAAAGAGATGGATGGCTCATATCCATTAGAGGGGTACTCTTAAAAAAATCCTTTTCTATTGGTCTTGTTTGGTTGAACCCACTAGCCAAAAAAACCTATTTGTCACATAAAGGAATAAGTTCATTTGAGGTCTCTTAACTTGACATCGAATCTGATTTTCGTCCCTGAGAACCATAATACTAGATACAACGAGTCCCTCAATGTCAAAACCGGTGCAAATAAGGTCCCAAGACGGTTTGGATGACGGTTTCAGCTGACGTGGCATCTACGTGGCTGGTTTGACTTGGTCATCGTTCTATGTGGCGCTTACGTGACAATTTGATCTAAAAAATAATAAAAATCATGGGGCCCACATGTTAGTTACACGAAAAAAAATGGTGGGGGCCCATGCGGGCCCCACATGTCATCCTCACTCCTCCCCTCTTCTCTCTTCTCTCTCTCCTAGACGGTCATCATCTCTCTTCTGAGCGTGGACGGGCAGTGAGGAGAAGGGCGAAGTAGGCGAGTGATGCGGAGCATGGCGAGCGGAAGGGAGCGGCGGCGGGCAAGCGAGATCCATGCGGCAACGACGGCAGCCATGGCCAGGTCCTCTCGGAAGGATGGCGCGACGAGCAGTGGCCAACAGGGAAAAGGGGCGGAGCATGGCAGACGACGGGAGAGGAGCTAGCAGAGGGCATAGATGGCAGCGACGGCAAGGGTGGCGTGCGAGGTGGAGCGGTTGAAGTAGTACTGGAAGGCCCGCCGTGCCGACCTGGAGACACAGGGAGGGGTCTTGGAGAAGCTGCTACTGCTCCTCTTGCTTAGCCTCCCTCTTCTCCGCCGTCGGCTCCATGTCGTGCCTTGCTACGACGATTTGGTCCGGTGGGGTGTTTGGCCAGTGGAATGAGGCGACGGTCGTCGACCTGAGGCTGCGCCATGATTCCAGGGAAGACATCGCCACTACTCGACGCCTAGATCTAGAGGCTAGCTGCCTGCCGTCGTCAGAAGCCTGGAGGCTCATTGCTTGGTGGCTGGCGCCCTTCGTCCCGCGAACCTCGCTCCCGGGAAAGACGGTTGCGCTGTTGGTGGAGCTCCCCATTGAGCGGTGGCAGCGTCCCTGCTCCCTCCAAGCCACTGGCCAAACCTGCGCTCGCCGGTGGATATGGATAGGGATAGGGGACCGATGGCTCGCCGGTGGAGAGAGAGGAGAGGAGGGGAAGAAGAGAATTGGGCCACTGACCATGTGGGGTCCACATTGGCCCCACCATTTTTTTGGTGTAATTGACATGTGGGCCCTATGTTTTTTATTATTTTTCGGGATCAAATTGTCACATAAGCGCCACGTCAATGTCAGATGGGATGAAGACCTAGTCAAACCAGCCACGTAGACGCCGTACGTCAGACGAAACCGCCATCCAAACCACCTTGGGACCTTATTTGCACTGGTTTTGACAGTTGAGGGACCCGTTGTATCTGGTATTGTGGCTCAGGGACGAAAATCGTATTCGGTGTCAAGTTAAGAGACCTTAAATGAACTTATTCCTCACATAAATGATAAATCTTGTCCGCGCATGACGCATCTGGCCCAAGGCCCACTACTAAATCTACAGTTCGGCGGTGTACATCTCTTCGGAGCAACAAAGTGAAACAAAATAACGTTGCCGCCTCAACTAAATTTCTTTGTGAACAGACTACTAGTTCTTTTGGGATTCGTTGATGTTCTTGAGAGCCTCAAACGGTTCGTCTGAACGAAAAGTGAAGGAAATACATATGGCCCTTGCCTTTCTGAATTGCCTTCCTTTCAGAAAGAAAAAATTGACACAGAAACTAGCACAAACTACTACCCAATTCAGAGTATAAATGGCATTACCAGCTAGATGCTTTGTTTGCTGCATACCATGGTTCTTGATCCCAACGAAGGCAAGGAAAGCCAAAGGCATGCAAAGAATTTGAAACTGAATCCTAGCTACAACATCGAAGTTGTCAGCAGGTGGATTGTAATCATACTTGTAATCAGAGGGCAGCTGGATTGTGATTCTGATCTGAACACTTGAATCAACAAAACCAAGGACAACATGCATGCATATATTGGTAAAGAAAAGAAAGAAGAAGAGAAACCTCGATTTTTCATTCATAATCAATGACAAATTACAGTTGACAGATTTCATGTTCTTCTTCTCATGCCAAGAAATCATCCTATCTAGGAGAATTTACAAGATCACATTGCCTTCCATGAAAGTTGAAACCAAGAACAGTGGAAGACATGTTCTGATTCATACAAGCTTCTGCACCTAGTGTTACTGATCACAATGCCAAGAAGGCCTCAGGGTTGGCCCGCAGCTGCTCCTTCTCCAGCATAAACATCTTCAGCCGCGGCACCGACTTGCCGGCCGTGGTCGGCCGCGGGGCCACCATCTTAGCCGGGGTCGGGGCCGGGCGCGGTGCGGGCAGCTTGACGTCCTTGACGGCGACGCGCACGGCACGGAAGGGGTCGTCGCGCGGGAAGTTGCCGTTGTAGATGACCTCGAGGTGGCCGCCGTCGTCGTCGGAGTCGGACTCGGAGACGACGACCGCGCCGAGCCACATGACGAGGCGAAGCGTCGTGGTCCCTAGCCTCCCCACCGGCGTGCGGACGCACACCTCGTCGCCCTTCTTGAAGGGCACCGACACGGCCGGCGCCGGCGCCGGCGCGGAGGTGCCAGTGTGTGACAAGATTAGAAATAATCTTGTCATTATTACTATGCATGTTTATTTTGTTCTTTTGCACGTAGAAAGTTGGTTGTATAGGTCCCTGTATTGTAGCAGTGTGTGGCACCAGAAGAAGAACACGGCAATACGTGTGATACGTACAAGTACAGAGACTTGGCCGGAGTACGCGTTGGGTCGTGCGAAGCGGCCGGAGAGTGGCGCCAATATCTGCGACGTGCACAATGAAGCATGGTCATGGGGCTAAGCCAGTGATTTGTGGCTGCATGTGTATGCAAGCACGTTTAGAGTTTGTTAGCTTGTATGAAAGTTAGTTAGCATTTTACACGGTCAGCTTTCCTATCTGGTAGGATCATGTGCATGCATGAGTTTAGTGGAGCAAATAATCCGGTATTCGTGTGAGTGCGTTGCCGTTGTATAAATATGTACCTGCATCTTTGGCTTAAGTTAAGTAGAGAAGGAAAGAAAAAGGACGTGAGCAGTGATAGCTGCGTCGCCAAATATTGCCTCTCCTGTGTCTTTGTTCTTTGTGTGTGTCTGTCAAAGAAAGCTCAAGAGTTTGTGCTAGTGATTAGCACTAGAGTGAGAGGAGAGATTCCTAACAATTGGTATCAGAGCCGGTGTATGCCAAAGATCCTTCGCTACGACAAGATGTCCATTGTCGAGCAATCGGCATCGCGATCGATGAGGGAAGGCGGCGTGTCGCTGCCATACCCGATGCTCACCTCCACCAACTACTCCACCTAGGTGATCAAGATGGAGGTCAACATGGAGGCGTAGGGCATTTGGGATGCCATCGAGCTCGTGGCCGATGACGTTGTGGAAAAGAAGAAGGACAAGACGACGTTGGCATGCCTTTTCGGGGCCGTCCCCGAGGATGTGTTGCTGCAGATCGCCAAGAAGAAGACGGTGAAAGAGGCTTGGGAGAGCCTGAAGACAAGGTTCCTTGGTGTTGATCAAGTGAAAAAGGCGCGAGTGCAAACCTTGAAAAGTGAATTCAAGGCATTGCACATGAAGGAAACCGAGTCGATCGATGAGTTTGCGGGCAAAATCAGTAGCCTTTCAAACAAGATGAGTGAACTCGGTGTAGCCATGGAGGATGATGAACAAGTCAAGAAGCTGCTTGATTCTGTGCCTGACAAATTTTTGCAGATAATTGCAGCAGTAGAGCAATTCTGTGATTTGGACACCATGTCATTCGAGGAGGCTATTGGCCGCCTCAAAGCATTCGAGAAGAGGATATGGAAGCGCAAAGATAACAATGAGGAGTAGCTGCTCCTCACCTCACGCAACACTGATGATGGTGCTGGTCGAGGCCACGGCAAGAGGTTTGATAAATTCAAGGTGATGTTCTATCACTGCCAAGAGCAGCAGACGGCCACCTGCTTCAACTTCACATTTATCAATTTCATACCTTTCCTCCACAGATTTGAGACGGCCGGTGAGCTCCTCAATGGACAACGTCTTCAAATCTATCAGTTGCTCGATGGAGATGGCCACCTGGGTGTACTTTGATGGAACCTCACGAAGGAAGTACCTTTCTTCTTGTTCTTGTCGAAAGCCTTCGTGTGGTTCCATCCAAGTACACCAGGTGGCCATCTCCATCGAGAACAAGAAGGAAGAACAAGAAGAAAGGTACTTTCAACAAGTCGAACGTCTGCTGCTACAACTGCCAGCAATATGGGCACTACTCTTGGGAAAAGAAATGTGTCGAGCCAAAGGAGGCAGCACTTCTTGCTATGGCAGATGCTGACGACGAGCCAACTCTACTCTGAAGTTCGACGAGGAGTTGATCAAATAAATGGCAACAAGATTAGGGGGTGATTGTTAGATAATCTTGTTGATTAGAATTAGTAGCATGTTAGTGTGTTCATGCATTAGTCAAGTGTGGTGTACGTGATAGACAGAGTCCATGTGCTAGATGTGTGTGTTGCATGGCGTTGTGGAGATCAGGAGTGAGTAGTGAGCTGATCTTAAGCCAGGAGTTGAGGACATGCAGGGATACATGGAATTAGTCCTAGCACGTACCAGTAGGTGTGATGGCCAGGTGTTTTGGCCGGGTCATGCACACGTTCAAGGAGCCAGAGACGGTGGAGGTTTGCATGCATGCTGATCTTGACTGGCGATCCTGACGGCTTCTTGGAGACTCTCCCCTTCGCCTCGAGGACGCGGTGGATGATCAGGCGCGAGGAGCGGGGACTCGAGCGGCGAAGCGCCATGGAGGAACGAGCGCTGCTGCTAGGATGGGTGGAAGGAATTGTGGTGGTGAGGGGCGGCGCGCATGGATTTATCGGCAGCCGAGTCCGAGTTGAAATCGGTGAAGGAAGCAAAGCATGGCTACCAAGCAGAATAGTTCTCAATAATCCGATTACGCATCTATGCTATGCGGGGCATCATGACTTCAATCCGAACTCGACTCGAAATCGGACTATCGGAGATCTCCGTTTACGCGAAGCTCTAGCTGATAGAGGTGTCGCCGGAGGGCAAGGAGATGACGGCGGCTCAGTTTCCATCACCTCCATTTGCAGAGTTAATCGTAAAAATGGAACGAGCTAACGACGGCATGCGTGTTCTCGCATCTGTCGTGGAGAGAAGCTCGCCGAGGAAGCCGGGGATGACATCGAACACCTGGCGGCGTCAGAGAAAACAGAGGGTGTTCCGGCACCATTTCCTAAGATCTCAAAGAGATTGCCACGAAAATCTAAAAAAAAGGAACTTTGGTTTTAGTCGAGAGACATGATTCATTATATTTTGATACAATGCAGTACAATCTTTGGTCTTAGTACATCCCCAAGTCAAACATGCTAACGGCATTATACTTCAAGGATCAAGACGCGGGCGTACGACCGGCTTATGGTGTAACATACCCTAATTTTTATTTTGGAAAATTCAACTAAGCTAAAATTCACGAAGAAATTTTTCCAAAAATTTTGGTTACAAATCTCAAGAAGGGAAGCATCCAGCTATCTAGAGTAGCTCGAATAAGGTAAATTAAAAACTTTCCGCTTTCTAAATATAAAAATGTAAGAACATCTATACCAAATACCTTAAAAGGTTAATAAAAATAGTTTGATCGGACTGTAGGTAAATTTCTAACTTTAACCACAAACTAGAACAAAACTATATGTCGACAAAGTACCAACACGTAAAAATACAAGAACTTGTCCATACACACTAGAACAGGTTCGGTTATCTCTAACGGGCTTAAAGCACCATCTCTATCGGGCGGGGCCCCCGTCACTGACCAAAGGTCAGCGATGTGAGAAAATATCTCAATCGGGCATATGCCCGTCACGGATGACTCTCATCTCTGACGGGCTTTAATTTAGACCCGTTAGAGATGACAGTCATCCGTGACGGACTTTAAAGCCATCTCAATCGGGCCCGTCTACAGAGCCCGTCACGGATGACTCTCATCTCTGACGGGCCTAGATTATAGCCCGTTAGAGATGAGTATAATAAAAAAAAATAAATTTCGTTTTTTGGGTTAGCCTGTGGCTTTTGCCCTCATTCGTGTGCCTTCCCGATAGGTCACCCATTCTGAAATTACACAAGGGCCAGCACAATTAACCTCATAGTTCTTTGGAGATTGGCTTCCAAAAAAGAAATTGTAGTTTGTTGGTATAAGTATTCTATTAATCCTATTAACCCGTGAACCACGATGTCACACTTTAGCATCCCCAATTCATATACATTCATTCACATGCACAACTATCAATATATTTAACACAACCACATTCATATAACATCCCTTTTGATCACATATTTAACTATATAAAATTTGAACAATTTGAATTTGAATTTAAAAATATGACAACTTCAAATAATATTTTTAAATACTAAATGATTTCAACTGAAAAGTCATCAACAACAAAGTTGTATAACTCATCAATATCTATAACTTTTATTTTGTTCATTTTTTCTATACAACATTTTTTTTGAACAGTTTGAATTTGAATTTGAAAATATGACAACTTCAAACAACATTTTGAAATACTAAATGATTTTAATTGAAAAAGTCATCAACAACAAAGATGTATAACTCATCAAGATCTATAACTTTTATTTTGGTCATTTCTTCATTCGGCAAAGTGATAGTAACATTGTTCATAAAATTCACATATCTCTTATCTGGTTTTGTAAACTATAACACAGATATGTAATTTTGTGAACAATGTTACTAACACTTTGTCGGATGAAGAAATGACAAACATAAAAGTTATAGATCTTGATGAGTTATACAACTTTGTTGTTGATGACTTTTTCAGTTGAAATCATTTAGTATTTCAAAATATTGTTTGAAGTTGTCATATTTTCAAATTCAAATTCAAACTATTTAAAAAAGGTTTTATAGAAAAATGACCAAAATAAAAGTTATAGATCTTGATGAGTTATACAACTTTGTTGTTGATGACTTTTTCAGTTGAAATCATTTAGTATTTGAAAATATTATTAGAAGTTGTCATATTTTTAAATTCAAATTCAAATTGTTCAAAAAAATGTTATATAGCAAAAAGACCAAAGTAAAAGTTATAGATCTTGATGAGTTATACAACTTTGTTGTTGATAATTTTTTAATTTGAACACATTTAGTATTTAATAATATTGTTTGAAGTTGTCATATTTAAAAAAGTCATCCGTGACGGGCTATAATCTATGCCTGGTAGAGATGAGGTGAGAGTCATCCGTGACGGGCTATAATCTAGGCCCGTTAGAGATGAGAGTCATCCATGATGGGCTATATAATCTAGGCCCGTTAGAGATGACAGTCATCCGTGACGGGCTTTAAAGCCATCTCAATCGGGCCCGTCTACAGAGCCCGTCACCGATGACCCTTATCTCTAACGGGCTCTGTCGATGGGCCCGATTGAGATATGCTAGGTCATCTCAATCGGGCCTAAACATATAGCCCGTCACAGATGAGTGTCAACGGTGACGGGCTATATGTACTTGGGCCTAGAGTATGACTGCACGAGTACATCTATAACGGTGCAAAATTAGGCCCGATTGAGATGACTTCGTTCTGACGGCCCAATAATCCAAACATGTAAGGGCCCGTTAGAGATGAGAGGATCTATACTAATGTATTTCTTGTTAAGGTCTGTTTTCCAGTTCCGCCACATCTTGCCCATGGTCTTGAGTGCATAGACCTTCGCTGCATCGTCGTCTGTCCCTTGCGGATACTCAAACTTGCTTTGCAGCGACATCCAACAGATGTTCTTTCTAGTGTCAGGAACTTTCTTCCAATCCTTCCATGTGATCTCCACGATATCCATAACTATCGCCCTGCATTGGTTGCTATACTTGGAACATGAATCTTCGGGTGATAGGGGTTCCCCTTTCTCACTGATCCGCGTTAGCACACTGACTTCTTTCAACAACATGTTCTTCCCTCGCTCGCCCCTTCTTTTCTTGGGTTTACTTGAAGCTGAGACGCGCACGACAGCTCCAGCTTCGGCTTCTGCTTCGGGTGCGGCCTGGGCTTTCCTTTTAGATCGGCATGGAGCATTCTTCTATATTTGCATTTCACGTGACATCGGTTATAATCCATATATATACTTAATACGATCGGAACTAATCATATATAATATGTTACGTACCACCGGTTCGCGGGGGATGTAGTCAGAGTTGACTTCTTCATTGTCTCTCCCACCCTTTTTCATCCTTGCAGGAGAAGGATGGGGGTCACTCGGCAAATGATACGATCCACTCCCTTCCTCACCGGATCTTGACGGCGATGATTCCTCCGCGACTACTTGTGTGCAAATATCCTCCTCGACCATCGGTGGAGTTTGCTTGCCCTTGGCACCCAAGGGTTCCGCTTCGGTCGGTTTTTCCATTGATATTCTTTTAAGGTGAGTTTATATTAGATGCGGAATGGAATCGTTACATCTTTCTTAAAAGAGTTAAAAAGGAAAATAAATCACTACTATAAGTGAGAGGGGAATTAAATGACTTCATTAGATGGTATTTGCTTCTATTCCATACCATCTCTGTTCTAAAAAAATTTAATTTTAGAGATAATTCTAGATACATACTAATTAGAAAATTGACTAATAAATTCTCCTAATAAATTAGAGAATTACACTACGAACAAGTAATATCAACTATTGACACCATTGTTTCTACACTACGAACAAGTAAATTATATTACATTGTAATTATATGAACTGCAAAAGTTCTATTCATGAATGAGCAGCATGTCAAGCTATGTAGAATTATAGATTAGAAATGATCAGATTTTACATACTGTGTAGTAATGCAAAATACAGAAAAAAAAGTCCATCCATTCAATCCAATCAAAATAACAAACTATACATACATACAATCAATCCATCCATTCATCGATTCATCCATCCATTCATCCATTCATCTATACATCTATACATCTATACATACAATCAATCAATCCATCCATTCATCCATTCATCTATACATACATACAATCAATCCATCCATTCATCCAAAATTTTCTTTCATCATTTATTCATTCATTCATCCATCATTCTTTCATCATTCATTCATCCATTCCATTCATCGGAAAAAAAGGAGGCGATGACAGGGGTACCTGGATGAGGCGGTGAGCGGATGAAGAAGAGGAGGCGGCGGCTGTGAGGAGGCTGGTGGCGGCTGTGAGGAGGCGGCCATCGGCAGTGAGGAGGCAGCCGCCGGCGGCTGTGAGGAGACAGCCATCGGCGGTGAGGACGCGGCCATCGGTGGCGGTGAGGACGCGGCCGGCAGCGGTGAGGAGGTGGCCATCGACGGTGAGGACGCGGCCAGCGGTGGCTGTGAGGACGCGGCCGGCAGCGGTGAGGAGGCGGCAAGTGGCGGCGATGAGCCGGCGGTCGGCGGCGGCGGTGAGGAGGCTGCCGGGGGCAGTGAGGAGGCTGGCGGTGGCGGTGAGGAGGCGGCTGGTGATGGCAGTGAGGAGGCGGCCGGGGGCGGTGAGGAGGTGGCCGGCGACTGTAGTGAGGTGGCAGCCGGGCGGCGGTGAGGAGGAGGCGGCGGCGGTGAGGGCGGCTGGAGCTCCTGCCTCCTGGCGTGAAAAGGAGGCGGCGGCGCTAGGTTTTTGCTGGCGGCGGCGGCTGAAAATTTCGACAGCATAGCGGTGGCTCTAGGGTTTTCGCGCCTTCGGGACTTAGGAAAAATTGAGACTCCCGCGCGCCCATATATAGCGAAACCAATTTTCGCTGGCGACCGGCTTACCTCGCCGCTAGCAAAAATCTTTTTCGCTTGCGGCCGGATTAGGCGGCCCGCTAGCGAAACAATTTTCGTTGGCGGCCGGCTTACCTCGCCGCCAGCAAAAACCTTTTTCGCTGGCGGCCTGATTAGACGGCCCGCTAGCGAAAACCATTTTCGCTGGCAGCCGGCATACCTGGCCGTGAGCGAAAACCTTTTTCGCTGGCAGCCGGATTAGGCGGCCCGCTAGCGAAACAATTTTCGATGGCGGCCGGCTTACCTCTTTCGCTAGCGGCCGGATTTGGCGGCCCGCTAGCGAAACCAATTTTCGCTGGCAGCCAGAAGTGTCCTCGACTGCCAGGAAAAACTTTTGGCTCATTTCAATATTTTATTTCTTTCCACAACTAAAATGTAAAAATATCCACAGAACTAATTACAAAAAGTGTCAGTAATCATCCGTACAAAAATTCATCATCCATCTTAAGTCACCATAATTACATATGTAGATTAACCTTTGACATTCTTCCCTAGTCCCATGTTCCTCATGTATGGCTTCGGGGAATCACCAATCATTGCTTCCGCGACCTTAACGTTGTTTGTAAAGTCCGTGAAGAGTGTCATGTTCTCGTACTGATTATATGCCTCAACATCTTGGACATCATCAACTCCCAAAATCTTTTGTTTTCCCGAGACAACTATATCTTTCTTCAACTGAGATGGATCAGTCACATAGAAAACCTGAGCGGCCCGATCGGCAAGTACCCATGGGTCATTCTTGTGCCCTACGTTGACAAGGTCGACGATTGTCAACCCAAAAATGTCGACAACCACGCCAGATGGGTGTTTCACCCATTGGCATCGGAACAGTGGAATCTGCATGTTGGATCCATAGTCCAGTTCACAGATTTCTTCTATGAATCCATAGTATGTGCTCTTTTGTCCAGTTGTGTCGATTGCCTCTACTCGAAGGCCACTGTTTTGGCATGCACTCCTTTGGTCTTTCGCTTTGGTATAAAATGTATACCCATTCAGATCATATGCTTGCCATGAGGTGTAAACACTTGATGGCCCGTCAGCCAACCTCTTAATAGTTTTTTCCTCCGTAGTATCGCCATCTGGTAGGCCGAGGTTCTTGAACCATTCAGTAAAGGCAACCTTGTGTCGCTTCATGATCCATGCATCAGAACGCCTTGTATTCATTGCTTGTAATTCCTTAAGGTGCTGATCTATGTATGGCTCCACTATCGCGAGGTGTTGTAGCGCAGTGAAATGAGCTTCTTTCAGTTTCTTGTAATCATCGTCGTGGATTCTTTTCTGCCCTTTTGTCCCTCTTCCAAATAATCTGCCTTCATGTCGAGGTACCGGTAAACCAATTGCTTTTCCCTCTTTTAGGTAATCAATGCAACACTCAATGACTTCCTCGGTAGTATATCCCTCTATCATCGATCCCTCTGGGTGGGCATGGTTCCGTACGTAGCCTTTTAGAATGGACATGTACCGTTCGAATGGCCACATCTGATGCGGGTACAGGGGACCAAGTGCAATAATCTGAGGCACAAATTGAACTATGAGGTGTTCCATCATATTGAAAAATGACGGCGAGAAACACATCTCAAGCTGGCACACGGTCTCTATAGCGAAAGTGCGGAGAGGACCTAACTCGTCAGGATCAATTACTCTCTGTGAGATTGCATTGAAGAAGTAACACAGCTTTGTGATGACCACCTTAACGTGTAATGGTTCGATTGCTCTAATGGCAATAGCGAGGAATATTGTGAGCATTACATGGCAATCATGGGAATTGTAGCCTGAAAATGACAAATCCTTCATGGATACCAGTTGCTTAATGGTTGAGGAGAAACCAATAGGCACTCTCACCCCACGTAGGCATTTGCACATTGCCTTTTTCTCCTCATTTGTCAGGGTGTAGCCGGCCGGCGGAAGATACATTTTTCCGTTACCCTCATCTATAGGGTGAAGCTCTTTCCTTATCTGCATATTCACGAGGTCCTTACGGGACTTCAGCCCATCCTTTGTCTTGCTAGGTATGTCTAGTAAAGTACCCATGGTGCTATCGAAGACATTTTTCTCTAGGTGCATGACATCGATAGAATGACGTATCTCTAAATCTTGCCAGTACGGAATGTACTTAAAGAAAATGGAGTGCTTCTTGAATGGCCCGCTAGCGCTTGCTAGCTCTATGGCCTCATTTCTCTTCCGCTTGTTGGTTTCCTTCTTTTTGGCCTTCCCAAAAACAACCTTGAGCTTTTTCGTTATTGTGAACAATTTATCACCCTTCCATGGTTCTGGTGGATCACCATCCTCAACAGTGTTGTCGAAATATTCTGCTTTGGAGCGGTACAAGTGATTCTTTCTTAAGTAACGTCGGTGCCGCATGTACACTAGCTTCTTCGATCCCTGAAGATACCTGTACACTATACCATCAACACAAATAACGCAGCCTGTCTTCCCCTTGAGCTATCCTGATAGGGAAAACAGTGCGGGCAAGTCGTTGATGGTGACAAAGATAATTGCATTAAGCGTGAAGTAATTATGCATTAATTCGTCCCAAACCCGGACCCCGTGATTCCACAGATCAGCCATATCCTCCAGCAAAGGCTCCAGAAACACATCCATGTCATTGCCAGGCTGTCGTGGTCCCTGTACAAGGATGGTCAACGAAATATACTTCCTTTTCTGACACAGCCACGTAGGGAGGTTGTACATGGTTAGGAGTACTGGCCACGTGCTGTGTGAACTGCTCAAGTCACCAAATGGATTCATTCCATCGGTGCTCAATGCAAACCTTACATTTCTTGGGTCCTCTGCAAACTCATGGTACTTTCTGTCAAATTCCTTTCACTGTCGAGCATCTGCCGGATGTCGAATCATCCCATCCTTTTTCCGCTTTTCATGATGCCAGCGCATCAGTTCGGCATCCCTCGGGTTCGACAACAAACGCTTCAATCGATCTTTCACCGGAAGGTTCCACATGACTAACTGGGGGATCTTCTTCTTGTTGTTGTCTTCTACCTCGTCTTGGGTAACATCCTGATGCTCGAACTGGCTACGGCTTGTTTTGTATCGAGTAGTATTGCACGTTGGGCATCTATCCAAATCCTTGTACTCTTTACGAAACAGTATGCAGTGGTTAACACATGCGTGTATCTTTCGCACACCCAGAGATAAAGGGCAAATAAGCTTCTTCGCTTCATAGGTGCTGGTTGGCAGGGAGTTGGGTTGCGGAAACAGTTTCTTCAACAGAACCAACAAATCGTTGAAACTACTGTCCGACCAACCGTTTCTGGCCTTCAATCTCATAAGTTCAAGCACCGTCCGCAACAATGTGAAATCCTTCATGCAACCATTTGCCTCATCGTATAAAAGAACCTTCGTTGCCTTTTGTAATGATTCGAAGTTCTCCAACCCACAAGCGGACCCAGCTATAACCTCAGGTTTAGCATGACGCAACATCTCTTCCAAATCAAAATTACCATCATCTACGCAAACATTACCATCATCAACATCATCAACTATACTGTGCTGACCATCATCGCCACCAACATCATCATCAACATTAATGGGCTCTACTTCCTCTTCTCCTTCTTCTGCTACTACCATCAAATCTTCGTCCCAGTTGAACACTTCATCCTGTACTATCGCCCGGTTGGGAACTTGTTTGCTAGGGATCTCTCTATGATGTGACCAATTTGTGTAGTGTGCAACAAATCCATGCATCACCAAGTGTTGCTCGATTATAGATGGGTCGATCCAAATTTTCTGATTCTTGCAATGTAAGCATGGACATATAATTTCCTTCGTCTTCTTAGATGCAGCATTCTTCTTAGCAGATTTCATGAATATGTCAACTCCTTCAATGTATGAGGACCGGTATCTCTCTATACATCCATGCTCTGTCCGCCATCTATGCATTATTTGCGAAAAAATATGTACAACTTCGTCACTTTATATATTTTTGATAATATGTCACATTAAAATTATACTAATTAATATTTATAACCACTATAATCTAGACAAGATAATTAAAGCTAGCCAAAAATCTACAAACTACAAACAACTAGAAAAAATAAAAAACTAGCTCTTTTTCTCTTCTTCTCAGCGTTCTCTGCAGTTAACTAATAATATATAGATCTGCTACAAATAAACATATCAAAACTAGATATATATGGAACATCGATCATGCACAATATTTCTTACAAAGTTTGCCCACTTTAAGCTCCAAATAACAAATAAAAAATACTTTTCTTCCCCCGTGTCACATACTTTTTGCTATGCAAAATCTCAACAAACAACCAATAAAAATAAAAAAAAACTTTACAAATAGAAGAGAAGAAAGTATATGTAACCTCTGGTGCAGTAGATCTTTCAAAAGATTGAAGATCAAAACCTTCCCCTCTATGTATTTGTTCACAAGAGAGAGAAAATCGTGCTCAAATGCCACGGCTGTTAGCTGGACTGCTGATATAGGTGATGGTATTTTCTCTGGCGGTCAACATATGTCGGTTGAGTTGAACCGCCATAGAAAATATTTAGGGGTGGCGGCGGCTTAAGTGGGTCGCCAGCGAAGATGTAGAAATCTTCGCTAGCGGGCCACGTCACCTTACCGCCAGCGAAGATGTGATATGTTCTCTGGCGGGTTCTTAAGATGGCCGCCAGAGAAAATACCACATCTTTGCTGGCGGCCAGCTTTAGGAGGCCGCCAGCGAAGATGTGTTTTTACTGGCGGCCCGAAGCCCCTCACCCCCTATCTTTTGAGCTGGCGGTTTCACCTCGTAGTCGCCAGAGAAAAGTTTTTTCAAACGTCATGAAAGATTGTTTTCGTAGTAGTGTGATGTAAGTAAACCGTCATGTATAAGTAAATTTTTTGTAGTGATTAGTTGAGTGAAATTCACCGAGCTTGTTTAACGTCTATATGTGCGCTGCCTAGCTAGTGCCTGGTTGCAAGCCTTGAACTAATGGCCATTGCTTACTGCATGCATGCGTACATGGGAACAGCGCCTCAAAACCTTTTCCTTGTGGATTAGTAGGCCTAATCGCTTAATGCTTGGCGTAGATAAGAGTTCACAAGGGCAAAGATTAATGAGATGACTAGATATGATGGGTATTAACATAGGGTATTCAGCCGAAGGGGAGCCCTGCCGGGCCCTTCTTGGCCCCTGATGCAGCCACCACTGCGAACATACACAGACACCCTACACACCTATGAACATACACGAACAGTATTTGCGATTTACTCCCTCCATTTCTTTTGGTTTGCTCAAAATTTAACTATCCAACATTAAACATTTGGCTGAGGTAGTATATGTCAAAGAAATTGGCACGCCCAGCATAAAAATTCATGTGAGTAGTTAGGAAACTAGGAATCGATGCTATATTTTTTTTGGTGGATGCAACAATCAAATTTTCATGTCCATACAGAATGGCATAGGCGCGGTGAATAAGATGTTTGTTTTCCTGCTTAACATGGCATTTCCAAACTTTTTTGGGATTAAAAGAAATATTTCTAATTGCAAAATAAGTACGATCATTCGTAGCTTTACTAACTTTCTAGTATTGATATGAAAGCGTTCAATTATTATAAGTAAAATTTTGTATGATTTAATATATCAGTCTATGTACATTATTTAAGAAGATACCGACGATTTCCTGTAATTAAAAGTAAGTACTTGTATATAATATTCTGCCACGAAAATCTGAATTACACTGTTCTCATGTAGAATGGACCTACAATTTCGTTTTTATTTTACTTTACCCACTTCAGAGGAGGCCCCACAATCAATATATTAAAAGGTGAAAAAGATTTATGTAAAGAAAAGGAAAATACATTACAATTTCGTTTTTTCTTCTTGAAGCGGCAGAGATACCTGGACATCACTATGATAACCACTAAACTCTCAGGGACATATGTGGATCATCAAGGAAAAAACATAGTAGAAATGAAAGAAGAAAAAAAGATAAAATTGTAAAAACCACCCTAAAAGTTTACTTAAAGTTCGATATACTATCTTATAAGTTATTTTATTGTAAATGTTCATCCACCTACTTAGTTTTGTTAAAAAATCACCTCAGTTTATATGTGTTTCGCAGAATCAACATGTTTTCATAAATTGTAAGATATTCATGTGGACTTTATCAAATTAAATACTTGTAGGAGTATAGTTTTGATATATTTTTTGGAGATATCACATATAGAATTGCTGAAAAACATCTTAAACGTTATCGCACTGAGTTTCACTGTATAAAAAAAATTCAATGAAACATAAAAGATAAGTCTAATACAAACACTTGGAAAAAATTGACTCAGCTAACTTAGCTTAAGATATTTTTTCAACAAAATTGAGTAAAGGGATGAGCACTTACAATAAAATAACTTGTAGGGTAAAATATCAAAATTTACGTGATTTATGAGATAGTTTTTAAAATTTTAAAATAGTTATTTTCGGCATCCTTCGGATAGGAAAAGTAATGATCACGGGACTTGTATTTTTACAATTCGAAAGGGTACGTGGCAGTTTATTGTGTTTGCAATTGTATTTTCTAGCACCGCAATTTTACGATGGTACCAAGCAAAATAACGTTCTCGTATATTCTTCTTTTATGCGTGAAGCGGTGTCGCCATGGCAAATTATTACTGTATAGAATCACCATATAAATTATAACGAAATTAATATTCAAAGTTACTTGCATGATTGGCAATCATGCAACAGTAAGTTGACGGCTGATGTTTCAAAAGTTAATTCAACCATACATTAATAATTGATTTGAAAAAGACCTGCACTGATATTCTAAGTTTTGAAATTTTTGACCAGGTGGTGCTTCTTCAAAACTTTGAACATTTATGGCTCGACAAGCACGTATGACGTTTGAACGTACTGTGGTCTAAACATTTGCCCGGGGTGCGAGCAAACTGTAGAACAACAAAAAAATTCATTATGATCCACCCAGCCAAAAAAAATTTTCACTCACTGAACAAACATAAATACCTTTATAAAACTACAACAAAACAATGTCTTAAAACGGAATAACCGTCACTTCTCTTGGCGCTCCCTACGACATTAAAAATGAATTTTCTCGGATGGTTTTACAAAAGCAAAACCGCCCTTAAAAAGGGAGCACTACTAAAATAAAAAAATTCGTAATGCTTCCATATGAAATCAAATGAAGGCAAATTTTATATGAAAATTCTATAACTCGATGAAATCTATAACTTTGTTGTGAAATGCTATTGCATTTGAGATTATATAGGGATCAAAATATTCAATTTTTGTGGGCAGTTATCTTTAAGAAAAATGCCCTAAAAAATGATAGCATCACTAAAATAAAAAAAAACCATAATTCTATCATATTAAGTTAGATGATGATAGAACATATACGATATTATAGCTCTCGACGAGATCTACAACTTCATAGTTGAAAGTTTATTCATTTGAGATTGTTTTAGGGGTTCGAATGTTCGTTTTTCTTTCTCAAATCTATTTTTGTACTTGCTTTTTAAGTTTTGCAAATAACGTCGCTTGGAGACATGTTTTATATTAAAATTATAGAGTTTGATGAGATCTACAACTTTGTAGTTGAATATACTTCTATATATGACGTTTAGGTGCTTAAATATTCATTACGCCTATATATTTACAAGGGGTTCTTTAGAAAGTCCAAACTTAAAAAAGATTTGGAAAATTCATATTAAACCTGATTGAGGCAAACCAAAGTTCTATGATATTCTTGTAGTATTTTATGTAATACGACAATTTTAATACTTAGTATATTTTTTTACTATCGTTATTCACTAATATCATGTTACATAATATATCAACTCATGTAGAGACTACATGACATAAGTGAACAATCGTATTGCAATAAGTAAGTTAACTACCGCCAATAAGTAAGTTAACTACCGCTGACGGTCATCAAGTACCAATTTCGAGCGTCAACTACCTTAATAAATAAAACGAGAACTAACACTTCTTGCACGTATATTAGTTACAAATAACGTAGTTCTAATTTGTCTTGGAGAATTACTATGTTTGCGGAGATTATACACTAAAGTGAAGAAGAAATGAGCCGGCATGCAAAGAAACATACCTCCGAAGAATCACGTGCGAGCACATGGATCAATGGGCCCACAAGTTAGAGCAAACCGACCTAAAGTGGGGCCAAACCACCCACACCTCCATAGGGGCCAACATGTCAGTCCTTGGTTAGAGGCGGTTGAGAGGGGTGGGGCCCATTGTTCAGCCGAACCGACCTCACCTCTTCTCATCTCCACCTCCACGTGTCACTCCCTCAGCCACTCTCAATGACGGTTATGCGTGGATCTCGGCCTAAACCGACCTTACAACTGTCATTACAAGGCCATAAGTAGGGATGAGCTTCTCACTTCACAACACACACCTCAAGGAGCAATTATGTCATTCCATATATTGTATTCTATCTAGTAGTAGTGGAGTTAGGGTTAGAGTAGTCTTCGATCCCATAGTCTTCGCGAAGTTTTCGATATGTCTTTAGTACTTTACTCTTCTTATAAGACTATAGTTACAAATTATCTTCTTTACTTATTAGTGTTTATAGTTCATATATTAGTCTATTAGTTATGTGTTTTATGAGTAGATTAGACTTTATTTATCTGCTTCACATGATTAGGCTAGTCGATATATGCACGGTAACGGTCCAATGATCTTAACAGGTTGCACTAGTTCTAATTTGTCCATCCGAAGGGTGAGTCCCAGGAAAATTAGTGGCATTATTTATTAAAATAAACATGGTGCTTAGGTTAATTAAATGTCATTGGATATAGGTATGTCCCATGGAAAGTGAGGTAGACGACAGGTGGTGACAGCCATGTCCGTCCTTTGTATTCCTCCACTTCCGGGTATGACTTAAAGAGTTCGTAAAATGCAATAACCATGCTGGCAGACTAATAGGGAGTGGTCTCTCGATAGTACCTGGATACCTAGAACTAAATCCTAGTCTTGTAAGTATATACTTACTAAGTGTAACTTAACATTATAGATATAAACATTATAAATATAGAAATACATATTAACCTTAGCTTTCTTTAGTCCTTCTCCACTGCTTAGTGTATCATTACTATAGAAATAAATCTCTTGTGTGTCACTCTACCCAATTATCAATTAGTATCTTAACCCATGTTTAGACTATGGTATATCAATTATAGCTTGATTATGAATGTATGATTTCTATCTTTTTAGACTACCGCCTTCCTACGGAAATATAAATAGATACCCTTGGAATACTCTGGGTGAAATGCTACAGCGGTATCCGTGTGCTTGCAGATTTATCTGTGATTGTAAGAAATACCAACAAGAACATATTAAAGAGAATATTCTAAGGATCATGGATAACTTTGGTTCACCTGAATCAAATTTAAATGATTTTTTTACAAAATTTTAAAGTTCAATCATTATTGAAAAATAAGGAGAAAAGGTATTTGCAAGTGGATTTCTGGAAGAAAACCGTACTTCAATTTTTTTCCATACGGACTTCTTTAGAAAATTGCTCGTAGAAAAGGACAGCATGCATGTACAAACCGGTTTTCGGTATGGCTCTCTTTAAGAAAACCGCCCATGAAAATAAGAGCACCACTAAAATATGGAAAAGTTCATAATTAAGTTGGATCATGGTAAACTTTATATGAGAATTGTAGTTCTCGACAAGATATATGACTTAGTAGTTGAAAGTTTTTTCATTTAAGATAGTTTAGGTTGCCAAATATTCATTACAAACTCCCAAATCTATTTTGATGAAGTGGATTTTTAAAAGATTCAAATGAGCTCAGATGGAAATATGCTATATATAGAAGTCGTAGAGTGTAAAATATGTATCATGTATTGCAATTTTTTTGAGAGATATACAAGTTTGTAGTTGATGACCTTTTCATTTGATGTCATTTAGAGTGTAAAATATGAATTGCAAATTTTATGAGAGATGAAGTCAAAGAACAGTATCCAACTCACAATCACGAAAGGCTTACAAGTGAGATTGCAAAGAGACCACGCGCTGAATGAGAGGACCAGTTTCGAATCTTATAAGATGAACATGACCATATTTCGAATGTAAAATCACTTTATGCCTATTAAAATACGAAATAACCTGTGATTTCTACAGGGACAAAGTTGCAGGTGGGTTGGCAAACGCCTGTGTAAACAGGTTACTGGTTGCCTGCATAAACGTTTTCTATAGTAGTGCAAGTGCAGGTTTGTCACAACTTCAGCTTTACCTCTTCCGGAGATAAAGTCTTGCCAAACAGTTTTAGCTCCACCCAAAATAAAAATAATTCTGGCGAGAGTACTCTCGAAAAATAAAATAGAGAAATGAGGCTGAATTTAGGTTGTTCTATAATTTTACTTAAAACCAAACTCTTGAAATTAAATTTATAATTTTCAGGTGGCGATAAGAACTGGATCTAGAACACGCGTCTCAACCGAGACACTAGAAAATTGGTGCTGCGATCTAGCTGCTTGCAGCAACTTTATTATGGGGTTTTCTTAAGAATAATGCATGGAATACGCTCCCACGTGGCGGTTTGATCCCCACGATCCGCATGACACGTTCACGTACGTCCCGCGCATGCGCAATAGAAAGGGTAACAAACTAGATGCAATGCATATATATTACAATGTTTTCTGTCCGGTATGGCGACGGCGCAGCTGATCGAGTCTCGAGCCAGAGGACGTTTTCTGGCCGATGCTGAAAAACGTTGTTAGCAGCCACCCTGCATGGTTTGACGACGGACGCCATCTATCAAGGTTTGTTTCATACGTACCTTCCGTGCTTATATATACAAATATATATATATATATATGTATCTGCATGTACATCCATGGAAAAGCTAACCGAACATTACACACACATATCCACATATACAAATTCTCGCTGATCCTCCGGTCGATCTTGTAGCAGAAGCTTCGAAATTTTCAGATATACTAACCATGTTGTCGCATTGTTGCCTCCTTTTCCTCTCCCACGGCCCGGTAGAAACTACGGCGGTCGCCGGCCGCCGTCCGGTCGCCGTGCCGCATGTCTTGCGTGCCCGTCCGAACCGTGCTTCGTTTCGGCGGCGAAGTAGATCAGTGCTGCGAGGACGTGCAAGCATCGTTGATGCACTCGTCGTACCGTCCGGAGGTGATGAAATTATCGCTGCTGCTGGAAAGGAGGCGTCTGGTTTTGAGCCGTCTGTGTGGAGGGATTTCTTTATCAACTACGAGCCAAAACCACTGCAGGCATGTGTATATATATATATATGTAATACATGTATATGTTTTTATCTTTCTATGTTTATTTATCTTATGATGAAACTGGCCAACTATAATACATAATCCAATGAAAGATTTTGTTGTTATCTTAAAAAAAAACTAGGTAGTGGGTATATTAATCAGGGTTTACACTTTCGGGAAGGCCGGAGCTTCGGTAATTTCAGTGGTTACCGGAATTTAATTTCATGAATTTCTGAACTTTCTTTCACAAAATTATTTAAATTTTTAACAAATTCTGACTGAATTTGAATAAAAGTTAACCAAATTCACAAAAAATTGACAAAATCAAAAATATTTGTGCGAGATAGTTGCTTGGGGGGCTGGGTCTGAAATTTCAATCCCTGGTATTAACTCAGTTATGTGCAAGGTTAAAAGTGGTTAATTTGGATTGGCATGCACTACTCACTTGTTATCTATTATTATAAGTTTCACATTTATCTATGGTGTGTCATATTTGTTTTTATTGTAGTTAATTTTTTCTTGTTTCTACAAACCGTTGGTCATCTAACAAGAATTTTGTGATTATTTACCACAACCCCACAAGAACCACAATTTTTTACAAAGAGGAAACCATTATGTCGAAAGAGTTGTTCTTAATTTCCAATATATTTCTTCTGGTAGATCAGTTATGTAATGATTCAAATTGATGCATGCAAGTAAGCAGAGATCAGAGGGATGGATGGTGGAGAGGGCTGAAAAGCTGAAGGAGGATGTCCGCACATTGTTTGAGACCTGCGACAGCACAGAGGGAAGGATGCTGTTAGTAGATGCAGTCCAACGTCTCGGAATAGATCATCTCTACAAAGAAGAGATAGAATACTCACTGAGGGAAGGATGCTGTTAGTAGATGCTGTTATTGTTTTCATTTCACTATTGCTTGCATTGTTTAGTGGCACAATAAAATGCCTCCACCATTTTCAGCCAAAAAAGTGAAAAAAAAATAAAATGTGGCAAGTTTATAGTTATCTTATAAAATGTCTCATTTTTAAGAATATCATAAGGTGCTTTAAACTCTTCTCTACTGTAATCTAGACAGCACAAACACACATACACTATATAAGTCAAATGCCTTTATATTTTAGGAGAAATATATGTTTGATAAGTATATATTCTCTATATTAATCCTGCCGCAATAGTCGATGCTCCTAACTTATCTTCAATAGACTACTAACATGCATCTAAAATCCTGAATCACTTAAATTTCAGGTGGTGGAAAGATCTTTATGGATACATGGGTTTAAGTTACATTAGGGATCGTGTGGTGGAGTCCTATGTTTGGTCCTATGTTGTGTTCTACGAGGAAGGCTCAGCACTTGCACGGATTATCTTTACCAAGATAATTGCATTCATTATCCTTATGGATGACACTTATATATGATTCCTATGCCACCATCCAGGAATGCAGGAAGCTCAATGAAGCCATCCAAAGGTTTGTTTAATATGTCAAACTAAGGGAAATATCTTGTAAAATTGACTAGTTTGGTGACATCATGAGAACCGCTCCGTAAACTATGTTTAGAAGTTATAAAAGCTCCTAAAATAGGAGAGGTGATGTATAAAAACATGTCATAATTTAAGATCTAGATCGATCCATTTGATGGATTAAAGTTTACAAACGGAGGAGTGAAAAGTGGCAAAACAAAATAAATTGAAGTATGACTTTTTTCTGTATTTACTGTTGTATTTTGTGAATTCCATTTGTACCAAACTGAATCGATTCTGAGCTGAAATGCTGACATAATTGTGTGATATCAGCACCTCTATGTGAAGTAATTTTTACGGAACTTCTAGAATATCGGAAGTGTTTCCATGATTTTTCTGTTGAACTATAATGGATATATACGACCAATTTTAATCCAAATTACAAATTTCCCTTCTTTGCAGATGGGATGAGAGCGCTACCCCATTCCTACCAGAATACATGAAGAAGTTCTACAGTGCACTGTTAAAAATCTTCAAGGAATTTGAGATTCATGTGGAGATTGATGGCCAATACCGAATTGATCACACAAAAAAAAGCGGTACGTTTAGTAACGTGCACCCTCAGTGTTATATACTCCGTTTGTCACTCTTGTATATTGCACTTTTGTTTAACGCAGCCTTCAAATTCTTGGGTTTATGTTGGTTAAGTGGCTCAATTTATAGAGTAGTTTGTAGCACTAATTACATTTGGTTGGTCACAATGCAAGAACATAGGAACTAGTACAAACCCTGCATGTTGTAGCGATAACATAAAGATTGTAGACAATATTGTTATATATAGTTAGTTTAGTAGTTAATTTCCTTAACATGTATGCAGTTCCAAAAGCTATCTGCTTATTATCTCCAAGAAGCAGAATGGTCATATCAGAATTACAACCCAAGCTTTAAAGAGCAAGTGGCTTTGTCTACCGTAACCTCGACCATGCCACTACTATGTGTGTCTACCACAGTTGGCCGAGGTGATGCCCTAACGAAGGAAGCATTTGAGTGGGCAGCAAATGATATTGGTGCCACAACAGCGTGTGCAAAGATAACACATTTCATGAATGACATTGCGGCATTTAAGGTACAAGTTAATTACTTGGATTGGTCCTTAATTAGTAAATGTAACATTTTAACAATGCAATGCACATCACATTGTTTATTCGTAGAGTTCATAATTGTTTTCTAAGTCCATCATATACAGATACTTCTCCTTCCTTTAAAATTTCTTGTCATTCTAGTTTTGTCATAAATCAAATATTTTTATCTTTAACCGTCAAGGTCATCAAATTTGTATAGTTTCACATAATAAAATTTATGTTTTTAGATTCACCATGAGAAATACATTCATAGTATATAACTCGCATGTTGTTAAAGTATACAAATTTCTAAAAATTGATGGTTAAAGATATAAATATTTGACATAGGATAAAGTTATAATGGCAAAGAAATTGAAACGGAAGGACTATTAAGTTCATAACACAAATTGATAAGAAAGGTAGAGATCACAGACATTGTTAAATGGAACATATACCATACTGATTTATCACATTTACGTTACAAAACTATATGAGAAGTACATAATTATTAGTTTGGTCTGCTTTGCAGTATTGAATGCAAAAACATTTCCCTAAAATGCAAGAATTGAATCGATTTCTATAAAATTCATGCATTCAACATTAACGCGAGCACTACTTAGCTACTCTCTAAAACATACTAAAGCAAAATATTTCAAGACAATAGAATGTGTATTGTACTGTGAGAAAAGTAACCAGCTTTTCTGTTCCAAACACGACAAGCAGCGCGGAAGAAAGAACAGGGGGGATGTGACGAGCACCGTGGAGTGCTACGTGAACGAGAACAAGGTCACAAGCGAAGGTGCCGTTGCCAAGATCGAACTCAATGATAGAAGATGAATGGAGGACGATCAACCAGGCTCTATGTGAACATCGTGATCTTCACCCAGCAGTGCAACAAGTTGTGAACTTAGCAATTTGTGCGACGTTCTTTTATGGGAAGAGAAAGGACGCGTACACATTCTCCACACATCTTCAGGAGACAGTTGAGAGTCTCTTTGTGAGGCCAGTTCCTATCTAGACTAGACTAATAAATTTTTAGCCAACTAATGTGGCAACAGATGTATGAATGCCTGGGAATTGGCACATGAGAAGCAGAACAACCCAGTAGTGTAATACAAGTTTCCTGTGTACACGAAATTTGGTTAAATTAATAAATACTCCTTCCGTTTCATATTATTAGTCGTTCAACCATTTTTAGTCAAATTTTTTTAGGCTTGACCAAGTTTATAGAAAAATATAATAAAATTTTCAATACAAAACAATATATTATCAAAATATATTTATTGTTAAATTTAATGATACTAATTTGTGTTGTAGATGCTGTTAATTTTGTTTTTATAAATTTGATCAAACTAAAAAACTTTAACTTAAAAAAATCAATTTAAACATTTTATAATATGAAACTAAACGAAGGGTGTATGTTGTTTGGTAATTGAATTGTTCGGAAGCAATGGCACCATATGAATCCCCTTAGGCATGTGGAGAATTTGTTTTGGTTATCTCTATAGATCGACCGGTCTTGCAGCGAACAAGGAAGCAGTTAATGCAGAGTGGTTTTATTTGGTTGATTGATTGTGTTCCTGACCCGTTTTTTTGGGCAAAAGCATCAACAACGCTATGTTTTATCTTCAATTTGTTACCAAGTTGTTAGCTATGAATATATATATTTAAAGGGAGTACCGTTGTATCGGGAAGTCTAATGCGCGAACAGCCGCACGTGTGGTCTTGTCGGACTTTCCATTTTTTCCTAGACAACGCTTTGGGCGGTATGTTCGTTTACTTTGCTTGCCCACGTCCGTTTCGTTTTGGGCCATCTGGTTTTCCGTTTCTGGTACAGCTATCGAGTTAGAAGATTTCCTCTTTTCTTTTTATCGGTATTATTCTTCATTTTGGTCATAGCAATTCCCTATTTTTCTACAGCAGGCCGAATTCAGCCACATGGGCATCATACCTCACATGTTCGTTTTTTCCTTTACGAATTATTTGTTCATTTTAAATTTATGTGTACATAGAAACAATGTATAAAACATATATATGTATAAACTTTTCTACATATGAATGAATAAGTATACATTTTTATTTTCTACATATGAATGAATAAGTGTAAATTCGTTTTCAATTTTATAAGTACATAGCTTACACATACAAAATTTATGCACAGCTTTTATACGTACAAAGTATATACATATAAAATTTCTATGGATAAATTTTTATATGTATAAAGTCTAGATATAATTTTTTTTCTACCCGGCACAACAGGCTGCTTATTATTGGGCTGAAGGCCTACAAAGCAGATTGACTGGGCTGTTTCTGAATGAGATAAGTGGGCTGCCTTTTGCCGGGTTCCATCCGCACGCGATCAACTGTTTAGTAGACCAACCTATGCATTGAATTAAGCAACAACTAACAATCAGAAACTTAATTAGGCACCATTGGATCCTCTGTCGCCTGACCGGGGACAAGCCTCCTGGGAGCAATTATAAACAGTGACAAAGCAGGAATGAAAGGTTTAACCCAAACCAGGTTCTCATACAAGGTGATCTTAGTTTAACTGGTTAAGTTCATTGGTTCATTGTGGTGGAACCAATCCACTCGGGTTCAAATTCAGTGGTAGGGGCGACGTATCCGTCGACAGCGAGGCGTCTGTGATGACTTCGTTAATATCGAGATGTGCTATTTTTCAGTGGTAGGCGACGTATCCGTCGACAGCGAGGCATCCGTGATGACTTTAATAATATCGAGATATGTCATTTTTACAATGGTAGACGACGTATACGTCAACAGCGAGACGCTTGTGATGACTTCGTTAATCTCGAGATATGTCGGTTCAGTTTTTCAGAGGTGTTCATAGGGTAGTAAAACTAATTTTGCAAAAAAAACCAGATTCCCATGAATGCTCGGTCGAAGCTGAGATGATACTCTCTCCATCCTAATTTGATCATCTTTCTAAACAAAGGGCACCAAGATAAAAAAACACTAATGTTACGCCCGGAAAATACCTTTCCCGAACACTAGTGTATTAATCCCTATCCCAGGAAAAGCCGGGGTACACCACACAAACTTGATACAAAAGACACATCTTTATTAATTATCACGATAATATTTACATTATTACAAAGGCATATAAGACCTGACAACAAAAGAAAAACAGCAGTGGACTAGCAGGCCGATGACTCCATCTTCACAGGTGCTCAACTAGGGTATAAGCCAGGACTCCATCTAAGACTTCTTTTTCAAGAGCTTCTCTAAATGAAAGGGGAAAGATTGAGTAAGGATGAGTACAACCACCGTACTCCGCAAGCCACACCGGAAAATGCTCTTAATGCAAGGAAGTACAAGGATTCATTTATAAGGGTTATTTTGCGGTAAATAAGCATTTCAAAACATTTAATTATTTAAAGGCATTTTAATCAAACCACGGCTTATCTCTAGTCAAATTATTATCAAGCCACGCACCAACGCGATCTTGCCTTAAACCAGATCCACAGATAATCAATCCAATTATTCCAGTTCATCAGAATAAAACTTCTAACTTTGGGTCATTGCTCCGCTTGCCCATAATCGAGGGCGCTGCTATTCGAATAGTTTATACTCTGGCTAGAGGTGTACATCTTTACCCACAAGACACGTTTTCCTCACGTGTCACCACGTGCCACATGCCACCATGGCATATGGGCGGAAACCGTGACATAACCCACCGTCTAGTACTGCCCTGAACAACGGAGACCGACATAGACTACCCCCACCAGGTGCCCTGGGTTGAGCGGACAGTCTATGCCCCCGGGTGTACTGCCAGAGACGTCGACCCCACCAAGGGCTTCGTCCATCTCTATCTGTGTCTTCCTTTTTCATGACCACACTAACTGATACGTTAAGCCTTACCCATTAGACATGTGGTTGCACGGAATATGCTTTGCAATCGTGCCCCGAAGACCGGTCCTTATGTCGGCTGAGGTGCGACTAACAAAACCATGCACTTCGAGCCTAGCCAAAAACAAATTTGGGAATTTTGAAAAGGGTGCCCAATATATGTAGGCAAACAAGCCTCTAATCCATCATTAAATAAGTTTACAGTGTCATTCCCAAAGTCTAGATTATTGTAAAACAACTAAAATGTTTCTATTTAAGCAGGGCTAAGTTTAATCCTAAAATTTCTAGTAAGCATCACATATAGAGTTCTCACTAGCTAGTTTTTGTTACCTAGGGTTGATTTAATTACACAATAACAAATAATAAGGCAATAACAAGGATTGTAGGAAAGGCTAAGTAAAACAGTTATAACACGGTAAATTTAGTAAAGCGAATGTAATAATTTAAATTAAAATACATTTCGCAAACTGAGATTCAATATGCTCAAGGAGAGCGTGACTTGGCTTGCTCAAAGGAAAAAGGAGGCTTATGAAGCTTCAGCGACGAACTTGAGCTGCACCATAGGAACTCCGAAACGAGAGCAACTACACAAACAAACAAAACAAAGCTACAACTCTAAGAAAGAAACAAGAACAATACATAAAAACAACAAACACGTGTTCTTTAAGTTACAACAAAAACTAAACAATTTGAATGGGTCAATTTGGAGCTCGTACGGCCAAGAAATGACCATCCGAAATTTAGGTGCAATTAAAGTGGATATTTCCGAGTTGTTTAATTATTAGTATACCATTAAATTATGTGTAATACAACATCGCTCGGGGAGGGGAAATGATCGAGCGACTGGCAGCCAAGACCCATGGGTCAGATGGCTAGTTCACCATGGATCAGGTTCACAGAGACAATCCACGGGAAGGATGGAGTGAGACTATGCATGTCAACCGAAGCAAGTGGCCGACAAGTGGAGACTCACACGAATGCCACGCGGGCTGCACACATGGGCAAGCACGAGGCGGCCAAACGGGCAGACGAACAAGACCACCAAACGTGCACGTGAAGACCGAACGAACGACTACCGACACCAGTGGACGAGACCGGGACCTACAACGGCACGATGTGCACGGTGGTGACTCGGGGAGGACGAGGAAGGGGCAGCGAGGGAGGGGATCTTACCACAACGCGACGAGGCGGCCAAACGACAGCGACTATCGATGACGAACGGAGAAGACGGGCGGCGAAAAACGGGGAGACGACTTCAGCGGTGACCCTTGCACGAAGGCGAGGACGAGCTTAACGGCGTGGAGCCGAGGACGAAGGCGACGACAAGGGCAGCAACGACGAGTCGGGGACGACGAAGACGAATGGGCAGCACTCGATGAACTTCAGGCTTGGCGAAGAGGCAGACGACGATGAGCTTGACAGGAACGACGGCCAGAGGAAGACGACGACGCGGACGACCTTGACGACGAGGTCGGCTTCGGCTTGACGAAGGGAGGCCCGACGGCTGGCATGATCGGGAACAATTAGAGGATGACAACGGCAGCCGGCGGCGGCCGTACGAAGGTGAGGCCGGTGTGAAGCACGCCATTGCGGTACTGCCGGCGGTGGCGATGCAGCGGGTCAATGTGCTAGCGAGGAGGATCGGTCGGCCGAAGGTAGCACCGGCAATGAACGATGACGAAACATCTGCGACGCACCGCAAGACTGAGCGGTGGCCGGGAAAAAGAACAATGCCATGACATCGGGCAGCACACCGGCAAGGGCGGTAGGGGCTGCCGGAGTACGAGGAGGATGATGATGGTTGGAGGTGGTGCAGCGGCTGCGGCACCATGGGTTGCCGGTGTCCACGGCGCTCCGACTGATCTCAGACAAGACGGAGGCGAGGCTGGGAGAGAGGGGGGCGACTGCAATGTCGGGGGAGCCGACGACACGGTCGGCGCTACTCCAGCCAACAGGGAGGGGCAGCCGGAGTTGGCCGGCCCGGTGGAGAGAGGAGGCCACACGGGGAGAGGCAAAAGGAGAGGAAGGATGGATGCTGCACCATTTATAGGCCGGAGAAGAGGAGGGGACGACCAGGGAGACGAGGGGATGGCGGGGAGCTTGCCCGGCGGCCATCCATGGCAGCAAAAGGAGAGGGATTAAATCCCCTCGAATTTAAGTCAAATCAAGACGGGGAAACTTAGGGGAATTGAAGAGGAGGAGGAGAGGAACCAATTTTTGTAATCAAATGGGAGGGAAATCAACTAGAGAGGAAGATCAAGAGGCAGTGGCGCCTCTGTTCGGCCGAGAGGGAGAGGATAGGGCGGCTGCTCCGCTGCTGGAGGAGGAAGACGACGTCTTCTTGCCTCCTTGGGCTAGCTGGGCCGCGCGAGGAGGAGGGCAGGCTGGCAGGGGACGGCTAGGCCAAGGGGAGGGGAGAGGATATGGGCCTAGGAGGGGAAAAAGGCCCAAGAGGGAGAAGAGAGGGAGGGAGGAGTAGGGGACTTTGGCGGCAGGCCGAGGGAGAGGAGGAGGACTTTGGGCCGAAAATGGCCCAAAGAGAGGGAGAGAATTATTTTTAGCTTTTCCATTTAATTAAATCTTGGTTATTGTTGCATTAAAATTATTTCTTGTACTCTGAAAATTCAAGTAAAAATTGAGGGACCAATTTAGAGTGTGGAGAATTTAGGAAAAATTCTCCAAGCCACTTTCGAATTTTTCTTGTTCGCATTTTAATGTTTGCCATTTCTTTTCAAATTTTAATTAGTTCTATTATTCCTGTTAACAAATGATTTTTAACTTGGGATGAATTTATCAGGACGTGACAACTAAAACATACATTATTCTGAAATTAATCCTCATCGATCAAGGTGCTTCATTGCTTCGTGTCCAACAAAAATTAATTCACACTTTAAATGTTGCATGAGTTGAACCAATAGAAATCAATCTTAATTAGTTGCATGCATACATGCAGGGCATTTTATGATGCACATTACTCTTTGCACAAATAAACAAAGAGATGCTTTGTTATATGATGATCTTTTTTAAAAAAACTAAAATATCTTAGATGATAATCAAATTAGGATGGAGAGAGTATGTTTTTTTCAAAAACTCTTAGAAAGTTGGTTGAAAAAGTTATATTAATCTACTTTTAAGTTCTTTAGCTAATACTTAATTAATCATATATTAATATGTCGCTGTGTTTTGCATGCTGGAGGGGAAGAGTTTCCAATCTCCCTGGCGAACTCAGCAGATTTGAGAAGAGATCTCAAGAACTGCCATTGAGGGGTTTAAGTGACAGTGATATATATGGCTAGGGACCTTGATGACAAGGAAAAGCGTAACTGGAGTGATGTTTACGCTGGTAGGGAGTTTGCTTAGTTAGCAAATGTTGTAGACTTGTCATCGTGTGAGACCGAGTACATTGCAGCTACTACAACAGCATGACATGGAATTTGGCTTAGCAGGTTGATTGCTGAAATACTAGGAGGTGAACCCAGTTGTGCAGTGCTGAAAATTGACACAAATCGGCTATAAACTTATACAAGAACCCGATGCTTCATGATGGGAGTAAAAAAACTGATACAAATTATCACTTTATTCGACAATGTGTTGCTCAAGGAGAGATAGAAATGGAGCACATCAGTCCTGGATATCAGTTGGCGGTAGATAATCTGACGAAATCCTTTGACCGAGTTCGGTAACTGAGAGATAGAAACATTCTTGGAGCAAATGCAAATGTAAAAATGTTGGCAGAGAGATAGAAAAAGGGAGAAGAAGGTTGGCTGATCTTATGGAATCTAATGCGGACAGTCATTTAATCCGACATGCCTCAGATCAACTGAATGAACTGTTGTATAGGGAGAAAATGCTGTGGCTCCAACGTTCGCGCATAAACTGGCTGAAAGAGGGAGACCGTAATACACATTTCTTTTACGGCAGAGCAGTGTGGAGGGCAAAGAAGAACAAGATTTCTAAGCTCCGGGACTCAGGGGGAACTATTCATAGTTCGACAAATGTGATGGAAGGAATGGCTACTGATTACTTTCAGCAAGTGTTCACTGCAGATCCGTCCTTAGATCATTCCAAAGTAACTCACTTAATACAGCAGAAAGTTACACCGGACATGAATGAAAGTTTATGTAAGGAGTTCACTGAAGAGGAAATTGCTACTGCTATGTTTCAGATTGGGCCCTTGAAAGCCCTGGGTCCGGACGGTTTCCCGGCTCACTTTTACCAACGTAATTGGGGTATTTTGAAAGATGATGTGGTAAGGGCGGTGCAGTCTTTCTTCAGAACAGGTGCCCTCCCTAAAGGAATCAACGACACAGCGATCGTTAACATCACGGGAGCTGAAGGATTTTTGGCCTATTAGCTTGTGCAATGTAATTTATAAAGTTGTTTCCAAGTGCCTGATGAATAGATTGAGGCCAATCTTGGATGATCTCATATCTCAAAGTCAGAGTGCTTTTGTTGCGGGTCGCTTGATAACTGATAATGCCCTCCTCGCTTTTGAATGTTTCCATTTCATCCAGAAGAACAAAAAACCACAGAAAGCTGCTTGTGCCTATAAGCTGGATTAGTCTAAGGCATATGATCGAGTAGATTGGCTTTTTGGGAGTAGTCGATGGTCAGACTAGGGTTCTCTCATTGCTGGGTTAACTGGATCATGGAATGCATAACCACAGTGAGATACTCTGTTAAATTTAATGGAACCCTCTTGTTTACCTTTGCTCCTTCTCGCGGTCTACGGCAGGGTGACCCGCTGTCTCCCTTCCTATTCTTGTTCATAGCCGATGGCCTCTCCTGGCTGTTGGATGAAAAGGTTCAGAATGGAGTCCTTTCACCTATGCACTTTTGCAGATAGGCTCCGGGAATCTCACATCTAGTATTCGCTGATGAAAATTTTCTATTTTTTAAGGTAGACAATCAACAAGCTACGGTGATTAGGGAAGTGCTCGAAGACTATGCCCAAAGTACTAGCCAGCCGATTAATCCCGCGAAATGTTCTATTATGTTTGCACCCTTGTCTCCAAATGCAATTTGTGACTCTATCAGAAGTACTTCGCAAGTTGCACAAACAAGTTTTGAGGACAAATACCTGGGGTTGCCGACACCTGAAGGAAGACTGCACAAAGGCAGATTCCAAAGCATGAGGCAAGGATTTGGAAAAGACTGATACAATGAGGAGAAAATTTTTTATCGAGTGGTGGTAAAGAGATACTGATCAAGGCTGTTGTCCAAGCTATTCCGGTTTATGTCATGGGCCTTTTCAAGTTGCCAGACTCTGTGTGTGAGGATTTGACAAGGTTAACCCAGAATTTTTGCTGGGGAGCTAACAATGGCAAAAGGAAAACCCATTGGAAATCTTGGGATTGTTTAACTAAAACCGAAGGGATGTGGGGGTCTAGGTTTTAGAGATTTTAAAATCTTTAATCAAGCATTGCTCGCAAGGCAACCTTGGCGTCTCCTGACAAATCCTCATAGTCTGTGCGCAAGAGTACTCAAAGCAAAGTATTTTCCTAATGACTCTCTAGTTAACACATGCTTTGGAGGTAATGCTTCCCCTGGGTGGCGAGCGATTGAGTATGGGTTGGAGAAGAAGGGCATTATCTGGAGAGTTGGAAATGGTAGATCAATTCGGGTATGGCGTGATCCTTGGATTCCAAGAGATCACTCAAGGAGGCCGATCACAAAGAAAGGTAATTGTAGACTGAAATGGGTGTCAGATTTTATCACCGATAATGGTACCTAGGATGTGGACAGTATAAATCGATACTTTTGGCCAATTGACACTGATATCATTGCCAGAATTCACATTTCATTTCGTGCAAAGGAGGATTGTGTTGCTTGGCATCCAGACAGAAATGGCATCTTCTCGGTTAGAAGTGCATATCTACTAGGCTTGGATCTAGCACATGGGAATACAAGTTATAGCTCTTCCCCACTTGGAATGAAGAAATCTTGGGATCTAATTTGGAAATGCAATGTTCCTCAGAAGGTCAAGATCTTTGCATGGAGAGCAGCTTCTAATTGCTTAGCTACCATAAAGAACAAGTTTAAACGAAACTAGAAATTTCAGCTTCTTGCTCAGTTTAAACGAAGACACCATGCATGACTTGTGCCAATGCCCGTTAGTACGGTACCCCTGGCCGGCAATGAAAGATTCAGGGAATTTGCCTATATCCCTGAATAATTTGAGAGCTAGGCCAACTTGGCTATTCGATCAGCTGGAGTTGTTTTCTGAGCCACAACGGGTGACGTTTCTGATGATTCTGTGGAGGAATTGGTATATCCACAACGAGGTAGTCCATGGTAAACCGGCACCTCCGGTCGAGGCCTCAAAGAGATTTCTCCAAAGCTATCTGCATACACTGTTTGAGACCCAACAGCATGACGTGATTAACCTGGAGAAGGGGAAGCACGTTGTCAGCTTCAACCCTAGGTCTAGTGAAAGCAGGAAAAAGACACCTAGGGTTGGCATTCAAAGATGGGAAACCTCCGCAGCCGGGATGGATGAAAATAAATGTAGATGGATCGTTTGATGGGGATCAGAACAATGGCGGCACAGGAGCTGTTTTAAGGGACTGTACAGGGAAGATCATTGCCTCTTTGTGTTCCTATCTGCACAGGTGTGGCAGTGCACTGGAAGCAGAACTTCATGTAATCAAGCAGGGATGCTTGCTGGCCTTCCAATGGACTCTTTACCCGGTTCTAGTAGAGACTTATTAGAAAATGAACAAATGAACAGTGAAAGGTGAAGTTTCTCCTTGTTCCATTGATCTCAAAAGTCCCTTTATACAGGGGAATTACAAGCCTAGGATTCTAGGCATCATTAGTATTGCAATAAGAGTGAATTAGAGAGATTTATGTGGCTGTTACAAGCATTTGATTGCTGCCCTTGATGAGCCCTTGATGAGGTCAAATAATGGCCAAGTTATGGCCTTTGTAACACTCCCCTTTTTGATCGAGTCCATCTTGAGATCAATGTGTTCTTTAATTCCTACGAAAAACCCTGTGGGAAAAAAATAGGAATAATTTGTCTGGTGATTGCTCTAACATGAACCTGTAAGGTTTAAGGAGCAATCGATGTCTGGTTTATCTCTAGAAAAACCCTTGTGGGAAAAACATGAGATAAGACATATGCTTGCATCAGATATTGTCTCATTAAAAACTTTGTATGAGAAAAACCTACTGGTAAAAACTCATAAAAGAAAAGAGTACAATATGAAGCGTTTAACAAGGTTCATCATTCAGAGAGTCTCCCCCTGAAACTTGCAAGTCTCTGAGCCGTCTCATACCAATTCTCTTAACACATTTCTCGAATGAGTAAGCTGGTAGGGACTTGGTAAAGAGATCTGCCAGATTATCACAAGACTTTGTTTGTAAGATGTTTATTTCTCCACTTTGCTGAAGCTCATGGGGATAAAACAACTTATGAGCAATATGTTTGGTGACATTGCTCTTGATGTAACCTGTTTGCATTTGCGTAATACAAGCAACATTATCCTCGTAGATAATGGTAGGTGATTCTGAGGAACCAATACCACAAGATTGTTCAATGTGATTTATCATTCTGCGGAGCCATACGCATTCACGTGATGCCTCAAATAGTGTGATGATCTCAGAATGATTTGTGGAGGTAGCCACTAATGTTTGTCTAGATGACTTCCATGATATGACAGTTCCTCTATGAAGGAACACAAAACCTGTCTGTGATCTGGCATTGTGGGGATCAGACATATAGCTAGCATCAGTGTATCCAACTAAGCTAGGATCATTATTTCTCTGAAAGAATAAGCCAAGATCCTTAGTACCATTCAGGTACCTGAGGTTTGTTTTCCTCCAGTCCAATGACGCTTAGTTGGGGCAGCACTGTGTCTTGCCAATAGATTTATTGCAAATGCAATGTCAGGCCTGGTACTATTTGCAAGGTACATGAGTGCTCCGATGAGACTGAGATAGGGATATTCTTGTCCTAATATCTCTTCTCCCTCCTCCCGTGGTCGGAAAATGTCATTTTCTTTATCGAAAGATCGAACAACCATGGGGGTTTTATTTGGGTATGCTTTGTCCATATTGAATTTCTCCAATAATTTTTGGACATAGACAGATTGATGCACTAAAATTCCTGAGTGAAGGTGCTCGATTTGCAAACCTAAGCAAAATCTGGTTTTACCCAAATCCTTCATCTCAAACTCCGTCTTAAGATGGTTGCGTGCTTCATCAATATCTTGTGTGTTACCAATGATATTCAAATCATCCACATACACTGATATGATGCAAAATCCTGTGGAGAATCTTTTGATAAAGATGCATGGGCAATCATCATTATTTGAATAACCCTTCTGCAGAAGGTACTCGCTCAGTCAGTTGTACCACATTCTACCTGACTGTTTCAGACCATAGAGTGATCTTTTGAGCTTTACACAATACATATTGCGATTTGTGCTATCATTCGGTATAGAGATCCCATCAGGGACCCTCATATATATCTCCGAATCTAGTGACCCATATAAATATGTTGTCACGACATCCATCAACTGCATAGATAGACGCTTTTGAGTTGCCAGTGATATTAAGTATCAGAACAAAATTTCACTCATGACTGGAAAATATGTTTCATTGAAATCAATGCCGGGTCTCTGCGTGAACCCTTGTGCTACAAGCCTCGCCTTATATCTCACCACCTCATTGTTCTCATTCCTCTTCCGGATGAAAACCCATTTGAAACCTACAGGGAAGATTTTTGGAGGTGTAGGTATTACTGATGAGAATACCTCTCTTTTATTGAGGGAGGCTAATTCTGCTTCAATTGCTTCTTTCCATTTGTTCCAGTCCGAGCGCTTCTTGCACTCTACCATGGATTTTGGATCTGGATCATTTTGGATGGTATCTGCAATTGATGAGGCAAAGTATATGTCGACAATTATAGTCTTACGGTCAAATGATTCTCCAGACTCAACATAGTTTGTGGAAATTTCATGTACCCCAGTTGTCGGCTCAGTATTTCCCAATATGACCGCGTCAGGGTGTCCCAATGTCCCATCATTGGAAATTGAGTGCACTGTTGATGTGGGAAGTGGATTGGATAAATCCGCTTGGTGTCTTTCAACTTGAGGTTGAGTTTCATTTACTGTGTCAGAGGATTCTTTTCTCTGTTTCCTCGAGCGCTTGCGAGGATTTGCCATACTTCTCCCACTCTCTTTTGAGGAAGAGAGTTGAATAGTTTTGTTTGGTACCTCTATTCTTTCTGGCACATTCCTTGCGGGAATGTATGATTTTGTGACACTTTTACTCACAGTAAATGAGTCTGGCAAATTGTTTGCAGCAACCTGCAAATCAATGATCCTTTGAACTTGAAGTTCAGATTCTGTGGTACGAGGATCCTCCTTTAGAGTGTCAAATGCATCCCAATTTATTTCTGGGCATTCATTGTGATACTTGAATTCTCTCCCTAATGCCGGGAAATGTTCTTCATTGAAGATACAATTAGCGTACCGGGCTGTGAGCAAATCCCCTGTAAGGGATTCCAGGTATTTAATGATCGACGGAGATAGATACCCCACGTAGATCCCCATTTTCCTATGAGGGCCCATGGATGTACGCTTTGGTGGTGAGATCGGTACGTATACAGCACAACCGAATTTCTGCAAATGGGAAATACAAGGAGGATCACCACGAACTAATTGCAGCGGGGAAACTGTATGGTATGCAGTTGGACACAATTGTATTAAGTCACCAGCATGTAAGACTGCGTGACCCCAACAAGAGGTTGGTAAGTTACAATTTTGCAATAGTGGTTTGGCAATAAGCTTTATTCTCTTGATAAGAGATTCAGCTAAACCATTCTGTGTGTGAACATATGGTACAGAATGTTGAACTTCAATTCCTAAAGCCATGCAATAGTCATTGAAGGCTTTGGAAGAAAATTCTACGGCGTTGTCCAATCTAATTGATTTTATCTGGTGTTCAGGTTGATTTGCTCTAAGTCTGATGACTTGTGCAGTCAATTTTGCAAAGGCATGGTTCCGTGTCGATAATAGACACACATGAGACCATCTTATGGATGCGTCAATTAGAACCATGAAATACCTGAATGGTCCAGACAATGGTTGAATGGGGCCACAAATGTCACCTTGAATGCGTTTAAGAAACTTTAGTGGTTCAGCTTGTATTTTAAGATGTGAGGGTTTCAAAATTAATTTTCCAGTTGCACATGAGGTGCACACAAAATCTGAGGATTCTGGGAATTTTCTGTCTCTCACACCATGTCCACTTGAATTGCTCATGATTTTTCTCATCCCGATGCCAGAAGGCACCTTTTCAAGTGTTTGTTTGTCTTATCCAGTATCTTTGGTCAGGAGGAGGAATTCCTCATTGTTTTCTTCATGTGTTTCCACATGAATCCCATTTTTCCGGATATCTCTATAACTTAGTAGGGTACGTGTTGAATCGGGAAACAATAATGTTTCCTCAATATTTATTTGTGTACCCATTGGAAGTATGATAGTGGCTCTACCAGAACCAACAATCATAACTTCGCGTCCTGCGATGGTCAAAACTTGTCCTTCTCTCTTTGTGAGAGTTTGGAAAAATTTGATTTCCCTAAGTATAGTGTTAGTGGTACAACTGTCCACTCGGCACATCTCTTCTTTCATTGGATTGACTCCCATAACAATCTATATAATGCAGAATTTAAATTCGTAAGATAAAGGCAAAATATAGAAAACACATAGAATATATTAAGATAGCATGAGTGCTATTACAACTGATAGTTGGTGTGGCAACACCATATCTTTATTACAATGATTACTTTTGCAAATTTAAATTAAAGCTATGGAGCCTATTTGAGGTCTCCAAAAATGCCATTGGAAGCATATTCCACGAGCATGTCATCGATGTCCATAGAGCCTTCCTCTTCACTTGGTGGAGTCTTGGTTTTGCTCAGTCCCGCACTATCAAGGGAGGGGTCCATAGCTACAGTCTCCGGTGTTTGAGAGGTGAAGTGTGCTTCATGCTTCTCGGTATTCTATGTATGACCCATGGACTTCATGTATAGATCAACAAGGTGTTTAGGGGTCCTGCACTTCTTAGCAATATGATTGTAGCAACCACACCTGAAACATGTGGTCTTTTTGCCACTATCATTTTTGGGCTTAGAAATGCCTTTTCCCTTTTGGGCGTTACCACGTTGCTTTTTGGTTCTCTTGCGCTTGCCCTTGCCAGAGGAATTTTCAGTCTTTTTATTCCCATTCGGGACATTCTTCTTTACATTCACATGTACTTCAGGCAATGGTGCAGTGCCCAACGGGCGCTGGTTCGAGTTCCATACAGTGAGTTCATGATTCTTTTCTGCCTGTTTCAATGTCTGAATGAGTAAAGAGTGGACTGTGAAATTCTTCTCACGGTATTGTTGAGTAATGATTCGTTCTGATGGGAGCATTGTAGACAAAGTCTTTTCAATTTTATCCGCTTCAGAAGGTTCTTTCTCACAAACGGGAGCTTAGAGCATATCTTATGAACAGCATGGTTGAACTCATCTACAGTTTTGAAATCCTGCAGGCGTAGGTGGTTCCACTCATGCGTTGCGTCTGGGAGGAGGATAGCTTTATGCTGTTCATATCGATTTTTGAGAGCTGTCCACAAAGCACGTGGGTCCTCCTCATACATGTACTCCATTTTCAAATCCTGATGGATATGACTCCTTATTACTTTTAAGATGGAGAATTTAGACATGTTAGAGAGGGTAACGTTGTCCGCAGTTGTTTCATCTATACATCTGTATAGTCCATTTGTCGACAGATTTACTTTGAGATCCATCGCCCAAGCAGGGAAATTGGAACCATCAAGAGCAAGAATATCAAACTCTTTTGTTGCCATCTCACCTACGTTGTGATAGCCAAAATTTTGAGAAATTATGGCATATTTGCATTAAAATAATAATAATAATGATAGAGTGATAAATTAAATTTTGCAAAGTAATTGTAAGACATGGAAATGCATAGAGTGCTGAAAATAGACTCATATATAATAACAGAGAATTACAGGGTGCTAATAGCAAGTGTACATTCTCTGGTTATTTGCGGTAAGTAAATTGACCGAAGGTCAGGTACTAAAATGTAAAATACGAAAATTATAAAGATAATTGGGCGGTGGGCCGAAACAATCTTAGTTTCGGCCCACCGGCCGATTTTGTCAAGAGGTCGGGGGGGTGGGGGTTTCGGCGTGGGCGCGGAAAGGCGGCCCGGCCCAGTGGCCGGCGCGGGGTGGCGGCCCATTAGCGGGGGCGGCTAATGGGCCGGCCTGGCCCGGCCGCCTTAAGGGCATACGGGGGGGGGGGCAAACCCTAGCCCCTCCTCCCTTTCAAGCCGTCGCCGCCTTCCTGTGGGGGAGGGAGGCCGGCGCGCCACCCCCACCGCCGGCAGGTGCCGACGCCGCCGACGCCGCCCGCAGCCGCCACCGCTGTCGACGCCGCCCGCCGCCGACGCTACCGCCGTGGCCCGCAGCCGCCGCCGCCGTGGCCCGCAGCCACCGGCAGGCGCCGCCGTGGCCGACGCCGCTGCCGAGGCCGCCCGTAGCCGCCGCAGGCACCCCGCCGCTGTGGCCGCCCGCTGCCGCCGCCGCCGCCGTGGGGAGGCCGCGCCTGCCGCCATGGGGACGGGCACCGCCCCCACCACCGGTAGGCGCCCCGCCGTCGTGGCCACTTGCAGCAGCCGCCGCCGTGGCCACCGTGGGTAGGCTCGGCGGCGTCCCCGCCATGGGGAGAGACGGGCGCCTCTGCCGCCATGGGGACGGGTGCCGCCTCCACCGCCGGTAGGCGCCGCCGCCACTGACGCCACCCTCAGCCGCCGCCGTGGCCGACGCCACCCGCAGCTACCGCCGCCGCCCTGCACCCCCTCTCCTCCCCACCTCCTGACCTTGTCCCTTGTTTAGGCCTCCCCCTCACCCGAGGGTGGATGTCGGCTGACCTTGCCGCTGCCGCTCATCTTGGCCGGGACATGCCTGGTCTTGATGATGCGAGCTGGGAAGCCTGGAGGGCCTGCAGCTGGCTGAAGTGAGCGAGGATGGAGGATTGGAGGGATTGGTGGTGGATATGGAGGTGCAGCACTGCTGGAAGCACCCGCTGCCATGTAAAGGGCGGGGCTCCGCGGCGTGCGGCGATGGTTCCTCTGAGAAGGAACTCCGGTGGATCCGCTGGTGTTGGAGTGTGTAGCGGTGTCGCCGGTGAGTAATCCGGCGACAGTGATGGTGAAATGGCGCGGCGATGATGCTCTGTCCAGCCGTGGTGAGGGCAAAAGGACGTCACCACGTCGGGCATCTTTTTCTGCGTCCGCACCCGCGCTGTTCACCCATGGGACTCGCAGTGACGCGGTGACTCCACCAGAATGCGTTCTGGTGCCGTGCACATGTCAGTCAACGCCGGAGTCCCTTAGAGGGTTGCGAGAGTGCTGGATTTGGTGCTGCCGGCTCTGGTGTTGCCGCGAGAAGCGGCACCGTCGTCGCAGCGTCGTCCTCCTCGTTTGGCTAAGCTAGAGGGAGGAGAACGGGGGCCACGGGCGGCGTTGCCAGCACCACGGCCCCTGCCACGTCGAGGACGGTGCACCGGAGCCCGGAGAATCCGCTTGATCTGTTGCATGAGACAATGGAGGTTGCGGGGAAGGGAGGATTTGGCATCGAGAGGAATGGGACGAGCCATCTTACCCTTCACGTGTCGGTGAGTTCTTTCACCGTTCTTGCTCGGTTAGAGCATGCTGATAACGTATTAGAAAATGAACAAATGAACAGTGAAAGGTGAAGTTTTTCCTTATTCCATTGATCTCAAAAGTCCCTTTATATAGGGGAATTACAAACCTAGAATTCTAGGCATCATTAGTATTGCAATAAGAGTGAATTAGGGAGATTTATGTGGCTGTTACAAGCATTTGATTGCTGCCCTTGATGAGCCCTTGATGAGGTCAAATAATGGCCAAGTTATGGCCTTCGTAACAAGACTGACCATATGTTGGCACTGCAGATGATTCAAGCAAAGGAGAAGAATTTGTCGGAGTTGGCCTTTCTAGTCAGGGAGGTGAGGGATCTCCTAGCTGGTAACAGGGAGTTTGTGTTCAGAAAAATTCACCGGAATCAAAATGTTGTCAGTCATATTTTAGCGAATAAAGCTAGGTGTGAAGCCTTATCAAAGACTTGGTTAGAGTCTGAGTGTGATGATATATCACGGTGTGTAAAAAAACGATTATATTCCTGAGTAATTGATTCCCTTTCCCCGCAAAAAAGAAAAAAAAACTGAGAAGGAAGATTGGCGTTGTGCAGCTTTCAGCACATTAGTGCTGTTGTTTTTGTTTCTCTTTTAGTTTGGTTTAGCTCTTGGAGAAGTAGCTTCACATAATTGGGCGGCTTAACCGGAAGTAGTTGCTAGTTGTAGCAGGTTTTCCGTTCAGTTTGTTTTTTTTTTCTGACGGAGATAGCACATTAATTGGATCTGGTGTTTTAACCGGACAAACTTGCACGTAACGAACCCAAGAAAAGCTTCTTCAAGTCGTTCGCAGCACCAAAACTCTGCTCGTTCTCTGTTTTTTATCTGAACCCAGTTCTTCAGTTTACTGTTGATCTCGTCTCAAAACCTTCGGAATTTTTTTAGGCTGCCCAGATTTCAGGGGCGTTTTGCCGACAGGCAATCCATCGACCACCTATGCATATGAAACTACTGTACAGTACGTTTCCTTTGGTATATATTCTGTTCTTGTGTTCAGTTTGGCGCAATTATTATCTTCCCAGAACTGCATCAGTTTGTATGTGTCCTGGCAACTAGATAAAAATCTGCACGGTGTGCTTCGTTATGTTTGATTTATTATGTTAATTGGCTTAGGATCGATGATAAAAACCAACTTGTCACCAGCTATGCATAGCAAGATAATTCATTGACAAGATGAGCATATGGAGGGAGCTACCAGAATACGTAGGTCTGTGTAAACAAATAACAACCATTGGTCTGTTTGGTTTTGAGGATTGAGAAGGTTAGTTGAACACCCGTGGATGCCATTCCATGGGACACGTTCTGTCGCTGCTGTCCCATCACATGAGCCACCGCTACGTTAGCCTCCTCACACTTTCTTCGCATCTTGTGGATGGACACAATGGGGACAGGGTTATTTACGTATCCAACCAATATAGTAATTTCTCTGACTTAAAATGTGTGATGTTATTTAGTTTATTTTTAATTAATCAATGTTATTAAAAAACAAAGGAAATATTAAAGTCAAGATGTTTTAGAGTTCGATCCCTGGAGCCATTTCTTTTCTATACCTAAGGCCCAAGAGAGCCTCCATGTGAGGATAGTATTTTTCTTTTTCAGGACCAAAGAGTCAACTTTCTCTGGTTGCAGTAAGACTTGCACACAAGTACACACAACCAGTTTTATAGGAAAACCAGCCATGTCATAGCCAGAGCCAGAGACCCGATGGATAGGTTTGTTTACTTATCTCCATTAGTTAAAATATTCTTATGCAAAAAACCATTGCCGCCACCGGAGCAAGTCAAAGGAAACAGCATGGCGAGCCATGATGGCAGCGGTGGGGCCATATCCCCGGTGGAAAGTCATCTCTCACGTGGGAGAGTCGACGCGCCATAGCGGTGAACCGCAAGGCAGTCCAATATGGCGGCGCATGACAAAGCGGACCGGTTAAGGCAGTCGTGGCGTCATAGTGACACAACTATTTCCCCTCTCTGCTTTTCCTAGTCGTGTCCCCCTTCCACCCTGCCGCCGCCTTTCCCAAGCTAGCTCATCAACGTGCCCAACCTAGGGCCAATCATGGCGCTGATGTGATTGCATCGAGCGCACTCGACCAAATCTGACGCCCCCACAAATGGGAGCACGACAATGACCTTGGAGGTCATAGGTGGGGTGACGACAGTAGGAATCCGGCACAAGTGATGGCAGCGAATGGTTGGTCCGGTCCATGGGGGCTGCCATGTCTCGATGACGGACAGCAACGTCGGCCATGTAGCAGTGGGGGCAACAATGGGGTAGTGTGGCGAGCCCGCATCACGATTGGCACCGTGGAGGGGCAGCGGCGTGGATGGCGTCGGGGCTGATAGATGGGCCGACGACGGTGCAGCCAGCGGCTACAAGGCTCCGTCGCGAAGATGTTACGGTGACCTGTGAGGAAGTGGCCACCCGAATCAGGCACCCCCTAGCGTGGCGGCTCTCGACGATGACAAACAATGGCGATGGGGAAGGAGTGGGTTGTGGTGCCGACCAGGTGTGGCGGCATGAGGTGGCAATCCTCCCCCTAATCCCACGTCCTCCTCTCATGCTGACGGCAGCGATCACGATCACGGCGGCGCTATGATCTGTGTAGTTGGGAGGTAGAGGCCACAACGCTCACTGTTGACAGTCGTTAAGTACCGATTTCGATCATCAACTACCTTAATAAATAAAAGGATAACATTTCTCACATGTATATTAATTATGAATAATGTAGTTTCACTTGTATTGGGGAAATACCATGGATACAGGGAATATACAATAAAGTAAAGGAGAAATGAGCCGACATGCAAAGAAACACGCCTCCGGCGAATCATGTGTGAGCAAACGGATTAATGGACCCACATGTCAGCTCAAACTGGCTCAAAGTAGGGCCAAACCACCGTGCACCGTCTTAGGGACCCACCTGGCAACCTCTGGTGAAAGGCGATGGAGAGAGGTGAGGCCCAAGGGTCGACTGGACCCTAGGTTCAGCCGGACCACCATCAGCTCCCCTCATCTCCACCTTCCAGTGGCAACATCATGGCCCTCCCTAATGATGGTTACATCTGCACCAACCTCTACAACCACCATACAACCATCATTATAAGACTATTTAAGGAGGAGAGCTTCTCACTTCACAACACACACTCAAGGAGCCATTCTCTCTATCTACATTGTATTCTTTGTAGTATTAGTTGAGTTAGGATAAGAGTAGTTTTCAGTTCTTTAATTATCTTGGAGATTTTGGTACGACATTAATACTTTACTCTTTTTGTAAGATTATAGTTATAATAAAAGAATTATCTTTTTATTTAATCATGTTCATAGTTGATATACTACTTTACTATAGTTAGGTGTGCTATGAATAGGATATATTTCATTTATATGTTTCACTTGATTAGGCTAGTCAATCTATGCCACAGTAACGGTCCAATGATCTTAATGAGTTGTACTAGTTTTAACTTATTCATTCTCAAGGTGGGAATCCTGGGGTCATTAGTAACATTATTTATTAACATCAGCATGGTGCTTAGGTTAGTTAAATGTTGTTGGAAATGGGTGTACCCCACGAAAAGTAAGGTAGACAATAGGTGGTGACAGCCTTGTTCGTTCTTTGTACTCCTCCATGTCCGGGTATGACGTAAGAGTTTATAAAATGCCACAACCATGTTGGCAGATCAGCAGGAAGTAGTCTATCGGTAGTTCTTGGGTGCCTAGAACTAAGTCTTAGCCTAGCAAGCATGTATTTGTTAAGTGTATACTAAATAATAGTAATATAGAAGTACATATAAACCTTAGCTCTCTTTTGTTATTTTCCACTACTTATTATATCCTGTCTTACTATAAAGTTATAACACACTAAATTCTAAAGCTCAACATTCCATATACTATTTAAATTATTATAAACCATATCAACTTATGTAAACTTATATCATCTAGCTATCTTACATATTATTTTTATTTATTGCTATCATACTTAATTCCCGCAACAATGCGTGAGGTTTCACCTAGTTATTGTAGAGATGAATCTCCTGTGTGTCACACTACCCAAACTATCATTATTATCTTAACCCCTGTTTAGACTATGGTATATTAATTATAGCTTGATTATGAATGTATGAATTCTATCTCTTTACACCACCATCTTCCCTGTGAAAAAACAAATAACGATACCCATGGAATACTCCCGGATGAAATGCTATAGCGGTATCTGTGCACTTGTGGATTTATTTGTGACCATATCAAATACCAACACTCACCAGTTTTGTGTTGACGACAACAACTCTCATTCGCAGCGATGAGCTACGGTGCATGTTGTGGCAGGAGATGGTGGCACTGACGCAGTGTGACATGCAGGACACCGGCCATCCCTCAGGAAGGGGCTGCCCGAATGGTGGCTGGCCAGCGGTGGGTTTTGCATTATGGTGGCTGGTGGAAGCGATGGGGGTGTGGCATGGTAGGGCTAGAGTTTCTCCAGGCGAAAACATAGCCCATTTTAGGTCCAGCAGCGGCAGCTGTTTCAGGTAGCGGAACCTCTTTGGAGGCAGTGTCATGGCGTTTTCTTCCCTCCGGGGCAATCCTTCTGGTGAAAACCTTGTCCTGGTTCTTGGGATAGGCAACAACAGCACCTACGGCGTCGCAACCTCGTTGGAGGCATTGTTTGAATGCCCTCTCCTGCTAATATCTTCTCTAGATGATTTGTCCTCCAACGGTGGAGCTTTTGTCACCACAAGAGGCCATGCTGGCAGGACTATGCAGGGGAGAGTGGATCCATCCTTCTCTCTTGCTCTCTTTCTCTCATACCTAATACATGGATAATTTTGAGTGCAGTAGGATGTCATGTTCTTGTTCGTGTCAGAGCAGTCGGTAATGTGTCATAGGGGTGTAGTCTTGTAATGTTTTTCTACTATATCAATATATCAATATGAGACCTCAAGCTATTTTATGCGGTTTGTTTAAAACAAATACTTATGCATGCAATTCAATATCTCACTCCATATATAAAAGCTGGCATATCTTGCTAGTGTGGTCAATTTAACATGTTATTGTGCAAAACTAATCGAGGAAGGCAAATTGAATGATTGATGGTATTTGATACGGTCACAGATAAATCCGCAAATGCACGGATACCGCTGTAGCATTTTACCCGAAGGTATTCCAACGGTATCATTATTTGGTTTTCCATAAGGAAGGCATCGGTGTAAAGCATAGGTTGATATATTCATAATCATTTTATAATTAATATACCATAGTCTAATAGGGATAAATGACAATGATAATGATAGTTGTGTAGTGTGAAACACAAAAGAATCATCTCAATTAGGGGTGGCAACAAGGTGGGTCAGGCCAGGTTGGGCTGGAACCTTCCTGCCCCCGCTCCCTTTGCGAGTATCTGTGGCCCCGGCCCTGCAAAGGCATTCGGCCGGCCCCCGCCCCCACGGGGGACCTGGTGGGTGAGCGGGGCCCCGCATCACCGAATGAGTTAATACTCTATGGAAACATCACAACACACTGAACAATAGTATGCTAAAATTTCAATAGCAACACGTGCACATTGTCAAGGTCAGTCCACTAAAAAAAGGTCAAGTAGCACACATACATACATCATATGGTCCGTCTTTTAATTGAAATGATGCATAATACATAAACTTAATTTTTTACATTGCCAACAAAAAATAAATCACAAATTACATCCTGAAATAGACTTCAAAGTGCAGCAAAAATAGACTGAGCATTATCCAGCAGAAATAGAAATTAGAGTGAACATCAATGTGTTGAAAGTATAAGAAGAATAAATATAAATAACAAATACACATACGAGTTCCAGTTCATCCTTAAGAAAAGAATAGAAATATCTTTTAATATCAACTCCAGATCTGAGAGAACTAAAATCATGTAGGAGGATGAGTACAAAAGCTTATGTGCGCTTTAAAGCCAAATCAGCTAGGTAGCCAAGTGCATCTGAGCCTTGACAAATACCTTTCTTCAAGGCCTCAAGGGACTGGGTGGCGACTGGCAACGATGGCTTGGGGATGGCGATCGGCGACGATGGCTTCGGGGTAGAGACGAGGCAACAGGCCGAGCTCTGGCAGGGTAGCATGGTGCAGTGTGCGTGCGCCGGCCGCCGGCTAGCCACAATCGCCTGGAGCAGCCCTTGGCAACTGGACGGCTGGGTAGGGAGTTGGGGACTGAATAGGGTGGGGAGATTAGGGTTGAGTTTATATACTCCTCCACAAAATGGGCCAGCTAGGCCTTGAAATAGGCTATCTTTTGAGGTCTAACATATACCTCGAGGCCCTCATCCTTGTATATTTGCGAGGCCTCGCCCCCGCTTACCTGTGGGTCGAAAGGTCCACCCGCCCTGGGCCCCATTGGGACAGGTCCTTGGCTCCAATAGGGAAATTGCCACCCCTAATCTCAATAAATAAACTAGCTAGTGGAGAAAGAGTAAGGAAAAGCTATGGGTTCATATGTACTTTTATAATTATCATGCTTAATCGACACAGCCATCATATACATACACATGGTTAGGACTTAGTTCTAGGCACCCAGGCACTAATGAGAGACCACTTCCTGTTGGTCTGCCATCATGGTTATGGCATTTTACGAACTCTTATATCATACCCGAACGTGAAGGATTACGAAGGACGGATAGGGTTGTCACCACCTGTCGTCTACCTCTGCATTCTGTGAGGAACACCCGCATCCAACGATATTTAATCAATCTAAGCACCATGCTTACATTGCTAAATAATATAACTAATTCCCCTGGGACTTCCATCCTTCGGATGAACAAGTTAAAACTAGTGCATCCCGTTATGATCATTGGACCGATGCAGTGGCATAGATCGACTAGCCTAAACATGCATAGTTAATGAAAGAGGTATAAACTACTCATGGACCATATAATTGACAAAGCAGTATATGAACTATGAACACAAATAAGTGAAGAAGATAACTCTATTATTGAGCTCATAGTCTTACAAGAAAAGTAAAGTACTAAAGACATACCCGAATATCTAAGAAGTCTAGAAAACCGAAGAACTATTCTAAGCCTAAACTTGATTAAACTAGAGAGTAATACAAATATAGGATAGAGAGATTGCTTTTTGAGTGTGTGTTGAAGTGAGAATGCATCCTCCTTTTATAGCCTTCAATAATGGTTGAGAATGACGGTTGTGAAGGTAGGTGACCCCTAACCGTCATTAGGTAGAGCTGAGGATATGACACGTGGAAGGTGGAGATGAAGGGACCAGTGGCGGTTCGGCTGACCCTTGGGCCCTACCTCTCTCCATCGCCTTTCTCTCAGAAGCTGCCATTTGGGCCCAATTGGCGATGTACGATGAACCGACCCAAAATATGTCGGTTTGGTCTGACTTATGGGCCTTTCAATCTGTGTGCTCTCACTTGATTCGTCGGAGGTGTATTTCCTTGCAAGCTGGCGCATATTCTCCTTCACTTTAGTGTTCAATCCCTGCATCCATAGTATTCTCCAAAGACAAGTGAAACTACATTATTTGTAACTAATATGCTGTAAGAAAAGTTAATTCTGTTTTATTTATTAAAGTAATTGTTGGTCGGAATCGGTACTTATAATTAACGACCAAAAAAAATGATGTCATTAAATTAGACCGTTTGATCAACTTAAAATTCGAACGGATGAAAGTACATATATATTTTAACCCGGCATGAGTTGTGCATTTTGAGACGGATACAGAAGTGGTCGACCTTGGATGAATCAATTGAACTTGTTGGTGGGCAGCTACTCTTTCACCACATAAAACCTCGAATCTATCTGTGTGGTGCGCAGCTCATAGGTAGCATTCACGGACCGTATCAGACCCATCCATGCATCCACCTCATCAGCCGCTTTTGACATCTCTATGCCCAGAGCGAGTGGACACAAACATGGCAAATGTTGTTGAAAGTTAACTGTTTATATTTCATTCATGACTTTTAGTGTTTTTCCAATGATTGATATGTGCCAATAGCTATACCTGCAGCATACCTCAAAGATTGGAAAAGGTAAATGGACACAACAATTTAAAACTTTCAAACCAGGCAGCATCATTCTATTTGGCCGTGATCATCATCACCACACAATCCTATAAGCTCAGGCAAAACATAGGTTATAATTTGTACTAATGATCTCACTGTTCACTAGTACAAAACCTCTCGTAGGTATCGGCTCATAGGTGCCGGTTCATTTAAAACCGGTACCTATGGACCTTTTCCCACCTATGCACGTATAATCTTAGACATTGGTGCTGATAAATTGATGCCGACTGAAAAACCGGCACCTATGGCTATTCCTGCAGTAGTGGTTGTAGAAACCGCTAGAGATATATAGCAATTTTGAACCATACAAGTTCTCTATGGATGCTGCCTATTTCGTTTTGTTGCCTCACCTTTTCATCCACATGTAGGCTAGTCATGTGTCATGGCTTTACTAGAAAACTAAGTGTATGTATGTATGTATCTGTTCAAACAAATTAGGGCTTTTTATTGGTGCAATTAATGTGGCCATGGTGCTTATGGAGGAGAATAAGGACATTAATTCCTGCCTCCTGCTCCACCCATCTTAAAATATAAGTATTTTTAAGTTATATAACAATTACTAAGATTAACAAAAAATATTCTCTTTTAGTCATCATAATAGTCAAATATTTAATTTTAATTACTTAGGTTCCCACTCAAGCACCTAATTTGCAGAAAATGTATGGATTTCAATACACCAAAATCAGTGCCCCATAAATACTAATATCATGGTACAAATTTGAATCATACAAATACTTATATTTTTGAATGGAACGGAGAGGATAGATCTGTCCTAGATAGCTGTTATGCTCTCCCAAGGAAATGAGGACAAGAATATCTGCATCTAGCTTAGGAAACATACTTCCTTCATCCTAAAATATAATCCCAAAACATAAAAAATTTTAGAGTTAAAGCACATGTATTTATTAAATAGGTAGAATTAAATAGGGTAGGTTATACTCCCTCCATCTAGTTTGATCATCACCTCAAAAATTTTGGCAGTTTTACCAAAATGATCATCATCTAACAAAATGACTCTTTGTTTATTTGTGCAAAGAGTAAATGTGCGTAGAATACCCTACATGCATACAACTAACCACGATTAATTTTTATTGGTTCAACCAATGCAACATTTAAACTGTGAATTAATTTTTGTTGGACATGAAGCGATGAAGCACCCTAATCAATGAGGATTAATTTCAAAATGATAGATGTTTTGGTGTCATTGGTCTTGGTTCCTTTTACTTAGGGGATAATCAAACTAGGATGAAGGGAGTACTTGGTTAAGTAGAAAGTAGGGAGAGAAATTAAATAGGACATGACCATGATTGGTTTTGATAAGGAAATGAGTGAAAAAGTTGTTATATTTTAGGATAAATTTTAAACAATATAACTTGCTATATTTTGAAATAGACGGAGTAGTTTTAATGCTCTCTCTATCGAAGATAGGGGCCATGACAACGACAGAGGAGAACATGAATATTCTCACCTTATACGTATCCAAAAACATATGTTTTGAACGTGGTTTTCTTAAAGGAAAAGGATATTGTTGGCAATCTTTTTGGTAAGAAGATAATCATGATCGGGACACCTAAATTGATGATATAGAGTCACCGACCACCTCAATCTAGCAAAAGCTAAATTGAGATGGATTTTGTAAGCCTAAACCAGTTAGCGGAGTCAATTTAGAGATCAAAATCATCCTCTAGGCCAAATTAGATCAATATGAAGATAACCAACCATCTCGTGGGCGAATCGAAAGGTTTACGGGACAAACCTACAAAGGGCATTTACGACGGACGATTTACGACGCAAATCGACAAAGATGGACAAAACTATGGTAAAGTAGAAAACATGGCTAAAAGGTAAAGGTAAAAGAATGATTCGATAGATTGTAAGGATTGTGGTATGTGTGTTGAATCGAACCAGCCTTGGCCCTTGTAAAGGGGTTGGTCTTGCCTCCTATAGGACCTCCTCCACATCAAACTCAAGGTAGAGACCAACTAGAACTCAAAAAATACCTTCCCATGAATGGAAACCCGAGACCCGACGAAATTCGCTTCGGCCCCACACCACCGGTCAGACCAGCCTATAGGCCACGGTCAGACTGGCCCCATGAAGAAAACTCAATCCTTTCCAAAATTTGACAAAGTTTTCCTATTTCAAATCTAGGTGTCAAATTCGGGTGTTAACACATGCCCTCTGCCTTTTTGGTGCACTTGTGAGCCAAAAAGCATAGAACACATGGTCTTAGGATGATAATCTCTATCGGCCATACGGGATTCTAAGTGCCTAGTAAATCATTCTCTTTGTTCTGTCCTAACAAATCAACAATTTTCTAAGAACGATTCATACTACTCGGCATAGACATTCCCAACTAGATAATTATCCACCGAGCAATTTGCACTTAGACCCTAACGGTAAAATTGTCTTTTGATGTCAAGTCCCTAATCTTGAAACGATTTCACTCCAATCATAAACTTTGGCTATGCCTCTCTTTTCCTCTCTTTAGTCCCTTCCAAAGTCTTCAAACATTTATCAGTCACTTTATCATTATTAATATCTCATAATCATTGACCGATAAATCGTCTCATCCAAAATAGGAGAATCAACTGACTAAATAATTTATGCCCCAAGCCGATTAATAAATTCCACTATGCCTTATAACAACTTCATCCATAGAAATTTTAGATTGATCGGTATCTGAACGTATACCTTGAAAGTACTAACTCTATGATTTGGCAATGTAATTCTTTATTAAACAAAATGCATCTAAATGCTTACTGCCGAACTCTCCAATAAACCTTCTCTGATCAACCGTCCTGCTTAGATTTTTGAAATATTCAACTAGTGGAACCCTCCAATTGGTAATCATGAAGTTATAATACATCAACCGAATTTCATAGGATCAATTCGGCTATACAATCAAATTTAAACTCATGCCTCCCAGCTATGCACTTGGGGAGGCCATCCTCGGTCAGACCGGCATTAAAGCTGCGGTCAGACCGGTCTTGTGCTCGGTCAGACCAGTGAAGCAATTGCGGTCAGAACGGCATTAAGCGTCAGTTAGACCGTCCATGTGATTGCGGTTAGACCGACCTGATCTAAATTCTCACACAACTTCCAATCAAGCATCAGATTTATAAAACAAATTTGCTTTACCTATCTTGATAACCAGATGCTTGTTGTGTCAAATCATTAGACAAAATATCCTTCCTTCTAGACGTATGAAAAATTGTAATATCCAACTAGTATTTCTAGATGAATACTAACTCAAGTGCCTATTGAAACAACAATTATCAAGGCATCAAAAACTCCTAGCCACTTATGGTATGATCAATAATGAACCACCAAAGTCATATGTCACACGCATGGATTCCAATAAACTACAAATGTAAGTAATCGGCTCAAACATGGATGCAAAATTATTCTAATAGTACCAATGTTACAAGAACAACACCTCTAAATAATAATAAAACAAAACAAGCACATTGGTCATTCACACAAGCTGAATTACAAAGAAACAAAACTTTCATGGTGCAATGATTATGAAATCGATATCTTATATGGTGATCCATAAAAACATACATAATTTCACTTTTAATAAATATCAAAGACTTAGAATAAATTATATGCCAATTTGCCAATTCTATCACTCAGAGTTGGCCTCTGCAACATGTATATGTAATATCATCTTGATAAGCAAAAAACACATGTGGTAGATAGCAAGCAATGTTCTAACATGGCATAGGCATAATATAATAATGAACACAATAAAAACATAACTTGCCTTAGCATGCAACAAACGGCGGCTGAAAGATATGATGTTGTACCCCTCGTCGTTCATCTCTCTCGATCTTCTTAGAATCATGTTAATTGTCTTGCCACCTTAGCAAAATCGGTTTTCTTGATTGCACGATTTCGAAGGCAAGATAAACACCATATTAATGTCAATAGCATCCTATAGGGGAGACTTATCTCAAATGACCGATGCTTCATCTCTCATCAAATTTGATTCATCACCACTTTGAGAAATCATCGATCTCTCAACTTTTATCACTTTGGGTCTCCACACTTGCTTAGGTACTAATTGAGGCTCTACATTGTTGCAAATTCGGTTCTTCATGTCTTCGGCCTTTGTCTCCTTTTGATCCTCAGCACGAAGACGTTGAAGCCTCCTCTTTTGAGAGCGTGATAAGCTAGAAGGTAATCACTTTCGCTTTGGTTGTGTTCCAGGAGCCAAATGATAATTTTTGATAATTTTATTCGAAGTAGAAGCACTCATGCTACTCTCAAGTTTCCCAGACATCTCATTGTCTCTGGTGCCTCCCAGTCAGACCAGCCTCTGGACCTGGTCAAACCGACATGTTGGCTCAGGTTGTTCTCGACATAGCTGATCTGACCGGCCTCAAGGTCCAGTCAGATCGGCTGTAAGCCGTCGATCAGACCAGCCTGAAGGCTTAGTCAGACCGACCGTAGGCTAGCGGTTAGAACTGGCAGATGCCACGGTCAAACCATCGTTGTCGATGGTCATGACATTGGTTTTGGTCTTCTTTACTTTTAGCCCCTCTATCGCATCTCTAGTAGATATTTGGACATCTTGGGACCCCTCCTTGATAGCATCGACCTCTGGAGCTTTAGTATCTTTCCTCACCCATACCTTCTTCACCTTTTTCACCTTTGATCCACCAAACCGATTCTTTTGTGGGAAACGGTCTTGACTAAAGTTTGATGAATGACTTGTACTAACCTTGGGGATTTTTCCATCCATGATGAAATGGCATAGGTGGTTCAAGCATCCACGACATGTAACACATAAGAAGGATAACCGAATGGTGTCATTGGATATGAACACCATGGCATCACAATCGAAGATATGTATGGAGTTTGTATTGTTGGTGGCTCTGATTGCTTTTGTGCTTGACCAAATCTCTTCCTAGGAGGCGATCTTTGGCTTTTCGAATCACTAGGCCAATGATCAAATTGTTGACCAGCCAATTCCTGCTTGTATTTAGTCTTATTGAAACTAGATGACTCATCGTTATTAATCTTTGAATCTTCGGCCTTGTTATTACCAAACCTAATCATATCGGACCGAGGATCTCCAATAATAACACTCTTCCCTCTTATGGACTCGGCTTGGCTTGGCCGAATCAACACTCTGTTGTTATTAAAGTCTAAAGGAGCAATAGGGAGACGATTACTAATAATTCCGGTTTTAATTGTAGGTGTAACCAAAAAAGTTTTACAAGTGACTGATGAATTATCAACCAGTCTTTGATCTCTCAAGTTCAGATATCCAAAATAATCATGAAACACATGCTCCAATAGTGACCAAGTAGAAATTGAATTAGGAGCAAGTAAACTAAACCATGTAGATGCAAAACTTCATAAAGAAAGAGGAAATTACTTCAACTTCAGCAAATCATCACTACTGGCCTTCCCACATTGATCAATAAACTGGCCGATTTGGTCAATTGCAGTTATAGTATTCTCACCTATAAATTTTGTGAAGTTAGGCACATCAAATCCTTGCGAGTACGTGACCGAATCTATATGTTTAGGATAAGACCTTTCATCTGTATGCAATGTTACTTTAGACATTATCTCACTACTATCTTGCAAGACATTATTGTTAACGGCAAAATTTGGCAATTTCCTAGTCAAGACTGAGTCAATGGATGGAATTCACACCGTGATTTTAGAAGATTCGGTTGGCAAGCTTCCAAGTTAAGGAAGGTGTATCTTAGTATCTATTTATCTGTTTATAGAGTCCTGAGCCGATGGGATTGTGTTAGAATCAGACTCGGATAGTTTCTTTTATTTTGTTAGCCGATCGGAGTCGTGTTTGAGTTGGAGTCTGTAATAGTTTCCTTGTTTTAGAGATAAGAGTCCTATATTGATCCAATCGTACTAGAGTCAGAATTAGTTTAGCTTTTGGGTATAAATATGTACACCTAGGGTTGTTGAAAACAACAACAGTTCCATATACAAACTTTCGGTGCATCGCCACCCTTTTACTCTCGGTGAGTTCTTAGTTTCGAGTTCAGCTGCATTGATTTTGATCTCCGGCGAGAAAGTAAGTATCGTCATATTTCCTTGTATCATTGAAATTAGTACTTTCTCGATTAGGTTCAATATATTGATTCAGTATTTGCATGCATTGCTCATCCGATATATCAGTTCTTTCTTAGATTGGTTTTGTTGTCTTAAGCTAGATCTAAAATATCTACCACCTTGAATAATATCACTTCACTATCTTAAATTTAACCAGTTTATTATTAATCTACAACCGTCTTAGTTGAGTCCAATCTTTCGGGTTATAATTTATTGGATAAATTTACTTAAGTCAGTAGATGCTAATCATTGTTTTATCGGAGTTCCATCCGATGAGTTATCTATTTTATATAATATAATTTGATGTATCAGCTAAGTTTACAAGGTTGATATAATCGTCTAGATCCTGCAATTATTAGTTTCAACCCAGTACTGTCTCGGTTGAGTCTGATCTATCTAGACTAGGATAAATAATTATGGGTTGCTAGTAATTTATTCTTAGCTTGCCTTAATAAATATCAGCCAAAATGCTTTATATAGAGCTCTCGATAAGCCTTAATATCTGACATATCGGCTCATACTAAGAGATAACATATACCTGCTTCAAACCTTGATTTTATTACTTTTGATCTTATACTGTCTTGGTTGATTCTGATCTATCAAGATTGATTATAATAAGGTTAATGAGATTACCAGATATATTACGTCTTTGTTTCGGCCGATAATGTTTTACCTTTTTCATGTTTAAACTCTATTGGTTATAGCTGATCGATCCGAAATTCCATCAGCGTCGGCTTGAGCAAACCAAACTATATTGGCCCTTTGGTTGATTGGCCCATTGATCTAATATCCCTTGTTTATTCTTGTTATTTGTAGGATTAAACTAACTGGCATATCTTGAACCCGAATTTGATAGGACCTGCACTAGAGTAAGCAAATCTCTCAGGCCTTCATGTGTGCGATGAATTTTGCGTCAACAATTGTCAATCTCTTTTTTAACACTCACATGACTGATCTGTTGTTCGGTATTAGATTATAATAGTTTCTCACTTTCACTTGTAATACAATCCGAACCATCATTTAGTTCGGCTATGTTATCAATTGTATCATTGTCCAAACTAGTGACACAATTCGAACCATTACTTGGTTCAGCTATACCCGCATCATTGTCCAAACTAGTAACACAATCCGAACCAACACTGGGTTCCGCTATACCTGTTATTGCATCGTTGTCCAAACTAGCACTTGAACTATTGTCATCTACTCGGCTTTCTTGAGCTAGAGCTTCATGCAACATGTGATTAGCATTAAGAAATACCTGGCCATGCAATCTCTCTTTAATAGAAACAAGCAATCCATTATATGCAAGGTCGGCTAAATCTCTTTCAGTTATATTTAAATTTGAACATCAATTTCTAGCATCTCTAAACTTCTTAATATAATTGGTGACAGAGTCATTGTATTTTTGCTTAACCGATATTAAATCAGATAACCTAAGCTCAGTTTTACCAGTATAAAAATAATCATGAAATTTGTATTCTAGTTGAGACCAAGCATAGATAGAATTTGCAGGCAATGAAATAAACCAAGTATAAGTAGCTCCAAACAAAGATAAATGAAATAAACACAGTTGAAGAATATCGAAACTACTTGCTTCACCATATTGAGCTAAAAATTGGCCTATGTGTTCATATGTAACCATATTATCCTCACCGCTGAATTTTACGAATTCGAGCACCTTGAAATCACGAGGATATGGGATTGTATCAAATTATTCAGGATAAGACTTTTGACTAGCCTTATTCTTTGGATCAATTTTAAAATCTTGTCTAACTATGGCACGCATCCGTTCACGTGGATCTACAGAATCTTCAGGCCTTAATTGATCAAACTCTTGTTTTTGTAGCCTAAAGGTTTCGGGCATAACAGGGCTTTGAGAGTAGACCTCTTGCTAGCCGTAATGTGTGTCTTATGCCAATCCATCTACTCGATAGTTTTGGACTGGCTCATAGCAATTATTGGCATAAATAGCATGTGCATATGGAATAGCATGACTAACAACATTAACAAGTGGAAAATAGTGACTAAAGTCAGTACCATTAGTCAATAGCGCAAGAATCTGAAAGGTGTCCCAGGGCACCGGTCTGACCAGCTACAGCAGCCCAGTCCAGGGGCGAAGCTACAGGGGGGGCGGGGTGGGCCGGGCACCCCCCATTCGATTTGGGACCCCCCAGGCCATAGCCCATGTACGTATGTGTGCAGTCGTGATCAGCAGCCCATGAGCAAACTAGTAAGTATAGCTGTATAGGATTACCAATACCAGGTCCAGATCGATCGCTTCGGCTTCGCACCTTCGCCGCTTTGCATTCGCAGTTCGCACGCGCGGCAGTTTGACGGGATCGCCGCCGCTGCCGATCGGCACTGATCGCCGTCGCCGATCGCTGCCGAGCACGTCATCTTCAGGAGTTCAGGTAATCTGTAATCAGATCAATAGATAGTATGTCTGTATGTGTCTATGTGATTTCTAATCTACTCAGTACTCACTAATTACTCCGTATTCCCCAAGGAGGCAAAATACCTAAATCCCTAATTTGGTGATAATTAGTTGGTTAGTTCTAATTTTCCTTTTCTAGTACTGATTTAGACAATATAATCAGGTGCTCAGTACTCATTAGTCAATTACAATTTTGTGATTTCTTTTTCCTTAGCAAAGATGAAGAGAAAGATGATTGATTGTTTCTACAAGCCACTCGTTCCGAGGGATGACCCTGCCTCTGATGAAAATCCTCCTAACCCAACCATCATAGAAACGATTGATCAGGCTAATTTGCAACCTGAACATCAAACAATTGTAACTACAGCATTTGAGAGGGACCCAGGTAAACGTGTTCAAATCTCCGCACTTCCTCCTGATCAACAAGATGATGCCAGGAGATTTTATATATCAGAGGGCCCATATCAATTTATCTTGGATCAGTACCCATTGAATGATGCATCTCATGCTCGCCGATTCCAAAGCAATTGGTTTAAACAATTTAATTGGCTAGAGTATTCTCCCCTCACAGATCGTGCTTATTGTTTGCCATGTTTTCTCTTTTCAAAAAGACCAATTGGGAGATATGGATCAGATACATTTACTGTTAAGGGGTTTCAAAAATGGAAGAAAGTAAATGAAGGAAAATAATGTGCTTTTCTAAAACACATGGGAAATCCTGGATCTGCTCATAATTATTCAGTTGGCTGTTTTGATAATCTCAAAAGTAGTATGAAACACATTGACAAGGTGATAGTTAGACAAAAAGAAAAATTGGTTGAAGGAGCAAGACTAAGGCTTACAACTACCATTGAGTCCATTAGGTAATGACTTTCTTCTTCTTATTCTTCTTCTTCTTCCTGCATAGGCTATAATATCCTAATAATTTAATATCTAACATCTCTACTGTTGTATTTTTTATTTATTACAGGTGGTTAACATTTCAAGGATGTCCATTTAGAGGCCATGATGAATCTTTAAATTCGTTAAATCGAGGTAATTTTCTTGAAGTGGTCAAGCTGTTAGCTTCATTTAACAAGGAGGTGAAAGAAGTTGTTTTGGAAAATGCTCCAAAAAATGCGAAGTACACTTCATCTGATGTGCAAAAGGAAATTCTAAGCATAATTGCTAGAAAAGTGCAAAAATCAGTTAGAGAAGAAATTGGCAGTAGTAAGTTTTGTATCATGGTTGATGAAGCTCGAGATGAGTCTAAAAAGGAGCAAATGGCGATAGTTATTCGTTTTGACAACAAAGAAGGAAATATAAAGGAGCGTTTTCTGGATCTCATTCATGTTAGTGACACAGCTGTATTGACTCTTAAGAATGCAATTTGTGCTGTCTTGTCTGATAATAGCTTGAGTATACAAGACATCAGGGGTCAAGGTTACGACGGGACAAGTAACATGAGAGGGGAGTGGAACGGATTGAAGGCTTTAATTCTAAACGAGTGCCCGTATGCATATTACATTCATTGCATGGTTCATCAGCTCCAATTGGCTCTCGTCGCAGCATCAAGGGAAGTACAAGAGGTACATAATTTTTTTCAGCATGCAAATCTCATCATAAATGTTGTGAGTGTATCCCCTAAGCGGAATGATGAGTTACTAGCTACACAAGCTGAAGAAATAGCTCGTGAAATTGAATTAGGAGAGCTTGACACTGGAAGAGGGGCAAATCAGATGGGCTCTCTACAAAGGCTTGGGGACACAAGATGGAGTTCACACTACAAGTCAATTCAGAGTTTAAAGAAGATGTTTGGTGCCACGGTTTCGGTCCTACGCAGTGTTGCAAATGATCGTTTAGTTTCGAAGTATTCCCGTGGAGATGCTGCTGGTGCCCTACGAATCATTATCACATTTGATTTTGTATTTATTCTACTCATGATGGAAAAGATTATGAAGATCACCGATGTGCGATGTCAAACACTCCAAAAGAAGACAATAGATATTTTAAATGCAGTGGATTCTGTTTCTAACACCAAAGTGTTACTTGGTGACTTGCGAAATGACGGTTGGGAACCTCTTCTTGAGGAGGTCAAATCTTTTTGTGAGAAGCATGAGATTGATATTCCAGGTTTGAATAAGAAGTATGTTCTTTTCCCTAAACCTCTATTGACTATTTACTTTGTATTAATTAATCTAATACACCCTTGTGTTGCAAATTTGTAGGTTTGTTGATGTGACCAAATCTCGAAACAAGCATGACAACACCACAACTTTTCACCATTATAAAGTTGATGTGTTTAATGTTGCAATTGATCAATAACTGAATGAATTAGAAGACCGGTTTGGTTCTCAATCGACAGACCTTTTAGCATTGTGTGTCTCACTGGATCCAAGACTCGATTCATTTGACATGGAAAAGGTATGCACTCTAGTGGAAAAATACTATCTTGTTGATTTCTCAAATCAAGAAAGAATGCAATTAGAGTGCCAACTGCCACCCTTTCAACCTGATGTGTGTAACCATCCAGAATTAAAAATTTTATCATCTCTGGCTGATTTAACAAGTGGGCTAGTTAAGTTGGGTAAAGATTCCTCTTATCCAATGGTGGATAGGTTGTTGAGATTAGTCTTGACTCTCCCCGTGTCAACTGCAACCACTGAGAGAGCCTTTTCAGCCATGAAAATTGTGAAGACACATCTTCAAAATAAAATGGGAGATACCTATTTACGGGATTACTTGGTGGTTTACATTGAGAGAGATATAGCAACAATGATTAGTTCCGATGATATTATTAATGCCTTCGATCTAGTTTGTACCCGTAAAGCTAAGTTCAAGTTAATTGAGATGTAATTTTTATTTGTATGGCACAGATATAGCCTTGTTTCACTATATTGAATATTTGAACCTCTTTTATATGTGAAAACATATGCTGGTTTTGGCCATTTGGCCTTGTGGCTTCACTGGCTTGTCCCCCCAACCTGAAATCCTGGCTTCGCCCATGGATGCCACGTTGATACATAAATGTTCAACCATCCGTAGAGTGCATTTACTGTACACAGAAACATGGTTTAAAAGAAGTCTGCAGAGAGAAATATAGAAAAGGTTAAATAGAAATCCAAACATGACGGTTATTTTCAAATATAATATGCCTCATGCTCTTATCAGTGTGCGTGTGGTGTGCGAATCAGCATCCACCTCAACAAGATTAGTCATGGTATATCATTTTAGCTTTGATTCGCACGCACTATATAAATTCATATACTGGAAATAGCATTTTGCAAGTTTGTGCACTAGATTACACTCGCCTCTGAAGTTTATATATCACCGTTGCAATTTACTCTTCATTTTTTATGTTAGTAAAAATATTTGGAAATAAAGAGTTGGGAAAGGCGGGCTCCTGGAGATGCTCTGTATATATAATATATATATGTATATATCATCTGAATATTAGTCCAGATCACATTACCAGACTTAAATCATTTTGTTCATTCCACATAAACCAAAGATTTTGATAGTTACAAACAGGTCGTAGTGTAGTTTTAAACAGCAACACTGCAATCCAATGCTTAGCTACTTGCTCTTAGTGTTGCCAAAGCATTTCAAATACTTCAAATTTGACAGGACAATACATACCATGAACAAATAAGTAATTCTTTGTGCCTCTTCTCTTACATAAGTTGTCCATTGTTTGTGGTCTAATTTATTGGAACCAAAGGGACACATGAATTCTAGGGGAGTGGAGAGTTTCCAGACAGTTGGTTATTAAACTTGCAGCACTTTCCTAAAAAAAAACTTCACTACACGCGAGAGGTTTGAACACTATATAACCAAACCACAACATCACCGTCAGTACAAAAAATGTACAACGGAAAAGCTACTTCAATCACTTCAAACCACATGTGCACCATCCCATGTAGTTTGAATTAAAAAAAAAGTTTGTTCATTTACAAAGAAAACAAGCCAAAACATTTGTCTTAAATGATAAATGGAACTGACCGAAGGTGGTAATATAGAGGTGCCAAACCAACCCAAAAAACTTACTTCATTTTCCAGCACATATTTTCAATCTATAGCCCACTTATATCTTGAGGTTTCTGGACAAATGACATAATCTCCTATGCATATATGATCATTAATTTTTTTAATAATGTTTTTATGAAAACTATTAAACTTGGCAGGTTGCTATGAAAACAATTAATTTTCTAATGATGTTCTAATAATATTTTCTTTAAGATAAGTGTAAAGTTTGCTGTGTTTTGTCACTACTTAGGAAGTATGCAATAACTTTGCAAGTATGCATTCTAATCCAAGAACTTGGCAGGTATGTTCTGTTTTGGTTAACAATTGCTCATGATGTCAATATACTATCATGTTGACATTGCCTTGCAATATTTCATTTAACCTATTGTAATGTTGCTCATTTAATTTGCACCATCGTTTTAGATTTTTTCTTCACCTTCTGAAAACTCAACCAAAATATAAAATTACCTACATAGTAAAATGAAATTAACTTTGAATAACTATAACAAGAAAAAATAAGTATGATTACACAAAATCACACAAGTATATTAACAAAGTACTTAGAAATTGAATGTGTATAGAAAAATTGCTTGAAATAATTAAGTTGTTGTACAAGCACACTCCTAAATATATATTGACCGAAAATCGCATCTACCTTTTAAGTTATTGTTTTTGTACGCTCAATTTTAAGTTTATGTACTAGATTACACCCACTTACCAAATTGTTACATGGCATACTCATTTCTTAAGTTTTTTTAACTAAATTGTACCCACCTGCCAAATTGATATATACTGGATACAATTACTTTTAAGAAATTATCCACAAATATAAACATTTATGGAGTACTACTTTCCCATCCCAACCAACACCTATTTAATTTTCCCACCTACGTACTCCCATCTATCCCAATCAATCAAGCGAAATACCACAACCAAGGGACATCAAAGTGATTTTCTAATTTCTTCTGAAATTCTCGGCAATGCATATATTTATGGATGGAAATTGTTATGCAACTTCCAAAAACGTAAGCTTCCTCAGCAATTCCACTACTGATCAAACTGGGATGACGTGGGGCTCTCTGTCTCCTTTCCTATCTGTTCCTCCCTTCAATTGTCTTGGAATTCATTGCAGTGTGGTCCTGCTATGCTCTATATAAAGCCGTTCCATATGCTCCATACACACAGCACCTAAGCAAACAAACAACACATCCACATTCACTGATAGTCTGGTATACAAGCATATATGGCGTCTGAGACGGTGGCATCCAACTTCGAACCTTCACTGTGGAGCACGTTTTTTATTGACTATGTGCTGAAGCCACTGCAGGCAAATCTATATACTTAATCGCTAAGAGCATATATATAGAAATTTTACTCACAAATTATTTTTTTAATGTCTCACGTGCAGACATCGTATCTACTTATTGTAAAGTTCTAATAATCTGCTCTCTGAATTTTATTGATGTAATGCCTAAAATTAAAACTAAATGTTGACTTCTTATTAATTCTTTGTTTAGCATTTTCAAACAATAATGTAACATGTATAGAAAGTTCCAAGCTTGGTAACTACGTCGTCTTGTGTATCTAACTAGCTAATTTTATATTTAGTATATATGTGTAAATACAGCCAAATTGTTATTTGGTGTAACGAAGCAGAAATTGAAAAATATGATGCATGCATGATTAACGAAAGTCCAATGATTAGTTTCTGCAATTTTACGTCTTTTATAATCTAGCTAGGGTATGAATACCATAGTTTTATTATTTGCATAGCCTAAAGATTTGATGGACCTCCTACGAGATGAGATGACCACAGAAATTAATATTCCACATGTTCAGATTTGAATAAGCGCTTCCATTCAAGCAGAATTAATGTGTACGTATATATCTCATGTTTTCTTGCATATGGTATTAGTTCCTGTAAGATTATCTCTCTATTTTTTTCATAATTTCTTCATGTACTACTTTTGACAAATTAATTATTGCTATAACTGTTTCAGGATTCATTGTAAAGTTATTTCACAAAGCTTTGTATGGTTAATAATCTCTTTTTGATAACTATAATAAATCATACTCATGAACCAACCAAGCAGAGATAAGACGAATGGATGAGGAAGAGGGCTGACGAGCTCAAGGAGGAAGTCCGCATGCAGCTTGGGACTTGTAAAGACTTGGCGGGGAAGATGAACATAGTAGAGGCAATCCAACATCTTGGAATTGAGCACCTCTTCAAACAAGAGATAGACAACACACTAAGAGACATTCATATAAGTGAATTTACCAGCTCTAGCCTCCATGAGGTTGCTCTTTGGTTTCGCTTGCTTAGGGAGCATGGCCTATGGGTATCTCCAGGTACCTAACTTATATATGTAGACTAGAAGTGGTATTTATGCTAAAGTAGTCCATAGCCATATGGACTAACGATAAGAGAATAAGATAATGACTGACCATAAGTAAATAAGATAATGACTTAACTAATTGTTCATTGCTAACTTTTTAAGAATAAGATACATAATTCTTTCACCCCATGGGATCCACTTTATATTCTATCATGTCCATAAACATTGTGATGTCTAGCACAACCAAATACCACCTGCTATGGGCTCCCATCTATATGGATTACTTGATCATTTTAGGTTTTCCTTGTTCTAAGTATAATAAATCAAAAGGAAAATGCTAGCAAATTAAACATTCGCATGGGATTGATGCAGAGTAGTTAGCCACACAAAGTTTTTGGCCACACTATATATTTGCTACTACATTTGTTTTCATATTATAAAACATTTTGACTTTTTTCAAGTGAAACTTTCATAAGTTTGACCAAGTTTATAGATAAATGTAGCAACTCTTACAACACCAAATTAGTTTCATTAAATCAAACGTTGAATATATTTTGATAGTATGTTTGTTTGATGTTAAAAATATTTTTTGATGTTGAAAACATTCTTAGGTTAGAAAAAAGTCAAAGTGTCTTATAATATAAAACAGAGATAAGCTCTATAAAAGATATTTTAATTTTCATTGATATTTCAAGTGATTGGCATATTTTTCTATATTTTCCATAGTATATTTTTATTCATTTGCATCGCTCTATACAATTAAATTATATTTACTTTTGGGTTGGCTATATTTTTCTTCTTTCTGTCCAAAACAATCAGCACAACACAGAGACGCTAGTAGCTAGTTAAGAAATGTCTTGTTACCTTATGCGCTTGTACAACGCAGCTCATCTCCTAATTCATGGCGAGCCAGAACTCGAAGAAGCTATCTCTATCACAAGACATCATCTCGAATCAATGACTAGGGATTGTGACTTGAATCCGGTGTTAGCTGATCAGGTCAACCGTGCCCTGAATATTGCACTGCCAAGGACATGCAAGAGATTAGAGATCTTACTGTTTATTTCAGAATATGAACTAGAGGAAGGGTATAGTGAAGTTCTTCTGGAGCTTGCAAAGCTAGATTTTAACATTCTACAGAACGTGTACCTGAAGGAGCTCATATCTATCCCTGAGTATGATTCTCTCTCTTATGGTGGTGAAAACAACTAAGTAATACTAACTCTGTCCCAAAATATATATAGTAACTTTGAGCTATATGTATCTAAAACATAATTAGAAGTTATTATAGATTGGGACCGAGAGAGTAATTAATATTGATGCCCTCAGCAGTAGGCATATAATTAATTATACCCTAAACAAACTTGAAATGATTACTTTTCAGGTGGTGGAGAGATTTGTACATGTATGTCGGGTTATGTTTAGAAGTTATAAAAGCTCCTAAAATAGGAGAGGTGATGTATAAAAACATGTCATAATTTAAGATCTAGATCGATCCATTTGATGGATTAAAGTTTACAAACGGAGGAGTGAAAAGTGGCAAAACAAAATAAATTGAAGTATGACTTTTTTCTGTATTTACCGTTGTATTTTGTGAATTCCATTTGTACCAAACTGAATCGATTCTGAGCTGAAATGTTGACATGATTGTGTGATATCACCACCTCTATGTGAAGTAATTTTTACGGAACTTCTAGAATATCGGAAGTGTTTCCATGATTTTTCTGTTGAACTATAATGGATATATCTGACCAATTTTAATCCAAATTACAAGTTTCCCTTCTTTGCAGATGGGATGAGAGCGCTACCCCAGTCCTACCAGAATACATGAAGAAGTTCTACAGTGCACTGCTAAAAACCTTCAAGAATTTGAGATTCATGTGGAGATTGATGGCCAATACCGAATTGATCACACAAAAAAAGCGGTACGTTTAGTAACGTGCTCCCTCAGTGTTATATACTCTGTTTGTCACTCTTGTATATTGCACTTTTGTTTAACGCAGCCTTCAATTTCTTGGGTTTATGTTGGTTAAGTGGCTCAATTTATAGAGTAGTTTGTAGCACTAATTACATTTGGTTGGTCACAATGCAAGAACATAGGAACTAGTACAAACCCTGCATGTTGCAGCGATAACATAAAGATTGTAGACAATATTGTTATATATCGTTAGTTTAGTGGTTAATTTCCTTAACATGTATGCAATTCCAAAAGCTATCTGCTTATTATCTCCAAGAAGCAGAATGGTCATATCAGAATTACAACCCAAGCTTTAAAGAGCAAGTGGCTTTGTCCACCGTAACCTTGACCATGCCACTACTATGTGTGTCTACCACAGTTGGCCGAGGTGATGCCGTAACGAAGGAAGCATTTGAGTGGGCAGCAAACGATATTGGTGCCACAACAGCGTGTGCAAAGATAACACGTTTCATGAATGACATTGTGACATTTAAGGTACAAGTTAATTACTTGGATTGGTCCTTAATTAGTAAATGTAAAATTTTAACAACGTAATGCACATCACATTGTTTATTCGTAGAGTTCATAATTGTTTTCCAAGTCCATCATATACAGATACTTCTCCTTCCTTTAAAATTTCTTGTCATTCTAGTTTTGTCATAAATCAAATATTTTTATCTTTAACCATCAAGGTCATCAAATTTGTATAGTTTCACATAATAAAATTTATGTTTTTAGATTCACCATGAGAAATACATTCATAGTATATAACTCATATGTTGTTAAAGTATACAAATTTCTAGAAATTGATGGTTAAATATATAAATATTTGACATACGATAAAGTTATAATGGCAAAGAAATTGAAACGGAAGGACTATTAAGTTCATAACACAAATTGATAAGAAAGGTAGAGATCATCGACATTGTTAAATGGAACATATACCATACTGATTTATCACATTTACGTTACAAAACTATATGAGAAGTACATAATTATTAGTTTGGTCTACTTTGGATTATTGAATGCAAAAACATTTCCCTAAAATGCAAGAATTGAATCGATTTCTATAAAATTCATGCATTCAACATTAACGCGAGCACTACTTAGCTACTCTCTAAAACATACTAAAGCTAAATATTTCAAGACAATAGAATGTGTATTGTACTGTGAGAAAAGTAACCAACTTTTCTGTTCCAAACACGACAAGCAGCGCGGAAGAAAGAACAGGGGGATGTGACGAGCACCGTGGAGTTTAAAGGTGCCGGTTTTCTATTTTTTATCTCGCGGGAGGTGGAAAAAGGTCAATAGATGCCGGCTTTAAATAAATCGGCACCTATAAACCGATCCATATGAGGGTTTTTCTAGTAGTGGCTACATGAATGAGAACAAGGTCACAAGCGAAGGCGCCTTTGCCAGGATCGACTCAATGGTAGAAGATGAATGGAGGACGATCAATCAGGCTCTATGTGAACATCGTGATCTTCTCCCAGCAGTGCAACAAGTTGTGAACTTTTATGGGAAGAGAAAGGACGCGTACACATTCTCCACGCATCTTCAGGAGACAGTTGAGAGTCTCTTTGTTAGGCCAGTTCCGATCTAGACTACACTAATAAATTTTTAGCCAACTAATGTGGCAACAGATGTATGAATGCCTGGGAATTGGCACATGAGAAGCAGAACAACCCAGTAGTGTAATACAAGTTTCCTGTGTACACGAAATTTGGTTAAATTAATAAATACTCCTTCCATTTCATATTATAAGTCGTTCAACCTTTTTTTAGTCAAATTTTTTTAAGCTTGACCAAGTTGATAGAAAAATATAATAAAATTTTCAATACAAAATAATATATTATCAAAATATATTTATTGTTAAATTTAATGATACCAATTTGATGTTGTAGATGTTGTTAATTTTGTTTTTATAAATTTGATCAAACTAAAAAACTTCAACTTAAAAAAAATCAAACGAAGGGTGTATGTTGTTTGGTAATTGAATTGTTCGGAAGCAATGGCACCACATGAATCCCCTTAGGCATGTGGGGAATTTGTTTTGGTTATCTCTATAGATCGACCGGTCTTGCAGCGAATAAGAAGCAGTTAATGCAGAGTGGTTTTATTTAGTTGATTGATTGTGTTCCTGACCCGTTTTTTGGGCAAAAGCATCAACAACGCTATGTTTTATCTTCAATTTGTTACCAAGTTGTTAGCTATGAATATATATATATACTAGTTGGATGCCCATGCGTTGCAATGGGAAAAAAAATTAGGACAACTTTAAATCTTAGCGAGATGATATGAAATAATCAGATCATTGCAACAGAAAATATTATTTTAGCATAAACAATAATTACATCGGATCTAATGATCTTTACATATTTAGCAACAGTTACAGTGAAATATTGTGATACAAATGTAATAAAACAATACATAATAATTCCTAGGAGCATCAAGAGGAGTAAAGTTTGAAAATCTACTGAAATATCAAAAAGTATAAACATGAGCAGTAAAATACATGTATACCTATATAGAGAACAAAGTATGGCAATATATTCCTCATTTGAAGTCCACAAAAGCATGGGCAATGTACAATAATAGCTAGATGTCATGTAAACCGCTCCAGCGAGGCACACATGTGTCACCACGAAATAGTCCCATAATACAGTTACAACACCAATGCAACAGAGCATTGACCATAATACGGTTACAGTACCAATACAATAGACATTCAAAGTCTTACTACAAATTACATAGTGGACCATCATCTAGCAAGCATGCTAGTTAGAAGTATCCTGGGCACAAGATTTCCACCTACTTCTAGCAAGCATCATTGCTATAAATAGCTTACTGGGATTATATCCTAACCAAAAGCCAAAGGTCACATCTACTTCCACCGAACGGGATCTTATACTTCTAGCAAGCATATAGCTAGAAATAATCCTCAAAAGATATGGATGCACTTCCCACCTCCCTTCATGTATCATGGAGAAGACTTCCCAGTAAGCTCCATACTGAGGCTGCAAAACCATTCATAATAAACTATATAAGTGAAAATAGTTAATAAAATAAATATTTTGGTCAAAAATCTATTTACCTCTTCCTTAATTCACGTGCAACTGCAACATTAGGATCAAACTGCACCCTACTGAAGCATGTAGTGTGCAGGCTATGGTCTGAAATAAAAGGTACAACAATTATATTACATAATTTTGTTGATCATAAGATCGATGAACACAAAATTAACAAGGACACATCAGCTTACCTTCTTCACGCTTTGCTCTAAGCATTGTTGCTACAATGATAGGTTGCTCATTAGAGCATCTCGCCCATTTAGTTAAATGGTCGGTAAGCATTTTATCCTTAATGACTAACTTCACAGGTTTGAAGCTACATAAATATAAACGTGTCAAATGCAATAAGTGATAAAAATTATAAATACATGTTAACAGCCTGTTAAGTTCAATATATACATTACAAATAATTTGCAGGTACAAACAATTGATGATAGATTGAATGCAATAATGTTATGCATGAAATCGTTGGTCTCAGTCAAGCCAACGGCAAATCCATGACACAAAATGAGCTGGGGCGTATGATTGAAACAAATAAGGAATATATCAACAAAAGTATTTTTAAATATAACCCAAATACACATGATCGAAGATGCATTTCTTTCTCCATTTCAACTTGCTGCTGTATAAAATATCTAAAAAAATCTATAAATAAATAGGTATGGTCTACTCAGAGTGATATTATTAATAAAAAGCTATATGTTTGTATTTGCTAGTTTGGGCCTTGATTGCAAGAAGCAGGGAAGTAGTTTGCCTTGCCGCTAGCCAGTTTTTCACTAATTAGTGGTTAATTATATTTGTTAAGGCCTAATTAGGTGCAGGGATTGGAGGTGGGCCTGGCGCCCCAACCAGCCACTGAGTCAAGCATAGTTGACTTCTGTGAGAGGCTTGTAAGACCAGAACTAAAAGAAGTCTGACCCTACAATCTAATTAAATAAATCATCAAAGGAAAGAAAAAATTGTTATTGCCATACTGACAAGCAGATCAATAACTACATATCCTACCACTATACAAACAGACAGTATAATAATATAGATTTTCAGCCCTCTGATCACAAATTTCAGAGAATTTGAAAACAAAGCATGTGCATACCTGCCATCAATTATAAGAACATTCCTATATGGAATCCTCCTCCTGTAGCCTTCCACAAAGCCTATAGAGCTTACAAACACGACCATTCCAATAACATCTGCACATGTGAAAATTGTGTTAATAGAACTTCTATTTGTCACAAATTAATATTTGTTTGGGCGGTTAGTTGAACTACTTACCAACATAAATGTCATTATGGTAAGTAAACTCGAAAACTTGATCAAGTGGCATAAGCGGAGGGAGTAATGGCAATATCTTCTCGTGCATGTTTGCTATCTCAGTAACAGTAGTATCACGTGTGAAAACACACACAAAAGCATGGTCTGCAAGCCACTGATACAAAATCATCCTAGCTGGCTCTATGGACATCCTCGACACATAATATGCGGAACCCTCTCGAAGTAGGGGATCTAAACGATCCACTTGGTCATCATAAATGATAGCTGCCATCTTTGTGCCCTATTTATAATAGATAAAGTCAAATGCCATACAGAAATCATTGCACTGTAACATATCAAAGCTCAAAATACCTGCTCATCCAATAGAACCAAGTTGAGCCTCTTCTTGCTAGGAGCAAATCTCTCAACATGGTACTTATGGTATACTCGAACACCTAGACTCCAACTGCCTCTAGGATGTACGTCACTGAATGTTGGAACAGGTAGTGCTTCTACTCTTTTACGCTTCAACGACCCCATCCTAAATGCCAAAAAATACATGTTCTTAAAACCAACATAGGTGTGTTGCTACATCAAATGATAAGGATTATACACACTCATATAACCTAACCATTTGTAGGAAGGATTTGGCAACTTATAGGATCAAGCAGAATACCATTGATTAAATAATGTACACTAATGTCGGCATGGGACATCGCTGCCCAAGTGGAAAATTCATTAAGCTAGCTAGCGATGCATGGGACAGTACTATGCGTGTCGACAGCTAGCTATATATATAAAAATACATGCTTGAACATAGACAATTATTGACGAAACAAATTAAAATCAGTTTTTTCGAAAGACCACATAAGGAAGCAAATAGATCATGCACACATATATATAATTTGGTGAAACTATCACGATACAAAGGATGCCATGCTTGCTGATACTGATCAGTCGATCTCGATCTACATATGCATGTATATATAACTACAATCTGCAAAGCACCTAAACTGCTTACTACAACTACAACAGCTGAACATGGAAAATGGATTTTTGAGTTGTACCTTGAATGAGCTATAGAACAAGATGACAGTGAGCCTTAGGAGGCAACTTGTTCTGCATTGTGCCAATCAGACAATATATATAGTTGTATATCCGAAAATATTTGAACTCCACCCGCCATGAATCCAAGCCCGCCATCCTCTTCTCCCAAATTCTAACCAAACCATATGTCGATTTTGTATATTCCCCATGAATGGAGAGGTGTACTGCCATGACTCGTGCTCCTGTCATACCAGCTAGCCCTACTCCATATATCTATCAAGTGCTGAGAGAGGGAGAGACATGCCGTGTACACCACGCTCCTACAATCACAGTGCAATGACATGCCTTACACAATGCAATGTGCACTGGTGAAAGGGAAAGTTGGATGAGACTGATCTTACCTTACATTCAAGAACTGTGCAGCAAGTACCAATGTGACTTGTGAGGCACTTCACAGTGCGATGACATGCCGTATGGATTCGATGGGGCACGACTACGACGCGACCCCTACAACCCAGTGGAATGTGATGGACGATTTCGATGAGTAGTCAGCCACCGTTGGTGGAGCTCCAGACCTTCTGCCGATAGCTGCCCACCGCTGCAGCTCCAAGCCCTCGCCGCCCTTGTTCCGCCACTGCTCCACCCCACTGCCAGCCGCCGGCAGCAAGGGCTACGATGGGCGGCAGAACAGGATGAGGGGGGAGGGAACGGCGTCGGCCGGGGAGGAGAAGGATGGCGCCGGCCGGGGGGGAGGAGGACTGCGCCGGCCGGGGAAGAAGGTGGATGGCGCCGGCCGGGTGAGGAGGAGGACAGCGCCGGCCGGGGGAGGAGGGGAGGAGGAGGAGACCGGCGCTGGCAGGGGGAAGAGGAGGAGGATGGTGCCGGCCGGGGGGGGAGGAGGATGGCGCCGGCCAAGGGAGGAGGAGGAGGATGACGTCGATGCGGTGGTAGTTTGGTTGGTTTGGAAAAGGATATGTTTCTAGAATAATGACCAAAATGCCCCTCCGAGCTGTGGTAAATGAGTAGACAGCATAGCTATGTGTCCAAATAGTAAGGGTAATTTGGTAATTTCGCGTAGCACTCAATCCACCCCTCAATCCAGCAGGATTGCATATCCAATTCCCAGCCACACCCAAACAGTGGAAACTAAAAAATGGAAATACCCTGTAACGATAATAATTATTTTTTATAAAAACCTACAATAAAATTCTATTGGTAACTCCGTAATGAAGTACGGGTATTTTGCTAGTTTTTTTATAAACTTTGGGTTAATATAAATATGTGGTAATTTTGATGACAAATATGAATTTCGTAATGGAGTGTTTTCACCGTATTTGTACGTATGCAATTCAGTTCAATTATGGGCTCTAAAATTTCTTTTCTAAGGCTGGAATATATTATATTTGTAATTTTGAATATTAATTAATCTCGTAATGGGTACTATATGGACTCTTCTTTCATTAATACTTATTTTTAATGCAGAATTTCATTCATTTGTAATTGGATTTTTATATCAAATCTTTTTTTCTAATTTTGAAAATTTAATTTATTTTTTGTTTTAAATTTTAATTAATCTTACACTGGGTTATATTTAAACTTTTTTTAAAATATTTTTTTAATTTTTAATTCTGAATTTCAATTAATTTCTATATTGTATTTCTAGCCTCTATATCGAGCGTGGTGGCTTCTTTTTTAGTTGCCTTAATAATATATATATAATATGATAAATAGATTGTTCATCCCTATAAACGACTGTGAATAATTTATATCAATTGTTCATCAATATGTGCAACTATGTGGCTCACCGTAAATTTGCAAACGTATACCAAATAGAAAATTCCTTGACAGCCTTGTTTGGCGCTTAAAATTTTTGAACTTAGGTGCCACCTACTGAATAGATTATTTGCTGTCGATACTGGAGTTGATCGGTCCTGCTCTTGTTCAATGTGGTCCAATAATGGTTGCAATCAGTGGTTACGACAGTTATTCACGGCAATCAACCTGGTTGAGTGTGGTTACTCAGCCGTTATACTGGTTTTTTCACACACTTTCTGTTTGCCTCGTGTACCCGTCTCATCGGGCACGTCCTTTAAATTGAGGGGAGAGGTGGGGGGGTCTAGGCACGGTTTCCTTGTCCTGCTTTTGTGGAGCACGCGGGCAAGAGAGTGGAGAGGGTGAGTGGAGGTGCTGTAGCTTGGGTGAGGGGAAAAATGGAGAGGAGGGCCGACATTGGTGGTTGCGGCAATGGCGGCGAGCGAGGTGCTCGCCGTCGAGAGGCCGAAGGCTATGTGGGACAAGGGGCTGCTGGCGGGGGCCTACTTCGCCGGTGGTTGGGAACGGAGGTGCCAGAGATCGAGGTGCAGCAGCGAGCTATTCCATCGGCGCAGGCGACGGGTGGCGCTGCCGTTGGCGGGGGCGCTGGGGCGGTTGTGCCTAAGCGTTCCCGTCGAGGGGAAACCTTCCTGGTAGGGTTGGCCACTGTTTTGCGCTGGGTGTGGTCTAGTCTGCAGTTTGTCGGGGCAACCATCTTCACTGTCTTAGCTTGGATGGTTCACCCTGTGGTCCTGCTCTGGGAATGGTGGCAAGATCTAATCAAGGATGACCACTTTGATCACTTATGTGTGGCGGTTTGTCTCCTCATTGTGTTGGCACCGATCGTTTTTATTTCTACTCTGAAAGCACTGCTAGAGTAGATAATTGATGAAATGGTTGCCAAGTCTTGGCGTGTATCCCATATGTATCAACTTACATGATCTCTATTTTAATCTTTCTGCCTCTGTGTCGTAAGTATGGTTGCCTCTGATTGATACTTGTGCCTGACTTGTGTTGTCTGTGAATGTAGGATTTCTGGTTTTTCTCAACATGCTTAGGCCCTTTTATGTTTGGGCATCCTCTTTATTCAGCAGGATAATCCATTCTTAATCAATAAATGGCTTCCTGTTAGAAGGGCACTTCAGCCTAAGGGGGGTTACGGACAGTCATTTCTGAACCACTAAGTCATTAGGGCAAGAGATTGCATTACTGCATATTCAATTTTCTTTTACAACAAGGTACCAGGTAATACATCTCTGGAAAGGGGAAGGGAACTACTATTACTGGATTGGGTAGTGCCTAACAGGGCCTATGCACATCCCTTCTCATGGTGATGGTGGGGGCGAGAGGGGATCAACTTCCAACGGGGGCTTCCGACGGAGCCTAGCCATCTTCCCGCTCTGGATCCTGCGGGCTATCGTGGACGCCTGTAAGAGCTGTAAGGTTGTGTGCTCTAGAGCTAGGCGCCGATAGCGGGATTCCAGATCAACGTATCGATCCTGAAGTTCATCAAGTTCTTCAAGAACTTGCTCGTAGGAATTCTCGGTGGTGTTGGCTAGCTCGGAGAGAAGGGTGCACCTGCTCCCTTGGGGCTCTCTAGTCGGGCGGAGGCGGCACCGGTTGTCGTCTCCTTCGCGGTACGGGTGCATGCCAAAGTTGTTGGCTATACCCAAGGGAATGCTAATCCCGCAAAGCTGCAGAAGGACTTCACGAAACGCGTCCTGAACGGCAGCCGCAAGGGTGATCCGGGGATGGCGAGTCTGAAAAGCGACCACTTCTTCTCCATCTCCCTGGAAGCGGAGGAAGATTTCCACCTTCCAGCTCTCCAGGGAACCCCGGGTGATCCGTTCACTGCAGTAGACTGGTTCCTCGAAGTACCCTAGTTGCTGGAGTAGGTAGTTCAGCTGTTGGGCATACCCGTTAGGATTTTCCATGGGCCAAGGGTTTTCTAACTGGCTTAGTTCAAGAGGGGGTGTGCCTTTTTCGGAGTTGCCTTGGGTTTCTTTTATAGGCACCATTTTGTCGGTGGTTCCTGTATCCCATCAGCTAGGTTTCCATTAACACTGCCTAGGAAGGGGCAAGTCCGAATTTCCTGGGATTCTGGATCTGTGGGGTTCGGTTCGGATCATCCTACGGTCGGTGCGTATCTTTGGTGTCGTACCATCCTTCTTCTGGTGTTTCCAAGGTGGCTTTGGATAGCACGGGTGTACTGGTCATGCTAGTTTAAGCAGATCGGGTGGGGGTAATTTGAGAGGGTTCCCAGTTGTTTTTCTGACTGGCCGTCTCATGGGCGGCTTTATATCCATTTAATATTTCTATTTTAGTACCTATGGTTTTTCATCTAAGTCCTGTCTTAGACTGAATAAGTTCTTCTTAATTTGTGGCGCCTGCTGTTCCACTTACTTCGTGGGCCCTGATTGTCAGTGGTAGAGGTGGTGGTCCTAGCGGAACGGACACCACGCTTGTAAACGTATAAAGGAGTATAGGCACCATTTGTCGGTGGTTCCTCAATCCCAGCAGTTGGGTTTTCCATTAACACTGCCTGTGAAGGGGCGAGTCTGGATTTCCCGGGATTCTGGATCTGTGGGGTTCGGTTCAGATCGTCCTACGGTCGGTGCGTACCTTTGGTGTCGTACCATCCTTCTTCTGGTGTTTCCAAGGTGGCTTTGGATAGCACGGGTGTACTGGTCATGCTAGTTTAAGCAGATCGGGTGGGGGTAATTTGAGATGGTTCCCAGTTGTTTTTCTGACTGACCGTCTCATGGGCAGCTTTATATTATATCCATTTAATATTTCTATTTTAGTACCTATGGTTTTTCACTTAAGTCCTGTCTTAGACTAAATAAGTTCTTATTAGTTTGTGGCGCCTGCTTTTCCACTTGCTGGAGTAGGTACTTCAACTGTTGGGCATACCCGTTAGGGTTTTCCATGGGCTAAGATTTTTTTGACTGGCTTAGTTCAAGAGGGGGGTTTGCCCTTTTCAAAGTTGCCTTGGGTTCCTTTTATAGGCACAATTTTGTCGGTGGTTTCTGTATCCCATCAGCTGGGTTCCCATTAGCATTGCTTGGGAAGGGGTGAGTCCGGATTTTCTGGGATTTTGGATCTGCGGGATTCATTTCGAATCGTCCTGTGGTTGGTGCGTGTCTTCAATGTCATACCATCCCTCTCTATGGTGTTTCCAAGGTGGTTTTGGATAGAACGGGTGGACTGGTCATGCTAGTTTAAGCAGATCAGGTGGGGAGGGTAATTCGAGATGGTTCCCAGTTGTCTTTCTCACTGGCCATATCATGGGCTGCTCAACCGGTTAGACATAAATTGTGAACCACTTCACAAATGAGACCATCGCATGACACAAACATTTCCATAGTGTTATGAATTCAACTGATATTTCCAGAATAATACAAATTATGTGGTTATGTTACAGGAAATCATAAGTGCGTAGAAAGCTAAGTGCTAATATATATCTTACATCTAAAATTAGGTAAAAACAAACATCAGCACATAAATATAGTGCTGGTACGGCAAAAGCTAGCTACTTGCATGCTAGCTCAGAGATTGATGTTCAAAGCAACATACTACAGTGGTGCTAGCTCCGAAATCAGTACCTCTATGACGTGAGAACCTCTCTATATACAATGTTCCTTGTATACGTCCCACGAGACATGGAACGATGGCTCTTGTTCTTGCTTGGTACCGCAAGGATCTTAATGTTCATTCTTGCTGTTGCTCTAGACAATGCAACATACAACTGACCATGAGAGAACACCGGGTCAGGGAGGTACACGCCAACATTTGGAATGGTCTGGCCTTGCGCCTTGTTAATGGTCATGGCAAAGCTAAGTCTGACCGGGAATTGCTTTCTCTTAAAACGAAATGGGAACATCTCATCGTCGGAGGGGCATAGGGGTATCCTAGGAAGGAACACCCTCTTCCCAGCATGTTGACCAAGCACTATCTCGGCGTCGATAGTGTTTCTCTGGAATCCTCGAACCACCAACCTCGTCCCGTTACAGAGTCCGTTGGCAGGATCAATATTCCTCAGAAGTATAATGGGGCAATTGATTTTAAGCTTTAGTATGTGCGGAGGCAATCCATTAGGGGTTAATGAATTTAAGAATTCAGGAGGATAGTAGTTGTGAGGATCATCCTCGGCACGATCGAAGCTGTGGTATAACATCTCCTCCCCTCGAAAACGATCGATCATCTTCATGTTTATCTGATCAACATACTCGTTCCGTGTTGACAAGATGGCTCGAGATGTGATGTAGTTTGGGTCGGCTAGATTAGCATCAAGCATCGGAAACACATTATCTATTAAATTGTTGAGGTCGTCATCATTCCCGGTGCATGGCACACATATCTCATCTGGAAGCCGTATGTAGCCATCATCACATGCCTCCTCTATGCCGTTGCCAACGCGAAGAAGAAATTCGGCAAACCATCGGTCATTTTGCGCTCTCATATTTGTAACCAACCTTAATTGGCGCATACAATCCCAAAGGTAGGACTTACGTAGTGTTGCATCGGTTATCTGAGGTCTCGTTCCCTTCCGAACAACAGGGAGTACCTGCCTAAAGTCTTCGCCGAACACAACTGTCTTCCCCCCAAATGGCACATCAGGATGGTCCATGATGTCGCGCATGCTTCTATCTAGGGCCTCAACTGCTTGTCGTTTTGTCATAGAAGCTTCGTCCCATATAATTAGGGAAGCTCTCTGGAGAAGTTTAGCTGTCCCACTCTGCTTTGTCAAACTGCATACCCCTCCATCATCAATATTCAGTGGGATCTTGAATCTTGAGTGGGCAGTCCTACCGCCAGGCATGATGGAAGCAGCTACACCAGACGTCGCAGTTGCAACGGCTATCTTTCCCTGACCACGAATAGTAGCAAGTAGAGCCTTGTATAAAAAAGTCTTTCCAGTACCTCCAGGGCCATCTACGAAGAAGAGGCCTCCTTGTCCGCCCTCAATAGCGGATAATATCTCATCATAAGCACATATTTGCTCAGGGTTGAGTGAGCTTGACAAATCCATGTGCTCATGATCCACCTCGATTGTAGACTCCTCAAAGATCTCTCTAGGCTCGCTGCATGCAGTGTCGTACGACTCATCAATTTCGGGTAGAGGAAACGACGTTATTTCTTTTCCCATCGACTGGAGCATATTTCTAATGTCCAAAAGCACCATCTGCTCAATTGTACATGGGCACGTGTGGGAACGACGATAGTCATCCGACATTCCCTCCAAGTGCTTGTTCCATAGACCAAGTACGTCGCTTGGCTCACAAAAGACCAATATCGTGGCAAAGAGCCTCCGTAGCGATGATGGCATTTGGAACACCTCAGCCTCAGTAAGGCACTCATCTAAAGTGTTGTCTGCCTCGATAAGACCCCTTTTTTCTGCAGCTTCACGAAAGGACGAGCAGACTTCACCGTCCACTGTCCTAAGGTGTTCAAAGGAGGTGGTGCCGGTCACATGGGTTAGCAACACCCTAAGGTAGTATCGCTCCCCCTCTGCAGGATGAGCTGTCACGATTCTCCCAATTTGAGTGACTCGTTTCCTCTGTTGCCATACTTTTGGGCCAGCCTGCCAAGTAAATGCCTCTGGTAAATCCTTGTAGAGGATTCCTCGGGCATCTTCGTTAACTTTATTTGCCTCAAAATACTCAGTTAGCATACTCTTCTCGACTCCATTTCACTCTACGACATCATGGAGATCTTGTCCCGCATGAAATGAGACCATGTGCATGTTTGGAAGATGCAGTTGTAGCTGTTTCACAGGCGGATGTACCTTACTAAGGTCAAAGCTATATATACGCCATAGTGCTTCTGGTGGGGTGACCCACCTTGCATCTCTATATTGTTGAATCTCATCAATGTTGCCATTGCTATCGGCCTCGCCTAGGCCGACAGATGCTCGATCATGCCCCTTGTAAATGTACTTGAATAGGTATTTCACAGCCTTGATGCTAGAGCAAACCTCCACATTGATGTGGCAATTGTACATACTTAGGAGGTAAGGATTGTAGGGCACTACCCATCTGTTGTCCAGCATCTGCTTTCGAACCTTAGCACATCGCTTGTTATCGCGTCTCCTGTACACAGGGTAGGAGTCCTTGCCATTTATGGTAACCACGTTGAAAGCTCGAGGATAGCGGTTTTTGCATGAACCGTCTTGCATGCACACATTTTTACGATTCAGAGTCCCACATGGGCCATGCATCATATGCTTGACAACCATCTCGTACAACTCCGGATACTTATGCTTGTTTGGAAGTTCAGCGGAAATGATACAATCATATTGCTCGGGAGAAGTGAGCTTGTATTTTTCGTCCATGATCAAAAGGAAATGTGCATGTGGAAGACCCCTCTTTTGGAACTCAACCACATACGCATAAGCAATCACTTTGCCAAGGATATGCTTCTCAAGTAATTGTTTCTTGAGGTCCTCTAGTTTCGCTCGAAACACGCGCACTATGAGATCAGGCCTATCTTGGGGTGTCTGCCCAGGCTCAAGGTTACCTATTATCTCTTCCCAGTTAGGGTTGCATGTCATTGTCAAAAAAATGTCCGGCTTCCTGTATTTTTGCACTAATGCCATAGCGTCCATATACCGACGCTTCATGTCTCGATTACCCCCAATGAATGATGCAGGGAGCACAGTACGTTTGCCTACCTGGCTCGCACGGCTCTCTCCAGCATGAATGCTATCAACCACACCTTTGTATAGGTCAGCCCTTATCTCTACCTGGTGACGCCTTATGTAGTCTAGTCGAGTGCTTTCTACTTTGATGTACATATCAACTGCAAATTGCTGGAACAAGCGCTTCCCATACAATAGTGGGTTGAATATACCACGACGCATTTGGAACTTGTAGCAATAGTAATCCCTAACGGAGACACATAGTCTGCTATTTGAATCTACACAAAGAATGAGAGCAAAAACATTGTAAGAGCTAAGGGAAGTAAACCATCAGATAAAAGGGGATTAGCCAGCAATACATGGATGAAAATGATAACCTGAGTCAGCATGATTATTTCCACGAGATGCGATTACATCCTCTATGGACACACCTACTTTTGGGATTTCTGGGTGCCATCCGAGCTCTGCTTTCGGAAAGAAGAGAGGGTACGACAGTGGGTCGTAGCAACCGTAATATGACTGGATGCTGTACTTGGTATTGTTGTTCCCATATAGCACAACGCTACATTCGAAATGTGTACGCAATTCATTCCCCTCTACCCACACGGCAGCCACTTCCGAAGTCACCGGCACATTATACCGCCTCTGATCCAAATGGTTATCAAGATTTAGTGTGACACGATATTCATCAAGGTCATCAGCTTGCGCTAGACATCTGAAGGTTTGGGAGTAGGGGTTGCCACGAAGGATTTCAATAAGTCTTCTAACAACCTCTTGGTCAAGGCTAGGGGAGCGACGAAACCGATGATTTAGACTTGGATCGTCATCATAGAAGTATAGCTCAAGATGCTCTGGGGCATTATCTCGCTGCCCAAAAGAGTGTATGTTGTGGTATATCTGGCCGTGGGCTCGAAATGTGTAGACGCCTGACCTCATATTGGTGTAGCGCTCATCAAGGCTCACACCAAGGGTGGTGAAAGAAAAATGTCCATTGAAGAATCTTATGTTGTCTCGAAAATGTGTCGCATCAGAATCCATGCTTGATCAGAGCCTCATTAGTTCAGGGGGTGTTTCCAAATTAGACAGTTTGATCTTTCCGCCCCGGCAACAAAACCCGTTTGTCTCATACTGGAACTTCTTAGCACCACAATGCTTGCAACTTGCTGTGGGCTTCAGGACATGTGTGTTACGAGGTATGTTACTGTACACATGGTCGTAGGGATCATGTTCAACTGAGTCCTGTTCTATTTCATTTAAGTCTATGTCCTCCTCATCTTCTCCATCTGTATGGATTTGTTTTAAGGAGTCACACTATGCACTACAAGATATGGAAAGAAGAGAACTAAGCCAAAAATACCTCCACCAGCAAACATGTAGTACTCGTCATCGTCATCGTCATCAAAGTCCATATCTGGATGGATTTAGTTTTGAGTCACACTATGCTCTACATGATATAGAAAAGAAGGAGAGTTCTACCAAAAATACCTTCACCAGCAAACATGTGGCACTCTTCATCTATGTCATCTTCATTGGTAGTTTCCATTGTAACTGCCACTTGTGAGAGTAAGGTACATGTACATCTATTTTATATTTTTATAAAAGTAATAAGAAAGCGAATATTACCATCATCCATAACAAATGATTGTGGTGTGGACTCTGCACCATTAAGGTTGTGTGAAGATGATGGATTTACCGCTGATGAAGCACCAAAATTCGGGCATTCCATCGCGATGGATTCAAGACATGGTGTATCCCGTCTAGCTGCATCGCTTGTATTTCGTCGATCTAGCAATGCTTGCCTCTCATTAGGCGGTAAACTTTGCCTAGCTGATCTTCTACGGGCATTCAACTCTTGCCTCTCATCAGGTGTCAAACGTTGCCTACGAGCTTTTCGGCAGGCACTTTCTTTTTGCCTCTCACTTGGTGTTGCATTTTGTCGCTTTGCTCTTTGACGATCTAGCTTTGCTTGCCTTTGTTCCGGTGTAAGGCTAGCATAGCGAGCCGTGTGACGAGAATGTTCTCGTGCTAAAATAGATTCATTGAATAATTTTATTTGTGTGCTGTGTCATGTAAAAAAGAATGCTTATAGTTTTAAGTCGATACCATTTGCGCTTTCTCCCTGTTCCAAAACTTGAACCAATGTAAAGATACTTATTTTTGTTTTGTTGGATTTATTCTCCACTGCCAAAACAATTCGTTACCACCACCATGAGCGTGGGGATGTATTCAATACTCATACAAAATGTATTGTTATAAATATTTAATACTCATCCAAATGTACTGTTATAAATAATTTGGAGGGCGCAAAGCACCTTGTTTTCCTTTACAAGAGTGTTTGGTAGGAGGACGTGTCATTACTGAAATATGAAAGCAATATATTAGCATATAAGAAAGAAGTACCCTGGCCTGCAGTATTACATTAGCCACAAGTTGCAGCTAACAATTCTTATTTTATTTGTCGAACTCCAACATTCTTTCAGTCCACACCCAACAATTATATTCTATCGTGTAGTCAATAGTAAAAGTTAACTCTTGTTAACTGACTGTATCCATAAAAATGGGAAGAACAAAAAGCATTTAAATCATTTTGTTTTTCCTAAAAAGAAATTTTCATTTGATCCAACAGATGACAGATCAAATGATAGTAAAGGCTAGCTTGTCTGATTCAGCTCTCTGGTCAAAGGATACAAACATATGCATGACCACGTCTATCTGGTGGTCAAAGGATAAAAGCAAATGTGTACTATGCATGACCACATATGTAGCTGGCTGCACATGTTTCTCTGATCATTGTGGGTCATGGAGTTAGCTTGTGATATACTCATATATGCCCCCCCAAAAAATTAATCAGTTAGTGCATAACACACGTATGAGCAAAGCAGTTGTACCATAAATCCATCACTACCTTAAATTTAAATTCGTAACTTTTGGAGATAGTTAAATTACACTTCATAATTCTTGGATAATTTTGACATCTTCAAAATCCACGTCAGAGTTTTAGATAAACCAAGCAAAAGAATCCTATGGGACCTCTATTTTTTGACGCATAAAAAACGTTTTTTTAATATAAATTATATAATAGTTACATGTAATTATAATGTAAATTTCAATATTTACATCATAGATTTTTTAGTACGCACTATATAAACGAATTACGATAAAAACTACTGATTACCTACGTGAAAGAGAAGGTAGAGAGATAAAACATACTTATTATACATATATATATATATATATATATGAAAATATAAAAAAAGTAATCACATAATCACTTGGAGAAAAAAAACTGACCGAAATCAAACTAAAAGATATCGTGTCAAATTTTTAACAACAAAACTATAACTCTATGGCTACTATTTTAATTTGTGTAAAAAGAGACCTAATCTTTCATGATACTTTCTCCGTCTCAAATTATAAGGCATCTTTTTTATTAAAAAAATCAAACTCGATAACTTTTTATTAATGAGCATACTAAGTATTATGTTTGTTGTATCATTAGATTTATATTTTGAAGTATTTTTTTGTGATGTTAATTTTATATTTATTAGAGACATAACATGAAATAAATTAATAGTTTAAAGTATGTATGTGGCCATATAAAAAAATATACGGAGGAGATACTACTTTTTTTTAGATAAATCATGCAGGTAAGATTGTTTTTGACCGGTAGAAGTAGAGTAGAATAGGAGGACACTGTTGTAGTAAAATTGTTCTTGACCATTAGTAGGTGTGTAGGACCCTTTGCTGTCAACGCCTATTTATTGCAGCCTCTTCTTCCTCCTTTCCTTCGTTCATCTTCTATCTATTGTTCATCTGCGAGAGGAGTCGTCAGCAATGGCGGAGGGGAAGCAGTCGCAGCTGAGGTCGTTCGTGGAGGTGGCACCGGGGTCACCGGTGATTACTTAGTGGTCTCTCTCTCTTTCGCGCGCGCGCAGCTTTGGCGAAGGGGGCTTCCAAGGAGGGGCGTAGGGAGCGGATCCCACCGGCAACGGAGAAGCTCACCGACGACCTCCTCGTCGAGATCCTCTCGCGCGTGCCCTACAGGTCGCTCTGCCGATCCAAGTGCATCTGCAGGCAGTGGCGCCGCGTCATCTCCCGCCCCGACCACCGCCGCCTCCTGCAGCGGTATCACCTCAGCAACGCCATCACCGGCTTCTTCTACTCCAACACCTTCACCAACGTCACAGGGGAAGGCCGCCCTTTTGTTGACCACTTGGTCCCCTTCCTGCCCAAGTGCGAGTACCTCAACGTCGTTGACAGCTGCAATGGACTCCTCCTCTGCCGCTGCTGGAGGCTCACAGATCGGCGAAGATTTGATTACCTAGTGGTCTTCCCCATCTAGAACCTCCCCTTCGGGGTCTTCCGCCGTCGGGGGGCAACGGAGGAGCCGCAGCCGCCGCCGCGCCCGGCCGTCGCCATCGGGGACTTGGCGCTCGACCTCGCCGCTGTCTCCGATGCGGGGCTCTTCGACGAGCCCCTGCTCTCCGCCTCGCGGGAAGGGCGGCGGCGCTACGATGAGGCGAGAGAGAGAGAGCGCGGTGGCGGCAGCGAGGGGCGGCGGCGGCGGAGGGGAGGCGGAGTGGGGCGGCCGTGGGGCGGGCCGGCTCGACGGGCGGTGGAGGACTGGCGTGGGAGGGCAGGCGCGGCAGCAGCGGCGCGGGATGGCCGGCGCGACAGCAGCGGCGGGGGATGGCCGGCGCAGCAGCGGCGGCGGGGATGGCCGGCGCGCGGGCACGACGGCGCGGGAGGGGCGGCGGCGCTACGATGAGGAGAGAGAGAGAGACGGTCAGACGGCTCGCGCGGGCGGCTTCGGTGAGGCGCTGAGGCGAGAGAAGAGAAGAGAGAGCGAGAGAGAGGGAGGCGTTTTTATTTGGAGCGGCTTCGGTGGGAACGGACACCACGGTTCCTTTCTTTTTAATATGGTATAGAATTAAAGGGAGTACCGTTGTATCGGAAAGTCTAATGCGCGAACAGCCGCACGAGTGGTCTTGGCGGACTTTCCATTTTTTCCTAGACAACGCTTTGGGCCGTATGTTCGTTTACTTTGCTTGCCCACGTCCGTTTACTTTTGGGCCATCTGGTTTTCCGTTTCTGGTACAGCTATCGAGTTAGAAGATTTCCTCTTTTCTTTTTATCGGTATTATTTTTCATTTTGGTCATTGCAATTCCCTATTTTTCTACAGCAGGCCGAATTCAGGCACATAGGCATCATACCTCACATGTTCGTTTTTTCCTTTACGAATTATTTGTTCATTGTAAATTTATGTGTACATAGAAACAATGTATAAAACATATATATGTATAAACTTTTCTACATATGAATGAATAAGTATACATTTTTATTTTCTACATATGAATGAATAAGTATAAATTCGTTTTCAATTATATAAGTACATAGCTTACACATACAAAATTTATGCACAGCTTTTATACGTACAAAGTATATACATACTAAATTTGTATGGATAAATTTTTATCTATAAAGTCCATCTATAATTTTTTTTCTACCCGGCACAACAGGCTGCTTATTATTGGGCTGAAGACTTACAAGCAGATTGACTGGGCTGTTTCTGAATGAGATAAGTGGGCTGCCTTTTGCCGGGTTCCATCAGCACACGATCAACTGTTTAGTAGACAAACCTATGAATTGAATTAAGCAACAAATAACAATCAGAAACTTAATTAGGCACCATTGGATCCTCTGTCGCCTGACCGGGGACAAGCCTCCTGGGAGCAATTATAAACAGTGATAAAGCAGGAATGAAAGGTTTAACCCAAACCAGGTTCCCATACAAAGTGATCTTAGTTTAACTGGTTAAGTTCATTGGTTCGTTGTGGTGGAACCAATGCACTCGGGTTCAAATTCAGTGGTAGGCGACGTATCCGTCAACAGCGAGGCGTCCGTGATGACTTCGTTAATATCAAGATATGCTATTTTTTCAGTGGTAGGTGACGTATCCGTCGGCAGCGAGGCATCCGTGATGACTTTGATAATATCGAGATATGCCATTTTTACAATGGTAGACGACGTATACGTCAACAGCGAGACGCTTGTGATGACTTCGTTAATCGCGAGATATGTCAGTTCAATTTTTCAGAGATGCTCATAGGGTAGTAAAAACTAATTTTGCAAAAAAAAACCAGATTCCCATGAATGCTCGGTCGAAGCTGACATGATACTCTCTCCATTGTAATTTGATCATCTTTCTAAACAAAGGGCACCAAGATAAAAAACACTAATGTCATGCCCGAAAAATACCTTTCCCGAACGCTAGTGTATTAATCCCTATCCCAGGAAAAGCCAGTGTACACCACACAAACTTGATACAAAAGACGCATCTTTATTAATTATCACGATAATATTTACATTATTACAAAGGCATATAAGAGTTGACAACAAAAGAAAAACAGCAGCGGACTAGCGGGCCTTTGACTCCATCTTCACAGGTGCTCAACTGGGGTATAAGCCAGGACTCCACCTAAGACTTTTTCTTCAAGAGCTTCTCTAGTTGAAAGGGGAAAGATTGAGCAAGGATGAGTACAACCATCGTAATCAGCAAGCCACACCGAAAAATGCTCTTAATGCAAGGGAGTATAAGGATTCATTTATAAGGGTTATTTTGCGGTAAATAAGCATTTCAAAACATTTAATTATTTAAAGGCATTTTAATCAAACCACGACTTATCTCTAGTCAAATTATTATCAAGCCGCGCACCAACGCGATCTTGCCTTAAACCAGGCCCATAGATAATCAATCCAATTATTCCAGATCATCAGAATAAAACTTCTAACTTTGGGTCATTGCTCTGCTTGCCCATAACCGAGGGCACGACTATTCGAGTAGTTTATACTCTGGCTAGAGGTGTACATCTTTACCCACAAGACACGTTTTCCTCACGTGTCACTGCGTGCCACATGCCACCACGGCATACGGGCAGAAACCGTGACATAACCCACCGTCTAGTACTGCCCTAAACAACGGAGACCGACATAGACTTCCCCCGCCAGGTGCCCTGGGTTAAGCGGACAGTCTATGCCTCCGGGCGTACTGCCAGAGACGTCGACTCCACCAAGGGCTTCATCCATCCCTATCCGTGTCTTCCTTGTTCATGACCGCACTAACTGATACGTTAAGCCTTACCCATTAGACATGTGGTTGCACGGAATATGCTTTGCAATCGTGCCCCGAAGACCGGTCCTAATGTCGGCTGAGGTGCGACTAACAAAACCATGCACCTCGAGCCCAGCCAAAAACAAATTTGGGAATTTTGAAAGGGGTACCCAACATATGCAGGCAAACAAGCCTCTGATCCATCATTAAATAAGATTATAGTGTCATTCCCAAAGTCTAGATTATTGTAAAACAACTAAAATGTTTCTATTTAAGCAGGGCTAAGCGTAATTCTAAAATTTCTAGTAAGCACCATATATAGAGTTCTCACTAGCTAGTTTTTGTTACCTAGGGTTGATTTAACTACACAATAACAAATAATAAGGCAAGAACCAGGATTGTAGGAAAGGCTAAATAAAACAGTTATAACACGGTAAATTTAGTAAAGTGAATGTTATAATTTAAATTAAAATACTTTTCGTAAATTGGGATTCAATATGCTCAAGGAGAGCGTGACTTGCCTTGCTCGGAGAAAAAAGAAGGCTTCTGAAGCTTCAGCGACGAACTTGAGCTGCACCACAGGAACTCCGAAACAAGAGCAACTACACGAACAAACAAAACAAAGCTACAACTCAAAGAAAGAAACAAGAACAATACATAAAAACAACAAACACGTGTTCTTTAAGTTACAACAAAAACTAAACAATTTGAATGGGTCAATTTGGAGCTCGTACGACCAAGAAACGACCATCCGAAATTTAGGTGCAATTAAAGTGGATCTTTTCGAGTTGTTTAATTATTAGTACACCATTAAATTATGTGTACTACAACATCGCTCGGGGAGGGGAAAGGATCGAGCGACTGGCAGCCGGGACCCATGGGTCAGATGGCTAGTTCACCATGGATCAGGTTCATAGAGACAATCCACAGGAAGGATGGAGTGAGACTATGCATATCAACCGAAGCAAGTGGCCGACAAGTGGAGACTCACACGAATGCCAAGCGTGCTGCACACGTGGGCAAGCACGAGGCGGCCAAACGGGCAAACGAACAAGACCACCACACATGCACGCGAAGACCGAACGAACGACTACCGACACTGGTGGACGAGACCAGGACCGACAATGGCACGACGTGCACGGTGGTGACTCGAGGAGGACGAGGAAGAGGCAGCGAGGGAGGGGATCTTACCACAACGCGACGAGCCGAGGGGACGACAGCGACTATCGATGACGAACGGAGAAGACGGGCGGCGAAAAACGGGGAGACGACTTCGACGGCGACCCTTGCACGAAGGCGAGGACGAGCTTGACGGCGTGGAGCCGAGGACGAAGGCGACAACGAGGGCAGCAACGACGAGTCGGGGACGATGAAGACAAACGGGCAGCACTCGACGAACTTCAGGCTTGGCGAAGAGGCGGACGACGACGGGCTTGACGGGAACGACGACGCGGACAACCTTGACGACGAGGTCGGCTTTGGCTTGACGAAGGGAGGCCCGACGGCTGGCGCGATCGGGAACAATTAGAGGATGACGACGGTAGCCGGCGGCGGCCGTACGAAGGTGAGGCCGGTGTGAAGCACGCCACTACGGTACTGATGGCGGTGGTGATGCAACAGGTCAATGTGCCAGCAAGGAGGATCGGTCGGCCGAAGGTAGCACCGGCAATGAATGATGACGAAACGTCTGCGACACACCGCAAGACCGAGCAGTGGCCGGGAAAAAGAACGATGCCATGACATCGGGCAGCACACCGGCAAGGGCAGTAGGGGCTGCCGGAGTACGAGGAGGACGACGATGGTTGGAGGTGGTGCAGCGGCTGCGGCACCATGGGTTGCCGGTGTCCACGGCGCTCCGACTGATCTTGGACAAGACGGAGGCAAGGCTGGGAGAGAGGGGGGCGACTGCGATGTCGGGGGAGGCGACGACACGGTCGGCGCTACTCTGGCCAACAGGGAGGGGCAGCCGGAGTTGGCCGGCACGGTGGAGAGGGGAGGTCGCACAGGGAGAGGCAAAAGGAGAGGAAGGATGGATGCTGCACCATTTATAGGCTGGGGAAGAGGAGGGGATGGCCAGGGAGACGAGGGGACGGCGGGGAGCTTGCCGGGCGGCCATCCATGGCAGCCAAGGGAGAGGGATTAAATCCCCTCGAGTTTAAGTCAAATCAAGAGGGGGAAACTTAGGGGAATTGAAGAGGAGGAGGAGAGGAACCGATTTTTGCAATCAAATGGGAGGGAAATCAACTAGAGAGGAAGATCAAGAGGTGGCGGCGCCTTTGTTCGGCCGGGAGGGAGATGAGAGGGCGGCTGCTCGGCTGCTCAAGGAGAAAGACGACGTATTCTTGCCTCCTTGGGCCGGCTAGGCCGCGCGAGGAAGAGGGCAGGCCGGCAGGGGGTGGCTAGGCCAAGGGGAGGGGAGAGGATATGGGCCTAGGAGGGGAAAAAGGCCCAAGAGCGAGAAGAGAGGGAGGGAGGAGTAGGGCACTTTAGCAGCAGGCCGAGGGAGAGGAGGAGGACTTTGGGCCGAAAATGGCCCAAAGAGAGGGAGAGAATTATTTTTAGGTTTTCCATTTAATTAAATCTGAAATTGGTTATTGTTGCATTAAAATTATTTCTTGTGCTCTGAAAATTCAAGTAAAAATTGAGGGACCAATTTAAAGTGTGGAGAATTTAGGAAAAATTCTCCAAGCCACTTTTGAATTTTTCTTGTTCGCATTTTAATGTTTGCTATTTCTTTTCAAATTTTAATTAATTCTATTATTCCTTTTAACAAATGATTTTTAACTTGGGATGAATTTATTAGGACGTGACAACTAAAACATACATTATTCTGAAATTAATCCTCATTGATCAAGGTGCTTCATTGCTTCGTGTCCAACAAAAATTAATTCACACTTTAAATGTTGCTTGAGTTGAACCAATAGAAATCAATCTTAATTAGTTGCATGCATGCATGCAGGATATTTTATGATGCACATTACTCTTTGCACAAATAAACAAAGAGACGCTTTGTTATATGATGATCATTTTAAAAAACTAAAATATCTTAGATGATAATCAAATTAGGATTGAGAGAGTATGTTTTTTTCAAAAACTCTTAGAAAGTTGGTTGAAAAAGTTATATTAATCTATTTTTAAGTTCTTTAGCTAATATTTAATTAATCATATGTTAATATGTCGCTGCATTTTGCATGCTGGAGTGGAAGGGTTTCCAATCTCCGTGGCGAACTCAGCAGATTTGAGAAGAAGAGATCTCAAGAACTGCCATTGAGGGGTTTAAGTGACAGTGATATATATGGCTAGGGACCTTGATGACAAGGAAAAGCGTAACTGGAGTGATGTTTACGCTGGTAGGGAGTTTGCTTAGTTAGCAAATGTTGTAGACTTGTCATCGTGTGAGACCGAGTACATTGCCGCTAGCATGACATGGAATTTGGCTTAGCAGGTTGATTGCTGAAATACTAGGAGGTGAACCCAGTTGTGCAGTGCTGAAAATTGACACAAATTGGCTATAAACTTATACAAGAACCCGATGCTTCATGATGGGAGTAAAAAAACTGATACAAAATATCACTTTATTCGACAATGTGTTGCTCAAGGAGAGATAGAAATGGAGCACATCAGTCCTGGATATCAGTTGACGGTAGATAATCTGACGAAATCCTTCGACCGAGTTCGGTAACTGAGAGATAGAAACATTCTTGGACCAAATGCAAATGTAAAAATGTTGACAGAGAGGTAGAAAAAGGGAGAAGAAGGTTGGCTGATCTTATGGAATCTAATGCAGACAGTCATTTAATCCGACATGCCTCAGATCAACTGAATGAACTGTTGTATAGGGAGAAAATGCTGTGGCTCCAACGCTCGCGCATAAACTGGCTGAAAGAGGGAGACTGTAATACACGTTTCTTTTATGGCAGAGCAGTGTGGAGGGCAAAGAAGAACAATATTTCTAAACTACGGGACTCAGGGGGAACTATTCATAGTTCGACAAATGTGATGGAAGGAATGGCTACTGATTACTTTCAGCAAGTGTTCACTGCAGATCTGTCCTTAGATCATTCCAAAGTAACTCGCTTAATACAGCAGAAAGTTACACCGGACATGAATGAAAGTTTATGTAAGGAGTTCACTGAAGAGGAAATTGCTACTGCTATGTTTCAGATTGGGCCCTTGAAAGCCCTTGGGTCCGGACGGTTTCCCGGCTCACTTTTACCAACGTAATTGGGGTATTCTGAAAGATGATGTGGTAAGGGCGGTGCAGTCTTTCTTCAGAACAGGTGCCCTCCCTAAAGGAATCAACGACACAGCGATCGTTATCATCACGGGAGCTGAAGGATTTTTGGCCTATTAGCTTGTGCAATGTAATTTACAAAGTTGTTTCCAAGTGCCTGGTGAATAGATTGAGGCCAATCTTGGATGATCTCATATCTCAAAGTCAGAGTGCTTTTGTTGCGGGTCGCTTGATAACTAATAATGCCCTCCTCGCTTTTGAATGTTTCCATTTCATCCAGAAGAACAAAAAACCACAGAAAGCTGCTTGTGCCTATAAGCTGGATTAGTCTAAGGCATATGATCGAGTAGATTGGCTTTTTTGGAGTAATCGATGGTCAGACTAGGGTTCTCTCATTGCTGGGTTAACTGGATCATGGAATGCATAACCACAGTGAGATACTCTATTAAATTTAATGGAACCCTCTTGTTTACCTTTGCTTCTTCTCGCGGTCTACGGCAGGGTGACCCGCTGTCTCCCTTCCTATTCTTGTTCATAGCCGATGGCCTCTCCTGGCTGTTGGATGAAAAGGTTCAGAATGGAGTCCTTTCACCTATGCACTTTTGCAGATAGGCTCCAGGCATCTTACATCTACTATTCGCTGATGAAAATTTTCTGTTTTTTAAGGTAGACAATCAGCAAGCTACGGTGATTAGGGAAGTGCTCACAGACTATGCCCAAAGTACTAGCCAGCCGATTAATCCCGCGAAATGTTCTATTATGTTTGCACCCTTGTCTCCAAATGCAATTTGTGACTCTATCAGAAGTATTTCGCAAGTTGCACAAACAAGTTTTGAGGACAAATACCTGGGGTTGCCGACACCTGAAGGAAGATTACACAAAGGCAGATTCCAAAGCATGAGGCAAGGATTTGGAAAAGACTGATACAATGGGGAGAAAATTTTTTATCAAGTGGTGGTAAAGAGATACTGATCAAGGCTGTTGTCCAAGCTATTCCGGTTTATGTCATGGGCCTTTTCAAGTTGCCAGACTCCATGTGTGAGGATTTGACAAGGTTAACCCAGAATTTTTGCTGGGGAGCTAACAATGGCAAAAGGAAAACCCATTGGAAATCTTGGGATTGTTTAACTAAAACCGAAGGGATGTGGGGGTGTAGGTTTTAGAGATTTTAAAATCTTTAATCAAGCATTGCTCGCAAGGCAAGCTTGGCATCTCCTTACAAATCCTGATAGTCTGTGCGCAAGAGTACTCAAAGCAAAGTATTTTCCTAATGACTCTCTAGTTAACACCTGCTTTGGAGGTAATGCTTCCCCTGGGTGGCGAGAGATTGAGTATGGGTTGGAGAAGAAGGGCATTATCTGGAGAGTTGGAAATGGTAGATCAATTCGGGTATGGCGTGATCCTTGGATTCCAAGAGATCACTCAAGGAGGCCGATAACAAAGAAAGGTAATTGTAGACTGAAATGGGTGTCAGATTTTATCACTGATAATGGTACCTAGGATGTGGACAGTATAAATCGATACTTTTGGCCAATTGACGCTGATATCATTGCCAGAATTCACATTTCATTTCGTGCAAAGGCGGATTGTGTTGCTTGGCATCCAGACAGAAATGGCATCTTCTCGGTTAGAAGTGCATATCTGCTAGGCTTGGATCTAGCACATGGGAATACAAGTTCTAGCTCTTCCCCACATGGAATGAAGAAATCTTGGGATCTAATTTGGAAATGCAATGTTCCCCAGAAGGTCAAGATCTTTGCATGGAGAGCAGCTTCTAATTGCTTAGCTACCATGAAGAACAAGTTTAAACGAAACTAGAAATTTCAGCTTCTTGCTCAGTTTAAACGAAGACACCATGCATGACTTGTGCCAATGCCCGTTAGTAGGGTACCCCTGGCTGGCAATGAAAGATTCAGGGAATTTGCCTATATCCCTGAATAATTTGAGAGCTAGGCCAACTTGGCTATTCGATCAGCTGGAGTTGTTTTCTGAGCCACAACGGGTGACGTTTCTGATGATTCTGTGGAGGAATTGGTATATCCACAACGAGGTAATCCATGGTAAACCGGCACCTCCGGTCGAGGCCTCAAAGAGATTTCTCCAAAGCTATCTGCATACACTGTTTGAGACCCAACGGCATGACGTGATTAACCTGGAGAAGGGGAAGCACGTTGTCAGCTTCAACCCTAGGTCTAGTGAAAGCAGGAAAAAGACACCTAGGGTTGGCATTCAAAGATGGGAAACCTCCGCAGCCGGGATGGATGAAAATAAATGTAGATGGATCGTTTGATGGGGATCAGAACAATGGCGGCACAGGAGCTGTTTTAAGGGACTGTACAGGGAAGATCATTGCCTCTTTGTGTTCCTATCTGCACAGGTGTGGCAGTGCACTGGAAGCAGAACTTCAGGTAATCAATCAGGGATGCTTGCTGGCCTTCCAATGGACTCTTTACCCGGTTCTAGTAGAGACTTATTAGAAAATGAACAAATGAACAGTGAAAGGTGAAGTTTCTCCTTATTCCNAACCCGGTTCTAGTAGAGACTTATTAGAAAATGAACAAATGGAACAGTGAAAGGTGAAGTTTCTCCTTATTCCATTGATCTCAAAAGTCCCTTTATATAGGGGGAATTACAAGCCTAGGATTCTAGGCATCATTAGTGTCACGCCCGGAAATTTTCCCAAATTTCCAGACCATTTTGTGTATTAAGTCCCTGTCCAGGCATCAACCAGGGTACACAAAACGACAAATCAATAAACAGATCCAAACGTAAATAAAGCGATAAATACTTACAACAGAGGCACTTAGTCCTCACACCAAAAAGAAAACAGCAGCGGAAAGAGACGATCCTAGCGGGGCTTCAGCTCCACTCCACAGGCAAACTCAACTGGGGTCTGAGCCTTGGTCCTCTAACTTCATCTTCAACTCAGAAGTACTAAACTTCTGAAAAAGGGAAAAATAGCAAGATTGAGTACAACCACCGTACTCAACAAGCCACACCAATGATGCAAACATGCACAGGGGAGACAAAGGGAGGCTTATGGCTATTTGCAGAAAAGCGGTTGAAAACCTTTATATTTTAAAACAGTAAAACAGTTGTTTAATTAAAGCAATATTAAATCTCCACTGAACAACGCTACAACCACGTTGAACAGGCCCAACCATTCCACCTGAACTACACCAGTTCATTAAGTCAAATTAATTAAGCATGTGGGACTAATCACGGTGAATCTGGTCGATCGCCCATAACCGCGGGCACGGCTATTCGAATAGTTTTACTCTGATCAGAGGTGCGCAACTGTACCCACAAGACACGATTCCACACATGTTACCATGCCCCGAAGTATCACCACGATACTGCAAAGGGGGAAATCGTGACAAGACCTTTCGCATAACTCCTCCTAACCAAGCGCACCACACCGCAGGTTTCGCCCCCACCCCTCAAAAGGCAGTGGGCAGCCCCCCCTCGTGCCTTGGTGAATCCGGCAGCCAAGCAACCGGTATATCCCCGGCCGACTCAACTCCATCACGCCCACCCTTTCCGGGGAACGTCGGCTAGGAAAGAGCTATGCTACGAGTCCAGCAGTTGCCCATTCTTGCTTGTGGTAAGCACTGTTATTCTTCCAGGGTTTCCCATGAACCGGTCCTTAATTGCCATGGGTGCGACCAGCAAAACCATGCACCCACAGCCCACCATTAAGTCATATTTTAGTTGGATAATTACGACCAATAAACATGGTCGGGTGTCTCGAGCGAACCGCTCGTTAGAAGCTAATTGTAAAAGTGTAATTATCCCATTAAATGAGCTAGTGGTAATTAAGCATGGCTAAGCATATATAATTCTAGCAAAGTCAACATAAGTGACTCACGCTAGTCAGATTATCACCCAAGGTTAACAAAGGACTGGTTAACAAGTAAACATGGCACAAGCGAACGGATAGGTAAACCCTATTCCCATGTAATTAGCAAAAACATGCACTTTATTTGCAAACGTAAAACATTTCATAAAATAGGTACAACATGCTCAAGGGGAATTGTGTGACTTGCCTTGCTTCTTCAAACAATCTTCCGAACTCTTTTCCTCGCGAGCGCGAACTTCCGAAACGCGCGGAATCTACACGCTGGCACGCAAAACGAGGAAAAACTCTAATAAAAACCAAGTAAACAGTACATAAAAAGTAAACAAACATGTAGAGCTCAATTTTAGATGAATTTTGCAAGTTGAATGGCTCAATTTGGAGTTCGTATGAATTAGATATGAATTTTAGAAGTTTTGAGCCATTTAAATGAATTTCTGGAAATTAAATCGATTTATTGCGCAATTATTAATTAATTTTGCAAAGGAAAGGGCTACGCTGACATCATCAAAGGGAAACGGCGCCGGAACGGCGGGTCCCACGTGTCAACGGGTCAAGGGCGGACAGTCCACGGTGGAAAAGCACCACGTGGCACCGACGTGGCGACCACGGCGGACGAAAGGGAGAAGGTAGCGCCGACGTGGACGCCAACGTGGCGAAGCCGCGGGCGGCCACGTGGTCTGGGTGTGGACCGGAGTAAACAAAGGGGGCCCACGTGTTGGCGACACAAGTGTCGGCGAACAGGAGAGAAAAAGGAGGTGGAATGGACTTTGCAGGGGAAAGGGGAAAATTAGGCTGAGAGGGAGGTAAACTGGACTTGAGGAGATGAGCTGGATTTTCTCGGGAAAAAGTTAAAAGGGCCGAGGGACGTAAAGTAGACTTTTCGCGAGAAGGTGGGCCAATCGGGCCGAGCGGGGTGATGGGCCGGCCTGAGAAAAAGGGAGGGGGACGCAAAATAGACTTTGCGGGGAGATGGGCCAATCGGCCCGACGGCCGCTGGGCCGGAGGGAGCGGTGGGCCGGCCCGGAAGGAAGAGCCGGCCTCTAGGCCCGGGCGGGCGGCTAGGGTTCGGCCGAAACCCTAGCCGACCCGGTGAGGGCACGGCGGCGGCGGTGCGGCGGCGTGCTGCCACCGGCGGCAGCGGCGTGCGCACGGGCGCATCGGCCGGGCGACGGCGCGGGTGGCTCGGCGGCGGAGCGGTGGCGGCACGGGCGCAGCAGGGCGGCTGCGGGACCACACGGGCGACGGCGGCGCGGGAGGCGCGGCACGGGCAGCGGGCGGCGCGGCCGGGAGAGGGGAGAAGGAAAAGGCGGCGGCGCTTACCGGCGGCGAAGACGGCAGCGGGAAAACGGCGGCGGGGAGCGGCGCTAGGGTTAGGGTTAGGGCGGCGGCGGCGGCGGGGAAAAACGAGGGGCGGCGCCTCGGGGGGGGGGAATAAAAGGCGGCGCGGCGGGAATCCCGCCGGGAAAGCGGCGGAGCGGCGCGGGCGCCGAGTCGGGGACGACTCGGCCGCGGGGCCCCACCCGTCGGCGACCGGGCGACACGGGGAGGCGCGGCGGACTTTCCGGGCGGCCTTTGGGCCACGGCCTCAGGCCGGCCCGGGAAGGGAGAGGGACGCGGAGGCGGCGGGGGCGCGGCCTTGGGCCGCCTTGGGCCGAAGGAGAGGGAAGGGGGTCGCGGGGGACCACGGGAGAGAGAGAGGACGGTTTTGGGCCGGAAACGGCCCAAAACGAAAAAGAAGGTTTTTAAATTGTTTTTCTATTAATTTAATTGATTTCTGATCTTTGTGACTTTAAAATTATTTCTTTAGCTCCAAAAATTGACGAAAAATTTTGGAGACTACTTTAGGGCACAGGGAATATTACAAAAATATTTCTGGCCATGATTTTTAAAGGAAATTTTTGATTTCCTTGCTAAATTCACTTGTTTAAATTGCTTTAAATTTTTATTAAATTTCTGGAAAATGTATTATTAGGTAATTTTTAATCCCGATCGAAAATCGGGGTGTGACAATTAGTATTGCAATAAGAGTGAATTAGGGAGATTTATGTGGCTGTTACAAGCATTTGATTGCTGCCCTTGATGAGCCCTTGCTGAGGTCAAATAATGGCCAAGTTATGGCCTTTGTAACATTCCCCTTTTTGATCGAGTCCATCTTGAGATCAATGTGTTCTTTAATTCCTTCGAAAAACCCTGTGGGAAAAAAATAGGAATAATTTGTCTGGTGATTGCTCTAACATGAACCTACAAGGTTTAAGGAGCAATCGATGTCTGGTTTATCTCTAGAAAAACCCTTGTGGGAAAAACATGAGTATGCTTGCATCAGATATTGTCTCATTAAAAACTTTGTATGAGAAAAACCTACTGATAAAAACTCATAAAAGAAAAGGGTACAATATGAAGCGTTTAACAAGGTTCATCATTCAGAGAGTCTCCCCGTGAAATTTGCAAGTCTCTGAGCCGTCTCATACCAATTCCCTTAACACATTTCTCGAATGAGTAACCTGGTAGGGACTTGGTAAAGAGATCTGCCAGATTATCACAAGACTTTGTTTGTAAGATGTTTATTTCTCCACTTTGCTAAAGCTCATGGGGATAAAACAACTTAGGAGCAATATGTTTGGTGACGTTGCTCTTGATGTAACCTGTTTGCATCTGCGTAATACAAGCAACATTATCCTTGTAGATAATGGTAGGTGATTCTAAGGAACCAATACCACAAGATTGTTCAATGTGATTTGTCATTCTGCGGAGCCATATGCATTCACATGATGCCTCAAATAGTGCGATGATCTCAGAATGATTTGTGGAGGTAGCCACTAATGTTTGTTTAGATGACTTCCATGATATGGCAGTTCCTCTATGAAGGAACACAAAACCTGTCTGTGATCTAGCATTGTGGGGATCAGACATATAGCCAGCATCAGTGTATCCAACTAAGCTAGGATCATTAGTTCTCTGGAAGAATAAGCCAAGATCCTTAGTACCATTCAGGTACCTGAGGATTTGTTTTCCTCCAGTTCAATGATGCTTAGTTGGGGCAGCACTGTGTCTTGCCAATAGATTTACTGCAAATGCAATGTCAGGCCTGGTACTATTTGCAAGGTACATGAGTGCTCCGATGAGACTGAGATAGGGATATTCTTGTCCTAATATCTCTTCTCCCTCCTCCCGTGGTCGGAAAATGTCCTTTTCTTTATCGAGAGATCGAACAACCATGGGGGTTTTATTTGGGTATGCTTTGTCCATATTGAATTACTCCAATAATTTTTGGACATAGACAGATTGATGCACTAAAATTCCTGAGTGAAGGTGCTCGATTTGTAAACCTAAGCAAAATCTGGTTTTACCCAAATCCTTCATCTCAAACTCCGTCTTAAGATGGTTGCGTGCTTCATCAATATCTTGTGTGTTACCAATGATATTCAAATCATCCACACACACTGATATGATGCAAAATCCTGTGGAGAATCTTTTGATAAAGATGCATGGGCAATCATCATTATTTGAATAACCCTTCTGCAGAAGGTACTCACTCTGTCGGTTGTACCACATTCTACCTGACTGTTTCAGACCATAGAGTGATCATTTGAGCTTTACACAATACATATTACGATTTGTGCTATCATTCGGTATAGAGATCCCATCAGGGACCCTCATATATATCTCTGAATCTAGTGACCCATATAAATATGCTGTCACAACATCCATCAACTGCATAGATAGACGCTTTTGAGTTCCAGTGATATTAAGTATCGGAACGAAATTCCACTCATGACTGGAGAATATGTTTCATTGAAATCAATGTCGGGTCTCTGCGTGAACCCTTGTGCTACAAGCCTCGCCTTATATCTCACCACCTCATTGTTCTCATTCCTCTTCCGGATGAAAACCCATTTGAAACCTACAGGGAAGGTTTTTGGAGGTGTAGGTATTACTGATGAAAATACCTCTCTTTTATTGAGGGAGGCTAATTCTGCTTCAATTGCTTCTTTCCATTTGTTCTAGTCCGAGCGCTTCTTGCACTCTACCATGGATTTTGGATCTAGATCATTTTGGATGGTATCTGCAATTGATGAGGCAAAGTATATGTCGACAATTATAGTCTTACGGTCAAATGATTCTCCAGACTCAACATAGTTTGTGGAAATTTCATGTACCCCAGTTGTCGGCTCAGTATTTCCCAATATGACCGCGTCGGGGTATCCCAATGTCCCATCATCAGAAATTGAGTGCACTGTTGATGTGGGAAGTGGATTGGATAAATCCGCTTGGTGTCTTTCAACTTGAGGTTGAGTTTCATTTACTGTGTCAGAGGATTCTTTCCTCTGTTTCCTCGAGCGCTTGTGAGGATTTGCCATACTTCTCCCACTCTCTTTTGAGGAAGAGAGTTGAATAGTTTTGTTTGGTACCTCTATTCTTTCTGGCACATTCCTTGCGGGAATGTATGATTTTGTGACACTTTTACTCACAGTAAATGAGTCTGGCAAATTGTTTGTAGCAACCTACAAATCAATGATCCTTTGAACTTGAAGTTCAGATTCTGTGGTATGAGGATCCTCTTTTAGGGTGTCAAATGCATCCCAATTTATTTCTAGGCATTTATTGTGATACTTGAATTCTCTCCCTAATGCCGGGAAATGTTCTTCATTGAAGATACAATTAGCGTACCGGGCTGTGAGCAAATCCCCTGTAAGGGATTCCAGGTATTTAATGATCGACGGAGATAGATACCCCACGTAGATCCCCATTTTCCTATGAGGGCCCATGGATGTACGCTTTGGTGGTGAGATCGGTACGTATACAGCACAATTGAATTTCTGCACATGGGAAATACAAGGAGGATCACCACGAACTAATTGCAGCGGGGAAACTGTATGGTATGCAGTTGGACGCAATTGTATTAAGTCACCAGCATGTAAGACTGCGTGACCCCAACAAGAGGTTGGTAAGTTACAATTTTGCAATAGTGGTTTGGCAATAAGCTTTATTCTCTTGATAAGAGATTCAGCTAAACTATTCTGTGTGTGAACATATGGTACAGAATGTTGAACTTCAATTCCTAAAGCCATGCAATAGTCATTGAAGGCTTTGGAAGAAAATTCTATAGCGTTGTCCAATCTAATTGATTTTATCTGGTGTTCAGGTTGATTTGCTCTAAGTCTGATGACTTGTGCAGTCAATTTTGCAAAGGCATGGTTCCGTGTCGATAATAGACACACATGAGACCATCTTGTGGATGCGTCAATTAGAACCATGAAATACCTGAATGGTCTAGACAATGGTTGAATGGGGCCACAAATGTCACCTTGAATGTGTTCAAGAAACTTTAGTGGTTCAGCTCGTATTTTAAGATGTGAGGGTTTCAAAATTAATTTCCCAGTTGCACATGAGGTGCACACAAAATCTGAGGATTCTGGGAATTTTCTGTCGCTCATAACATGTCCACTTGAATTGCTCATGATTTTTCTCATCCCGATGCCAGGATGGCCAAGGCGTTCATGCCAAGTTTTGAATGCATCCACATTCTGAAAAATCACTTTGTATGCAACATAAGGTACGGGTTTGATGTATGTGTAATACAATTCAGACGGGAGAGAAGGCACCTATTCAAGTGTTTGTTTGTCATATCCAGTATCTTTGTTCAGGAGGAGGAATTCCTCATTGTTTTCTTCATGTGTTTCCACATGAATCCCATTTTTTTGGATCTCTCTATAACTTAGTAGGGTATGTGTTGAATCGGGAAACAATAATGTTTCCTCAATATTTATTTGTGTACCCATTGGGAGTATGATAGTGGCTCTACCAGAACCAACAATCATAACTTCGCGTCCGGCGATGGTCAAAACTTGTCCTTCTCTCTTTGTGAGAGTTTGGAAAAATTTGATTTCCCTAAGTATAGTGTTAGTGGTACAACTGTCCACTAGGCACATCTCGTCTTCCATTGGATTGACTCCCGTAACAATCTATATAATGCAGAATTTAAATTCGTAAGATAAAGGCAAAATATAGAAAACACATAGAATATATTAAGATAGCATGAGTGCTATTACAACTGATAGTTGGTGTGGCAACACCATATCTTTATTACAATGATTACTTTTGCAAATTTAAATTAAAGCTATGGAGCCTATTTGAGGTCTCCAAAAATGTCGTTGGAAGCATATTCCACGAGCATGTCATCGATGTCCATAGAGCCTTCCTCTTCACTTGGTGGAGTCTTGGTTTTGCTTGGTCCCGCTCTATGAAGGGAGGGGTCCATAACTCCAGTCTCCAGTGTTTGAGAGGTGAAGTGTGCTTCATACTTCTCGGTATTCTATGTATGACCCATGGACTTCATGTATAGATCAACAAGGTGTTTAGGGGTCCTGCACTTCTTAGCAATATGATTGTAGCAACCACACTTGAAACATGTTGTCTTTTTGCCACTATCATTTTTGGGCTTAGAAATGCCTTTTCCCTTTTGGGCGTTACCACGTTGCTCTTTGGTTCTCTTGCGCTTGCCCTTGCCAGAGGAATTTTCAGTCTTTTTATTCCCATTCGGGACATTCTTCTTTACATTCACATGTACTTCAGGCAATGGTGCAGTGCCCAACGGGCGCTGGTTCGAGTTCCATACAGTGAGTTCATGGTTCTTTTCTGTCTGTTTCAATGTCTGAATGAGTAAAGAGTGGACTGTGAAATTCTTCTCATGGTATTGTTGAGTAATGATTCGTTCTGATGGGAGCATTGTAGACAAAGTCTTTTCAATTTTATCCGCTTCAGAAGGTTCTTTCTCACAAAACGGGAGCTTAGAGCATATCTTATGAACAACATGGTTGAACTCATCTACAGTTTTGAAATCCTGTAGGCGTAGGTGGTTCCACTCATGCGATGTGTCTGGGAGGAGGATAGCTTTATGCTGTTCATATCGATTTTTGAGAGCTGTCCACAAAGCAGGTGGGTCCTCCTCATACATGTACTTCATTTTCAAATCCTGATGGATATGATTCCTTATTACTTTTAAGGTGGAGAATTTAGACATGTTAGAGGGGGTAACGTTGTCCGCAGTTGTTTCATCTATACATCTGTATAGTCCATTTGTCGACAGATTTAATTTGAGATCCATCGCCCAAGCAGGGAAATTGGAACCATCAAGAGCGAGAATATCAAACTCTTTGGTTGCCATCTCACCTACATTGTGATAGCCAAAATTTTGAGAAATTATGGCATGTTTGCATTAAATAATAATAATAATGATAGAGCGATAAATTAAATTTTGCAAAGTAATTGTAAGACATGGAAATGCATAGAGTGCTGAAAATAGTCTCATATATATAATAACAGAGAATTACAGGGTGCTAATAGCAAGTGTACATTCTCTGGTTATTTGCGGAAAGTAAATTGACCGAAGGTCAGGTACTAAGATGTAAAATACAAAAATTATAAAGATAATTGGGCGGTGGGCCGAAACAATCTTAGTTTTAGCCCACCGGCCGATTTTGTCAAGAGGTCGGGGGGGTGGGGGTTTCGGCGTGGGTGCGGAAGGCGGCCCGGCCCAGTGGCCGGCGCGGGGTGGCGGCCCATTAGCGGGGGCGGCTAATGGGCCGGCCTGGCCCGGAGCCTTAAGGGCATACAGGGGGGCAAACCCTAGCCCCTCCCCCCTTTCAAGCCACCGCCGCCTTCCTATGGGGGAGGGAGGCCAGCGCGCCACCCCCACCACCGGCAGGCGTCGCCGCCGCCGACGCCGCCGACGCCGCCCGCAACTGCCACCGCTGTCGACGCCGCCCACCGCCGACGCTACTGCCGTGGCCCGCCGCCACCGGCAGGCGCCGCCGTGGTCGACAACCGCTGCCGAGGCCGCCCGTAGCCGCCGGCAGGCACCGCCGCCGCTGTGGCCGCCCGTTGCCACAGCCGCCGCAGTGGGGAGGCTGGCGCGCTGCCACCATGGGGACAGGCACCGTCCCCACCACCGGTAGGCGCCGCCGCCGTCGTGGCCACTTGCAGCAGCCGCCGCCGTGGCCACCGTAGGTAGGCCGGCGCGCCCCCGCCATGGGAAGAGACGGGCGCCTCTGCCGTCATGGGGACGGGTGCCGCCTCCACCGCCGGTAGGCGCCGCCGCCACTGACGTCGCCCTCAGCCGCCGCCATGGCCGACGCCACCCGCAGCTGCCGCCGCCGCCCTGCACCCCCTCTCCTCCCCACCTCCTAACCTTGTCCATTGTTTAGGTCTCCCCTTCACCCGAGGGTGGATGTCAGCTGACCTTGCCGCTGCCGCTCATCTTGGCCGGGACATGCCTGGTCTTGATGATGCGAGCCGGGAAGCCTGGAGGGCCTGCAGCTGGCTGAAGCGAGCGAGGATGGAGGATTGGAGGGATTGGTGGTGGAGATGGAGGTGCAGCGCTGCTGGAAGCACCCGCTGCCATGTAAAAGGGCGGGGCTCCACGGCGTGCGACGATGGTTCCTCTGAGGAGGAACTCCAGTGGATCCGCTGGTGTTGGAGTGTGTAGCGGTGTCGCCGGTGAGTAATCCGGCGACAGTGATGGTGAGATGGCGCGGCGATGATGCTCTGTCCAGCCGTGGTGAGGGCAAAAGGACGTCACCACGTCGGGCATCTTTTGCTGTGTTCGCACCCGCGCTGTCCACCCATGGGACTCGCAGTGACGCGGTGACTCCACCAGAATGCGTTCTGGTGCCGTGCACACGTCAGTCACCACCGGAGTCCCGTGGAGGGTTGCGAGAGTGCTGGATTTGGTGCTGCCAGCTCTGGTGTTGCCGCGAGAAGCGGCACCGTCGTCGCAGCATCATCCTCCTCGTTTGGCTCAGCCAGAGGGAGGAGAACGGGGGCCACGGGCGGCGTTGCTGGCACCACGGCCCCTGCCACGTCGAGGACAGTGCACCGGAGCCTGGAAAATCTGCTTGAGCTGTTGCATGAGACAACGGAGGTTGCGGGGAAGGGAGGATTTGGCATCGAGAGGAATGGGACGAGCCATCTTACCCTTCACGTGTCGGTGAGTTCTTTCACCGTTCTTGCTCGGTTAGAGCGTGCTGATAACATATTAGAAAATGAACAAATGAACAGTAAAAGGTGAAGTTTTTCCTTATTTCATTGATCTCCTAGCTGGTAACAGGGAGTTTGTGTTCAGAAAAATTCACCGGAATCAAAATGTTGTCAGTCATATTTTAGCGAATAAAGCTAGGTGTGAAGCCTTATCAAAGACTTGGTTAGAGTCTGAGTGTGATGATATATCACGGTGTGTAAAAAAACGATTATATTTCTGAGTAATTGATTTCCTTTCCCCGCAAAAAAGAAAAAAAAAACTGAGAAGGAAGATTGGCGTTGTGCAGCTTTCAGCACATTAGTGCTGTTGTTTTTGTTTCTCTTTTAGTTTGGTTTAGCTCTTGGAGAAGTAGCTTCACATAATTGGCCGGCTTAACCGGAACTAGTTGCTAGTTGTAGCAGGTTTTTCGTTCAGTTTGTTTTCTTTTTCTGACGGAGATAGCACATTAATTGGATCTGGTGTTTTAACCGGACAAACTTGCACGTAACGAACCCAAGAAAAGCTTCTTCAAGTCGTTCGCAGCACCAAAACTCTGCTCGTTCTCTGTTTTTTATCTGAACCCAGTTCTTCAGTTTACTGTTGATCTCGTCTCAAAACCTTCGGAATTTTTTTAGGCTGCCCAGATTTCAGGGGCGTTTTGCCGACAGGCAATCCATCGACCACCTATGCATATGAAACTACTGTACAGTACGTTTCCTTTGGTATATATTCTGTTCTTGTGTTCAATTTGGCGCAATAATTATCTTCCCAGAACTGCATCAGTTTGTATGTGTCCTGGCAACTAGATAAAAATCTGCACGGTGTGCTTCGTTATGTTTGATTTATTATGTTAATTGGCTTAGGATCGATGATAAAAACCAACTTGTCACCAGCTATACATAGCAAGATAATTCATTGACAAGATGAGCATATGGAGGGAGCTACCAGAATACGTAGGTCTGTGTAAACAAATAACAACCATTGGTCTGTTTGGTTTTGAGGATTGAGAAGGTTAGTTGAACACCCGTGGATGCCATTCCATGGGACACGTTCTGTCGCTGCTGTCCCATCACATGAGCCACCGCTATGTTAGCCTGTCACGCCCCAAACTAGCCCCGAGCGGAGGCCAGTATAAGGCGATCCAAATTAACCTGTATGCCTGTACCAGTCCCAGGAAATAGCGCTGGTACAACAGGAAGACAGAATATCACAACAACAGCGGTCACTTTATTAAGAGTAGGATTAGAACCAAGGTTGGAACTGTGGACAGAACCCGAGTTCGCAACAGCATTACAAAAAGGCGGAAGCGGAAAGCGGAGGCTAGCCCTAAGCTACAAGCAAAGCCTTGGGGAAAGGCCGAAACCCTACTACTGCTCGAAGTCTGCTTGCTCCTGGAAGAACTCTTCATCAGCCGGGTCCACCTCTTCGTCTTCGAGAACTGGGGGGGTTTAATTATATAGAGCAAGGGTGAGTACGGGAGTATTCAACAAGTCAGGGGAATTAAGTGTTTAATGCAAGCTTCAAGGGAAAGCCAGTTGTTTTTCACAATTGATTTTAGTTTAAGACTTTCAGAAACATCTAAGTGAGTGCTTCTCAACGGCGCGGACGAGAAAGTGCGTCTCATCCGGCCGGAGCAGTGAAAATGTGTCGATTGATTCCTGTCGGCACGAGAGGCTCCCTGCCAATCGTTCACCGACCTGGCTGCTCCAACAACCACACGTGAGAGGCTCCCTGCCAATCGCTCACCAACACCGGCTGCACCAACAGCCCCAAAACAAACACGTCGGAACGAGAGGCTCCCTGCCAATCGTTCACTGACACTGGCTGCACCAACAGCCTTAAACCAAGCACAGAAGGGAAAACCTCACACACCAACAACAGTTTACAAAGTGTTCAATTAAAAGTACGCTAAGGAATCACCTCACATCCGCCCATGACCGTGGGCACGGCTGTTCGAACAGTTATTAACCTCTGCAGAGGGGGTACACTTTACCCACACGACGTTACTAACTCCGAATCACCCAGCCCGCGACTCTCGGTCACGTCTGGCGACCTTGAGGCTTTCACGACAAGGCATTTCAAAAGCCGACTCAGGGTCATCTTATGCCAACGGGAGGGGTCCCACGGACCAACACCAGGTTAGGTCCCAGACCATACTGTGCCAGGAAGCCCAGGGGTCCTCCCCGACACCACCCTGGCGAATCCACTTGTCCCTTGGCATCAAGATTTCCCTGGCCTAGCTAATTACTCAGCCAGGGGCGTCCCATATCACCCATGTGGTCGTACTCGACATATGCTCAGATGTAATTCCCAAGGAATCGGTCCTTCGATGAACCTCCGGTAGTAACCCGCTAAACCGAGGAAACTACGGATCTCAGACACCGTCTTGGGTGCGTTCCAGGCGAGGACGGTCTCAACCTTGCTGGGGTCTACTTCGACACCTTCGGCGGAGATGACATGGCCAAGGAAGGCTACTTTATCCAACCAGAACTCACACTTCGAGTATTTGGCGAAGAGCTGGTGTTCTCGCAACCTTTCCATTACTTTCCGTAGATGATTGGCATGATCTTGTTCATCTCTTGAGTAAATCAGAATGTCGTCGATGAAGACCACAACGAACTTATCCAAGTAGTCCATGAAAACTTTATTCATCAGGTTCATGAAGAATGCCGGAGCATTGGTGAGTCCGAAAGACATCACGGTGAACTCATACAGGCCATACCGCGTTGAGAAAGCGGTCTTGGGGATATCTTCTGATCTGATTTTGAGCTGGTGATACCCAGATCGTAGGTCGATCTTGGAGAATACTCTGGCTCCTTCCAATTGGTCGAACAAATCGTCAATCCGTGGTAGAGGATACTTATTCTTGATGGTTACTTCATTCAAGGCTCTATAGTCTATCACCATTCTCTCAGAGCCATCTTTCTTCTTTACTAAGAGCACAGGGGCTCCCCAAGGGGACGAGCTGGGTCGCACGTAACCCTTGTTCTGAAGTTCTTCGATCTGTTTCTTAATTTCTGCCAGTTCGTTGGCTGCCATTCTGTAGGGTCTCTTGGCAATGGGAGCGGTGCCTGGGGCAAGCTCTATGGAGAACTCAATTTCTCGATCCGGTGGGCATTCCGGGTAGTTCTTCTGGGAACACATCGGGTGTCGGGACCGGGCCAAGGCGGCACGCGGCACGCGGCACAGCAAGAGGGGGCGCGAGCCGAGGCAGGCCGAGGGAGAGAGCTGGGCCGGGAGACGGCCCAGGGAAGAAAAAGGGCAGGCCGAGAAAGGTTGGGCCGGCGGTGGCCCGAGGGGGAAGAGGGGGGGCAGAAGGCCGAAGGGGAAATTCGGCCCGGGTCAAAGGGAAGTAAACCAGACTTTTCCTGAGAGAAAGAAAGGAGGAGTTTGAGGGCTCGGATTTGAAATCCGATTTCGCGGTTTTCTCCGGGATTGAACTGAGAGGGGAGACACGGGACCTTGGCACACGACAAGACTCAACCGAAGAGCAAACTTTCGCAAATAGGGTTTTTAGTAATTAGGTTTTCCCGCTAACGCCGCGACAAAACGGGTGTTACAAACCAACCCCCCTAACAAGAATCTCGTCCCCGAGATTCAGCAACTAAGGGAGCAGCTCCGGGAACTGGGCACGGAGAAGATCTTCGCGTTCCCAAGTTGCTTCATCCTCCGAGTGGTTGCTCCACTGCACCTTGTAGAACTTAACGGTCTTTCTTCGTGTCTGACGTTCAGCCTCTTCAAGAACTCTGATGGGTCTCTCTTTATAGGTCAGGTTTTTCTCCAGTTCTATGCTTCCCAAGGGAACTTGTTCCTCTGGAACACGAAGACATTTCTTTAGCTGGGACACATGGAACACATTGTGCACATCTGTCAGTCCTTCTGGCAGTTCAAGCTGGTAGGCAACTTCGCCGCGTCTGGCGGTGATGAGGTAGGGGCCGATATAGCGAGGAGCTAACTTGCCGGACATTCCAAACCTCTTTAGACCACGGATTGGAGATACTCGCAGGTACACGTGATCTCCCACTGCAAACTCGAGATCACGTCTCCGATTATCTGCATAGCTTTTCTGACGGTCCTGAGCTATCTTCAAACGGTCTCGAATCAGCTTGACTTGCTGCTCAGCTTCCTTCAGCACGTCAGGTCCAAACACTTGCGCTTCGCCTACCTCATTCCAACACAACGGGGTGCGACACTTTCGTCCAAACAGGGCTTCATTAGGGGACATCTGAATACTGGATTGATAACTGTTGTTGTATGAGAACTCGGCGTAAGGGAGACAACGATCCCATGTGCCTTCAAAGTCCAGGGCACACGCCCGTAGCATGTCCTCCAAGACCTGGTTAACTCGTTCTGTCTGCCCATCTGTCTGCGGGTGATAGGCGGTACTGAAGTTTAAATTGGTACCCATTGCCTCATGCAACTGTTGCCAGAACCTTGAGGTAAACTGGGTGCCTCGATCCGACACTATCTTCTTCGGGCAACCGTATCGGCAAACCACATGGGTCATGTACAGGTCTGCCAGCTTTTTCCCATCGTAGGTGGTTTTCACTGGTACAAAGTGAGCTGCCTTGGTTAGGCGGTCCACGATTACCCAGATGGAGTCATACCCACTAGGGGTCCTTGGTAAACCGGTAATGAAATCCATACCGATCTCCTCCCATTTCCACTCGGGAATTCGGAGGGGTTGTAACAAACCGGCGGGTTTCTGATGTTCGGCCTTTACTCTTTGATAGATATCACATAAGGCTACATACTCTGCAACATCTCGCTTCATTCCAGCCCACCAAAAGTATTCCTTGATGTCTTGGTACATTTTGGTACTCCCGGGATGGATGGAGTAAGCTGACTCATGAGCTTCTCTCAGAATGAGGTCCTTTAATTCCTTTCTGGCTGGCACGCAGATGCGGGACCCGAACCAAACAGTATCCTGGTCGTCGATGGTAAAACCTTTGAGCCTTTTCTTACGGATCTTATCCTTCATTTCTTTCATAACTACGTCATCTGATTGTGCCTCTCGAATTTGAGCTTTTAGGGTGGGTTGCACTGTAAGACTGGCAAGGTTTCCGGTAGGGACCATGGTCAATTTCAACTTCTTGATTTCTCGACACAGGTCATCCTGGGTCGGCCAAACTAGGGCGGTAGCACAGTAGGTCTTGCGACTTAACGCGTCGGCGACCACATTTGCTTTTCCAGGGTGGTAGTGTATACCGAGATTATAATCCTTGATTAATTCCAACCATCTTCTCTGTCTCATGTTCAGTTCACTCTGAGTAAAGATGTATTTGAGACTTTTGTGATCGGTGTAAATCTCACATCTGTTTCCAATCAGGTAATGACGCCAAATCTTCAGGGCATGAATCACAGCTGCCAATTCCAGGTCATGCGTAGGATAGTTGATCTCATGGGGCCTGAGTTGTCTTGAAGCGTAGGCCACCACCTTTCGGTCTTGTATCAGGACACATCCTAGACCTTGTCTCGATGCATCACAGAAGATCTCGAAACCCTTTCGGATGTCAGGCAGGGTGAGGACGGGAGCAGTCGTCAATCTTTTCTTGAGTTCTTGAAAACTACGTTCACATGCTTCCGACCATTCAAACTTCTTTTCCTTCTTTAGCAGTTCCGTCATTGGTTGGGCCAGTTTGGAGAATCCTTCGATGAACCTCCGGTAGTAACCCGCTAAACCGAGGAAGCTACGGATCTCAGACACCGTCTTGGGTGCGTTCCAAGCGAGGACAGTCTCAACCTTGCTGGGGTCTACCTCGACACCTTCGGCAGAGATGACATGGCCAAGGAAGGCTACTTTATCCAACCAGAACTCACACTTCGAGTATTTGGCGAAGAGCTGGTGGTCTCTCAACCTTTCCATTACTTTCCGTAGATGATTGGCATGATCTTGTTCATTTCTTGAGTAAATCAGAATGTCGTCGATGAAGACCACGACGAACTTATCCAAGTAGTCCATGAAAACTTTATTCATCAGGTTCATGAAGAATGCCGGAGCATTGGTGAGTCCGAAAGACATCACGGTGAACTCATACAAGCCATACCGCGTTGAGAAAGCGGTCTTGGGGATATCTTCTGACCTGATTTTGAGCTGGTGATACCCAGATCGTAGGTCGATCTTGGAGAATACCCTGGCTCCTTCCAATTGGTCGAACAAATCGTCAATCCGTGGTAGAGGATACTTATTCTTGATGGTTACTTCATTCAAGGCTCTATAGTCTATCACCATTCTCTCAGAGCCATCTTTCTTCTTTACTAAGAGCACAGGGGCTCCCCAAGGGGACGAGCTGGGTCGCACGTAACCCTTGTTCTGAAGTTCTTCGATCTGTTTCTTAATTTCTGCCAGTTCGTTGGCGGCCATTCTGTAGGGTCTCTTGGCAATGGGAGCGGTGCCTGGGGCAAGCTCTATGGAGAACTCGATTTCTCGATCTGGCGACATTCCGGGTAGTTCTTCTGGGAACACATCGGGATACTCATTGACTATAGGTACCATTTCCAAAGGAGTGGCTTGAAAACTGTTCAGGGTTGACCGGTTTCCGAGAAGGAGGGGAGTGAAACGCACTTGTTTTCCTCCGGGTCCTTGCAGAGTGATGGTCCTATCGGCACAATCAATTTGTCCTTTGTGCTTAGCCAACCAATCCATCCCTAGGATGACATCCAGGCCTTGGGAGTCTAGGACTATGGGTTTGGCTGCGAAGCTAACCCCTTCTATCACTAGATCAACCTTGGGGCATAGTTTATCTGCGCTTATATCCCTTCCAGGGGAATGTATTACCATAGGTACTTGTAAATTTTGGGTTTTCCAACCATTTCTTTTCACAAAAGCTTGTGATATGAACGAATGAGAAGCTCCTAAATCAAATAGAACGAGTGCGGGTATGGAGTTGATAGAGAACATACCCATCACCACGTCGGGGGCCTCTTGGGCGGTTTCAGCTTGAATGTGGTTCACTCGACCTCGTCCAAAGTTGTTGGAGGCGCGAGAACCTTGTCCACTTGTCTGAGGGACTGGACGGGACTGTGCAGGTGCTGGGGTCCTGGGGAAACTAGCATCAGAGCGTCCAGGGTTAGAGTTTCCCTGATTTCGAGGGCACTGCCTGGCGTAATGTCCCATTTGTTTGCACGTGAAGCACTGCACATTTGCCATTCCTGCGGGCGAATTGAAGGAGGAGACACTATTCCTTGCAGTATTGCCACTAAGGGCATGCTGCTGGGACGACGGAGTAGGGCGAGGCACTGGCGGACGGGGAGTAAAGCCAGGTTGGCGACTGACTTGATGGGCAGGTTGGTGGTACTGCATGGGATGTCCAACTCGAGGGCGTGGCGCACCTCGGAATGGGGGCGCTTGGTGGGTAGACTTGCGCTTCTTGTATTCCTCAGTTGCCTCTTTTCTGGCATCCTCCAGTAGCAAGGCCTTATTGACCATGTGCTGGAATGTAGGGAAGTCATGGGTAAGCAACTGGATTCTCAACCCTACTGCGATTCCTTTCACGAACTTCCTGATCTTTTTCTTGTCGGAGTCCACTTCCTCGGGAGCATACCGAGCCAATTTGTTGAAGCGGCTTAAGTACTCATTGACACTTCCGGTACCTTGTTTCAGACGATTGAATTCTTCTTTCTTCATATCGATGGTACTTTCGGGCACATGAGCTGCACGGAAAGCATCGGCGAACTCTGCCCACTCAATGTTGACAGCGTCCGGATGGGCATTACAGTAATTCTCCCACCAGTCGGCTGCAGAACCTCTTAACTGATGTGCAGCAAAAAGGGTCTTTTCCACTGGAGTGCACTGCACTAGGTTGAGCTTTCTCTCAACATCCTTTAGCCAATCGTCGGCCTCAACGGGCTCGACGGTGTGAGAGAATTCCGGTGGATGGGATCTTAGAAAATCTGTCAGCTTAGATCTGTGGTTGTTGTTATGGAAGGGCACTAGGTGCGGAGCCTGCGGCTGCAAATTCTGCTGGATGCCTGCGATGGCTTGGGCTAAGCCCTGCAAGATCTGAGTCTGAACTGCCATCATGTGCTGGTAATCTGCCTGAAGCTGGGGAGGCGGGGGTAAGTCCTGTACACGGTTTGCTGCAGGATTTGCCTGAGCTGGAGTATTAACCGGTTCATTTCCTGACTCATTTTCTGATTCTGGTTCTTCCCTGCGGGTTTCGTAACCCAACCGAGCGGGGGCACGAGTGGCACGACGGGGATGGCCAGCCATCTAATCTCCCAGAAAGGGCGGGGTAAGATGTCACGCCCGGAAATTCACAAGTAATTTCCGAACTAATTTGTGCATACAATCCTCGTCCAGGAATCAGCCGAGGTACACAAATCGACAATTTAATATAGAGAATCATCAAAATAATAACGATACATACTTACAAAAAATAAAGAAAACAGCAGCGGACAAACGATCTAACGATGGCTTCAACTCCACTCCCACAGGCAGCTCAACTGGGGTATAAGCCAAACGTCTTCTCCTTCTGAATCCTTTTTCTTGAACTGAGGTTTGATGATTATTGCAAGGTGAGTACATGGAATACTCAACAAGACACACAGCAAGTATGCAAATGCACCGGGATACAAAGAATGGCATAATATAAAGTTCATTTGCGAAAGCAGCATTTGGCAAAATGTGGAGAATTTGTAAAACAGTTGAGTTACTAAATATCAATATTAACCAATCACTGTACAACACACCAATGCTGCACAGGCCCAACCAAACTTGAACAACCAATCCCGGTCGTACAAATCAAACCTCCAAACCAGGAATTAGCCATTCCATACCAGGAGTCAATTAATTATCACATTTTATCACCAATGAGTAGTGTGAGACTAATCACGAAAAACATTGTTAGACCCACCCATAACCGCGGGCACGGCTATTCGAATAGTTTTACTCTGGCCAGAGATGTACCACTGTACCCACAAGACACAGCTCCACGACATGTCACCATGCCCTCAGTACCACCACGGTACCTCGATAAGGAGCTGTGACAGTACCCCTCGCATAACACAATTCAAAATAATGCACCGTTCCCGGATCATAGTCACCCCCTTTAACCAAGGTATGGACTCCCCAGCGACCCCCATGGACTTATCGCCACTTCACAGTCTGGTGCCCCACAATGAACCATACTATACAAAAGATAAAGCCGTTGCCCACGCTGGCTTGTGGTTAGTACGGTTAATGCTTCACAACAGTAGCTCGCGAACCGGTCCTTAATTGTCATGAGCACAACTATCCAAACCTCAAACCATGTGCTCACAACCCACCATTAATCAGGTTTGAGTTGGCAAATTAATTAACCAATCACGATTGACCATCGTGAGCTACCATTAAATATCCATCATTAAGTATTAGTGAAACATTAGTTATCCCAATAGTGTGCTAATGTTTCTAAGCATGACTAAGCAATTATCCTGCTATCTAGTTGAACCAATATATAACGTCCAACTAGTCAAATTTATAACCCAAGGTATCAAGGAATAGGATAATCAATGCAAATTGGCCATAACAAAGGAATAGGTTCACGCCACCCAATGACATTCAAAAATAAATGCACATTTGAAATAAATAGAGAATTTAAATATAGGATCAACATGCTCAAAGGATTGTGTTTGGGATCTGTGTGACTTGCCTTGCAAACAAGCGTCTTTAACTCGTCTTCAGGAACTTTTCCAACGAACAAACGATCCTTCGAAACGACTGAAAACTAAACCTAGAACGCAAAACAAGGAAAACACTAATAAAAACCAAATAAACAGTACAAATAAAAAAACTACATGGGTTGAGCTTAAATTTAGATGAATTTAGAGACTTGAACGACCTCATTCTTAGTTCATATGAATTAGTTATGATTTTTACGAGATTTACTCCAATTAAAGATTAATTAAAAAGATTAAATATATTTATGACACAATTTATATTTATTATTATTATTAAATAGACCTTGATTTTAGACAAATTTAGCAACTGAAACCACATTAATCCGAGTTACGATGAATTAATTATGAATTAATGAAGTTTAC